>JANBXA010000491.1:15587500-15962500 GCA_030556225.1 Cricetiscus sungorus | reverse complement strand
CAGCCCAGAGTTGCTCATAGGCAACACTACACAGTCCTCCAACAGCACAGATTACCACGCGTCCCGTTCCCCCCCACCCCCGCCCTCCCAGAAAGCCTCCCCCCCCCCCCTCAAGTTGCCTCTTCTGTATAAACATCCACTGTGGTAGAAAAACAGTTTTTTCATGGCTTGGAGTGGCATGCCTTTAGAAGTTTCTGCTTCCAAAGGGAAGAGAGTAAGAAGGGAAAGGGAAAGAAATGGACGGAAGCAGAGAAAGCCAGCTGGTTTACTTCTGGGAGCCAACGTCCTGTCCTTTGGTATTTGTAGTCCTGACTGCCCCCAAACTGCACGGGGGCAGCACTTAATTCAAGAAGGAAGGGTCATGCAGCCATCAGGTGACATTCAGAAAGTTGTGTGTGCACGCAGCAGCAGCCCACCCCAGTCAGTGGAAAGTGTCGTGGGAATTTGGATTTTCATGCTTCCCAATTACCCATCTGGAGAAGCCTCTCCTTGCATGCTGACACCTCACTAACCTTCTGACATTTAAAAAGGCCTAGTGGCAGAATTCCCAATGCATGGCTCTTCCCACACCCCAAATAACCACCAAAGATGTAAGTATGTTGGAGTCCTACCCCAGCTGGTGGACAAGCCACACTGAGAATAGCAGCTTTCAAAGGACCACATGCCATGCTAAGAGCTCCACGACTAGTCCCCAGAGCATCTGTGCTACAGGGACTTCCTTAAACTATCGAAAAATATTACAGTAATAAGTCTTGTCTGCCACTCTTCCCTCACCCTACCCCTCATCCCCATCTCAGACTTTCCAAGTAGTCAATCTTACCAAAAGTGCGGGTGCATTATGAAGTAAGTGGTGTGAGAAACCTCAGGTTCTCCTCCTGGTTCCCTGACTCTCACACTGGCAGGCCCAGCTTTCCTGTGAGCCACATTTTATGTTTATCAGAAAGGATAGGACATGGGGCTGGATGGACCTTTCATCCCCAACCATCGGTGTGAACCACAGTCCTGACCAATTCTGTTTGACGCTAACGTTACTCTACGTGAGTAGAATTCAGTGAGTGCTGATATGGGATGTGACAGGGTAAATCAGAATTAGATTAAAAACAAAAGTTTAGAGACTGATGCCAAATTTTCCCCTAACTGCCTTGGAGTCATTTTTTCCTACCATCCCCCTGCTGGCCAGTCACACCAGAGAATGAAATATATACAGGACTTGGGAAAGTCCTCTTTAAATACAATACCTGTATACTTAATATATAGCAATTAACTTGTGGTCAGGAGTCTGCAGGCAGCAGGCTGCCCCACACAGATAGCAGGGGAGGAGGGCCCAGAGCGAGGACAAGCACAAAGGACAGGTCCAACGACGATGCCTGCTGTCGGCAGCTGAATTATTTTTATACAGGAATTTTTATCTCTATTGTACAAACAAGTACGTGTCTGTGCTGACTTGTTAAGTAATCCACTTGTATGTAGAATAAGGTTTTTTTTCCCTCTGCTTGCTACCAGTCACACAGCTCCAAGATCAGAAGAAAGACATGGTCTTTGAAGCTGCTCAAATGTTTTAGTTAAAAGGACAGCAGTTGTTTTCAAAGATCCAAGAGTATCTTTATCAGAATTAAATTTTTCCTTATTGATTTTTCCCCTTAACATAACAAAAACATAACATGAGAAGGTTACGATTTATTATTAAAAATTTTCAGCCTTGAAATCATTCTTCAATAGTCAGTGCTCACTTTTAAATGTAAAAGAATATTTTTTTTTTTTAAATCTTAAGGTGGAATGAAGTAGGAGAAACTCCTGAGATTTAAATTTTAACATCGGTTAATGCATTGTTTCAACTGTAAACTCAAAGGATTTTTGGCTGGGGCAGGGGTTAAAATAGGCAGTTTAAAAAAAAAAATAGATTGTTGTGGCTGGCCCCTTAAATGTAAGCAGGTCATGAAATCATGGTGTACCTGGAGTCTGAATGGGGGAGGCTATTCCCTTTTGTCCAACGATATGTCCTGTCTTTGAAACATAAAGGCCAGATTCAGCAAGTCAAGCATTGTGCTCCCACAAGGTAAGAACTTTATTTCCCTAAAAATTAACAGATGTGATCTTTCTTCAGCATTCTTGAATGCATCATCAAGAAAATGAACAACCAATGAACGTAAAATTCAGTGCCTGTGCCTAGAAGGCGTCCCTGTGTTTTAGAAAGTTCAAAAGGAATATGAAAAGGGGGTGGGGGGAGGGGGAGCAGCACCTGTGTTTGTGTTTGTTCGCGAAGCACCTCTTCGGTTGTTTCGAGGCCAGTCAGTTATTGATTTTAATGGGTGGGTTTACCTCTATCTAAAAGCAAGATCAAATTGTAGGTGTAATTGTTCTTTACCAATGTTAATGACAGTGAGGGCACAAACAAAAACTTATTGTGAGTGGCCAGAAGTCCCCAGGTATCCCCTTTTTCAATATACCTGCTCCAGGGCCCCACTGGGAATTGCCTGGTAAGGACTGATTTGGCTCTGAACAGCATGCTGCCTACCCTATCCAGAAAAGGGTGTGCAAAGTGTCCTTCTCACCTCTTTTACACAAGTTTCCCCTGGATCATCTCACCTCTAGGTGAGTATAATGCCTTGCTTAGCACTCTAAGAACTTGGAATTTACCTACCTAGGTAGATCCTAAGGGGGATGAAAGGAAGGGGCAGGGGAAGCCACGGAAGGCCCAGCCTACCTCTGGTGCACACGTCAGCTGCACATAGCACATTGCCTTAGAGGAGCTGCCTGCCCGAGTAACCCTTCCAGCAGGGTTACATCAGACCTGCTGGGTCTCTGGGGTGACTCAGAGATGAGACACCTCAGCTCCCTGTCGACAAAGTTATAATTCGACAGTTCTGGCAGCTTGTTTTTCCAAGTGTTTTGTTTCAGGAAACATGTGTATTTTTCTTCATATGTTTGGTGGATTTACCACAACTGGTTCTGACAGCTGTTGATTCTGTTAAATGAACGCATTATAAAAATTCTCTATAAAACCTCAAGCAATAGCAGCCTCAAATATAATGGAAAAATATTTTAATGGAGCTCCGATTGAGGTTTTTAAAAAATAGTGTAAGTAAAGGGACAGAAGTCCTTAAATCAGCATTGTGTGTGTGTGTGTGTGTGTGTGTGTGTGTGTGTATAAATGAGAGTATGTGTGTATGTGTGTGTATGAGTTTGAATGAGTGTGAGTGTGTCTGAGTGTGTGGGGGTGTTATGAGTGTGTTATGGGTGGGAAGGGTGTTGCAAATCACCAAATATTTACACTGTAATCCCTTTGTTCCAATCATATACTTTTTCACAGAAAAAGCTGGAACTGTGGCTATTTAAAATTTTTAAATATTCAAACACCAGTAATTAACCATATGAAACAAATTATGTAGCATTTCTCCATACCAGCACATGAAAAAAAAAAAAACTAAACTGGTGGTGGATTGGGGGTGGTGGAGTTGGGGAGCCATCTCTGAGAGGAGAGGATAATGTTTTCATTTTGCTCTAGATCAAAGGAGAACAAGATGAGAACTGTGGCATGGCGAGCATCCCTCCATTGCTGTCTTTCACACTGGGCTATCTAACTTTATACAATCCCAGACTAGCTGCATATTAAGCTAGCTGTGTACAGCTTTCTTATGGTGCAGTGGTGGAGAAGCATTAATATTCTGACTCTACATCTGACAGGGCATTTACATGCGCCCATCTGAGCGGCACCTGAGAGCCCCTCCAAGGTGCAGTAACTGTGCGCCTATTGTAAAGGCAAATGAAGCTCACCTATTCCCTGCTGGGATCAGAAGTGACCTCGCCACCCCCCATGCCTCAAATCCTTCCCTTGCCAACCTAACTCAATGCCATTGCAGAATGACGAATGAGCTCAGAAACAGACCCCAAGTTACTAACCCTGCTAAGAACAGCAAAATCCTTTGCTGAATGTTTTAAAAATGCATAGGGAGTGCAGCTGGCCAGTAAAAAGCAGAGAGACAGATTCCACTGAACCCAATATGGAGTATGTTACATTTTAAAACTGATTAGAAATACAGTCTGATGTTTACTGGCTTCAAATTGAGTTTGGCATCAAGCACACTGGCTTTAATAAGGCTGGCATTTTAGTATTATTATTATTTTAAATTTGCCTTTGGTCCCAGAGAACACATGTGGAGAGCTACAGAATTCTTATTCTGCAGGTTACATTTCCTGGAAATTAAGTTTGTGACAGAAAATGACTCCAGTAGCAATAATATGGTTCGTGCTCAAATTAATTAGGTCATTGTTATAAAAACTACATGGCAAATTACAAAGGTAAATTTACAGATATTGGCCAGTGCTCCATGCCCTGGCCGTAAAAGGGAAAAGCAGTTTAATAGTGCTGATTTACCTGGGCCACAAGAGGAACAGGAGAGGTACAACGGTCAATTTTCTATTTGTATTACAAATAAAAATACTGGTCATTCTCCATTAAATTATATAGTCTGCACATATTTTATGAACTTTACTAATGTCCTCCAAATTGACACATAAAATAAGTCTGTTTGATTTGAAATATTAAAAATGGGCCCGACATTTAAAAATATATTTTATCTTTGAAGTAACAACACTGCTGACATAGCCATGACCTAAATGAAACCCGAACTAGCAGAGGGTACTAAAGATCCTTGGTGATTAAATCTCACGCTACATTGTGGCAAGGTGCCAGAGTGAGTCCATCTTGGTGCTGGGTGTTTTTACCGAGCGCAGCCAGTACTGCTATATGTAAAGATAGACAGGGCCTTGAAGTGAAGCCCGTCAAATGATGGCTTTGTGTAATAAAGGATGCGAACAAACCAACCAAGGTAAGGCAGACTAACACCCAGCGACATCTTCCGTGGGCCTTCCTTCTCCCTCCAGGCTTCTATTTTCCCCATAAGAAAGCCAAACTTTGTCAGTGACAGTCATGCAAAACCACATTTGCCTCTTTTCCTTTATTAAATACCACCAGTAAGACATCATGAAAATCTAAAATCTGTATCCCATGTTTGTTATGCACCCCAATTTAGCTCTCCCATATTGGCCAAACACAGAAGCTACAGTGTGAAGTTAATGACTTTCCTGGACTCTAAAATGTGCCATTAATACGAATCCAACTGGCCTCTTCACTGAGCTGAAGGTGCCTGTCCTGACCCAGCTGACATTTCTACACCTAGCTATGTTTTCCAGCCCATGGACAGCCCCACAATTAAACGCCACGTTCCCTGGGAGAAAGGTGTGCAAAACATAGTCCAGAGCCTCTAAACAGGAACAGTGCACAGCCTGCCCCCAACAAGGACAGTTGATTCGAGAAATTACAGCACTTGGGGTTTTTTGTTTATTTGTTTTAGTTTTCACAGAATAAACACACAGAATGGGAAGGAAACTTTGTCCCCTCTGCTCCTATTCTTGCAGTGAATACATATTTGTGTTTCCAATAAAAGGCCATTTTTACATTAACTGTCTGCAACAGCAGGAGACAGAAGAAGGAGCACAATCCCCACATCACACACAGGATGCTCTCCATATCACGTGGACCTATTCTCAAAACTATTATTTCTGAAAGACCCCAGGAAGATGCACACACAGTGCCTCTCTTCTGTACCACCCAGAGGGTGACATCACAGGGACTTTGAGACCTTTGGGGTCTTCTACATTTTAGATTTTGTTTTTCTTTTTTTGGCTATCCAAAGTAAATTTAGCAGCCATGCGGGCCACCGTGTTTAATTAAGCTTTCAAAAGTCCTCTGACAATGCCAACCATTGTAGGACACTTCTGTAGCTCAATCACACAATCACTGTGACAGTTCTATTTACAATGTGTCTTAGAGTTTCTCAGACATTGTACTTTGACAAAACATCCAAGCTGCCAGTCCACAACCTTTCCCTGTCTTATTTACAAATACAGCTTGTATACAGTAACCCAGCTCCACCAACATGAGTTTGTGGGTAGAGGCCTCACAAACACAGCCTATGAAAATGCTCCATATTTGTTACAAAACAACATTCTCTGCTCTACAGATTCTGAGGTAAATAAAACCTTTGCCAGTTACATTTGTCTTTTAAAGCATGGTGTTTTCTGGGTTTTGCTGCTACACTGAAAATTGACTTCAGAGATCAACGTTATTTTATTCAGAATCATACAAATAAAGAGAAATGAAAAATAAGCAGTCATAAGATACTGTCATTTATAGTCTCATTTACAATTAATATACAAACACTTCCTCTAATTCAGTCTAGGCTAGGAAAAAAATGAAAATGGGTACAAAGAGAAAGGGGAAGTTAGTTCTGTAAATTCTGAAAAGCTTGAGTATGGCACTTGGTTTACCTGTAAGTAAAATGCTAATGCAGTTGCTTTTAATATTTCCCTACCCATTAGAGGCTGTCTTGCATATCATTAGCCAGATCAGTTGTTCTATCTAGGCAGATAGTGCCAAACACCCCAGTGAAAATACCTGTATTCTAGATGTCAGGAGCAGCAGGATGCCCTGCATCTTAGCACACTGTTTTCCTATTCTGTCTAAAAGTTAACTTTATGATAGGCTAATCTTAATTTAAATATTCCCGTGTGCAATGAGCAAAACTTCAAGACTGACACTGTGAGATAATATTTGGGTCCTTTTCTGTAAAAGAATAACAGTTTTATACTCACTAATCATATATATATAAAGCTCCATGGGTGAAAGGCCGTTCCTATCTGCTAATGAGTTTTTGATATGCATATTGATGAACTGGACCACACAAGATAAGCTGTTAATAGCCAGTTAAATGAATACTGTTCAATAGTCTCTGTGGACCATAATCATATAAGGCTCTGAATATCTAAACAAAATTGGAAAGGCAGCTTGCTCATGACAATGGATATAGGTAGCACATGTGCATATTTGAGAATGCACAGCCATCTAGTCATCAGGTAAAAACATCCTGCAAAAAAAAACCCAGTCAGCTTTGGGAGGCCTGAGCATAGCCCATTCCACATAAAGTGCTATTTTACTTCAGCTCTTAAGAATTCTACCATCCTGTTTCAAAGTCCCCAAATTTTAGGCGTTACCTAGGTAAGATTTTATTCCTTCTTCCTGCCTGTAAAATGACATAGACCACAAAGTGAACCCCAATCTAACTTATGTCACTTTCATAGTCTTTCCTACTCCGCATGCTTTAAATGACTGCCTTTCATGTAGTTGCCAAGCATATTCTTGTAGACATTCATAAGCATGTTTCTTCCCCAACAGAGACCACTGCTTTCTTTCTCTTTATGACACATAGTTCAAATGTCTACTGAGTGGCTACTGTTGGGAACCGTGGTAGACTGGATATAGGGAAATCAGCCGGGAGGACACAGTCACCTTTCCAGAACTTTGCTTCAGAGGCACCCAAGGCCCAGAGTATCATAATTTATGTGTAGTGGTGGAACGTTAATTTCACTATAGGAAACACTTAATTCATTACTGTGCATCACAAGAAACCATGGCTCTAGTTACTGACATCTTACTTTGAGATGTGACCATGCTATTTATGTTCAGCCAATACCAAGGTAAGAACAGGTGATTAAGCACAATGAAAAGAATCAAGATGTTGCAATTATCCCTGCATGAAAGGTTTACCTCACCTGGATTGCATGTATATACTCAATGAGTATCTGAGATGCCTTAGATAGCTTTCCATTATGGAGAAATAATGTACTATTTCCCCCTAGAAAATATATTTCAAACTTGGACCTTTTTCCTTTCTTTCTTTTTGGCTTCTTTAGACTCTCCTATCACACTAGTTTTCAATATCACAAGATCATTATGACAAGCAGCGAGTTAAGGACTATTTCTTTCCCTGCACATCCATGTCGAGTCACAAGTGCAAAAGTAAAAGGTCCTAACTATTTATAAGGCTTTCCCCGGCTTCGGATCTGTCTTCTAAATCCAGAGGCCCTGATTTCCAAACTGGCTAACCTGAAACTGAAAACCTGCTTAGGCCTTCAGTGGTTTTAATTCTCGACTGACAGACACTGTGTTTTGTCTTTTAAAGGAGCAGCTCGATATGTAAATACGATGTTACATCACACAAGCCTTACTCCATATTTGGTGATTTAGCAAGGCTTTGGATCTCCAAATCCCCTTCCGCCTGCTCTTGCTTCATTAATCATGCCTTACATTTTCCTTCTAGTCACAAGACAGCACATGGAAATGGTCATTGCCATATCCTACAGAGGGTGGGGGTAGAGGGGTTGGGGGGGGAGAGACAAACATCTTAACCTACATGTCTCAGAAGCTAAATGTGGAAGCTTCTAGAACACAATACACAAGCAGCTTTCCTGGGCAGCAGAGTCCTTATTTCACTACAGAAAAAGAAAAAAGAGAATGTTCCATTTGATCTTAATGATCACATGCCAGATTGGGGGGGGAGGGTGAAGGGGGTGGGGGTTATGCCATTTAACGCCCCCCCATCACTGACTCTATGGTCCAACCATTTCAAATACGAGCTCCAATAAGCCCTGTGACTATCCAAAAATGAACAAACCTGCTTTTGTAGGGTGGGGGCAGTGCAGAGAAGGGACTGTCTCCCAGATGTGGCAGGCCTGTCACCACAGAATCTGCTTTTGCTTTGTCTGACGTGCTAAAGCAAACAGTGTTTTAAGAGCCACTGCCTAGTGTTGCTGTTCACCCCTAGAGCAGGGAATTAAAGTCCCTCTGTTAGCTTTTAATTCCATTTCCCTGCAGCTGCTGAGAAACACGAACACCTAGCTACCTTCTTGGTAAAAATTAACGGAAAGAGAGACAGCTATTGAATTATGTGCATGCATTTTTTTCCCCAAGCAAATTTTTACATTAGGCTAGAGAGGAAACGGAGGAGTCGGTACTGGACATTTGTAAGGGTGACATGTGGTTGTGTAAACCATAAACAAAATCAAGATACATCTGTCAAAACCACATCAGAGACAAGAGAGAGCACTGAGAAGCATTTATCACTGAGCTGAGGAGGCAGGCTGCAGGGAGCAACCATTCCTGTCAAACCAACCTTTTGAAATTTCCAACATGCCCTTAAACTTTTCGAGTAAGCATGTCTGTGCGCTTCAGCAACTGCCCTCTCTACTCTGGCCTGGCCAGTCGAAAATGGCATCTTAAAGTCAAGGTCACAGTGTCATCCCACCACTGGCTGTGTTTAATTACAGCCCCACACAGGCTGACAGCCAGTATGGATCCAAGGCTAGCCCTGGAACTCAGTTAACTCTTTCCAGCCCTTCAGACAAGTCATTGGCTCAACTACACTGCCTATATGGTTACCTTCATCATATCTATACATCCCCAAGACCAGAAGTGGGCACTGGAGAATGAGCTGGGTGTAGTGAGGCTCAACACTTTAAAATGACAAGGCAAGCAAAGGGAAGAAGAAAGCTTTGGCAGTGTCAGAGCCAGGCAGAGGATGTCAAGGGTTTAACTTTCCCACCTACATCTGACTCAGTAAGGTGGGGGAAAAATTTTATTTTTTGTCGGGGTTCTGAACAGAAGCAACAGGAATGATGATTTTAACATCACAAGGCTGTCATGGACAGTCACACGGAGAAATACAGACAGCACTCCACCATGCCTTCCTGCCTTCCTACAACACCTCTGCAAACGAAAAGAAAACATGCAAACAGCTTTTCTCCTTGCTTCTCGTTTACCTGCTATGTGTTCCTGTTTGGGGCAAATTCCTCTAGATGACGTTGATAAACAATCGTCATCCTCTGGCGTGACCTGGATGCCAACCTCCACAGGATTGGATGCCTTTTTCATCTCAATTGGTGAAGGGGAAGGTGGCTTATCCACAGCTTTTTCTAAGCAGAGGCTGCCATTGCATTGTTTCCGTTTGTGCTCAATGAAAATAAGAATGTCCCCCAATGGGAAGTTCATCTGGCACTGCCCACAGGTGAGGAGGTCATGGTCCCCTTCTGGAGCTCCCAATGGGCCGTGGTCTGGTTCATCATCTGTGAGAATGGCTTCAAGAGGTTCGGCTGTAGTTGAAAAAACAAAAACAATTTTTAGAGAACCAGTGTGGGAGGATATACATCCTCAATTCTACCCCCACCCCACCACGGCAATCTCCATAAGACACCCCAAAAAGTGGACATAGGCAATGTGCAATGTGGAGGGTATCAATAGTCAAGTAAATTGATCAGTGAGGGTGACCATCATGTTCTAAAGGAAATCCCTCCAACTTAAATAACTCCAGAGAACACACACGTGCGCGCACACACACACACACACACACACACACACACACACACACACACACTATAATTTACTATATTTTTTTTTAAAAATTGACTTCAATAGTTAACACAAGAAATGCAAAGAAAACTTAGATAATAAACATGAGAAAAACATGAACTAAAACCAAACGTGCTTCCCTCCATACAGTAAGCTGTCTGTTGTGCCCAGGGTTAGAGGGGAGTAAGCACACAGTCTGTGTGTGAGTGTGTACATACAAGGCCTCACAAGAGAGAAGCTGCTACCCCACACAGGACTGGGCCACACTTACACTGAGACGTCAGGAAGTGACTACATCTACCTAACTAACCATCACAACGCAGGGAATCTCATCCTGCCAAAATCTCTCTGTCCTCATTATCAGCTACTCCACAAAAATCAAAGGAATATCTAATTCTCTGGCACTTCTCAAACGCACTCACTAAATGGGATACTTCTGAGTAGTTAAAACATAAGCCAACTAGTACGATTTTTTTTCATTCTGAAGAAAATATTGTCTAAAATATTCTAAACATGTTGGTTCTTAGTGGTTTCCATGACATAAAATCCTAGTGGACTCCCAAGCTCCACACTTTAGAGGGCTGAGCATCCTTTCCTCAGAGTTGAGATGCTTCACCTAATGTAGTCAAAGTTGACTCATTTTCTGAGTGAGCTCCAAACGCTTCATTACGGGATATTTCTGCACACACGATCACCAGCGTGTGTTATAACAAGGTAGACATGCCATTCTTTCCCGTCTGCCTTTTTTTTTTTTAACTCTGCACTCCAGCATCTATTTGAGCAGCTTCTGCTATTTTTTTTTAACCATGCAAGTGGAGAAAAGGGAGCTGAGAAATATTGCTTACACCACCTTAAAATACTAAATTAAAAAAAATTTTACAAAATACAAAACATGTCCAGGATGCTGCCAGTTAATAAAGTGAAGCAGAAAATGTACAAGTCTTAAACAGTTAATCAGTCTGACCTTCTTTAGCAAGCTGCCAATTTCACATTTAATGAACTTAAAGCCACAGAGAATCAAAAAATAGATTTTAATTTGAGTGTAGAATATTGGAACAGATTTTGATAAAGTGCAAAAATCCAGCGAACTCAGGTTAAATTTATTTCAACCCTACCCAGGCTGAATATTGAGGGGGAAGATCTGGAGTAACTCCCAGATGTGCTGGGTGAAATAATATTAAGAGTCCTGCCTAAGCCGCACCTGTGCTCAAGTAGGACATGTCATAATTCCTCGCCTTTGGTACGGCCTCCTAATTGAACATAAGGTCACCACAAGAATATGAAGGTTATCTTTCTGCTAATGAAGACAGCAGAGCAAGCACTTAAATGTTTCTTTGCCCAACATCCTGATCAAAAGACAAATACAGAATGCACAAGTATGCCTTTCAGATAAAGGAGGCAAACGGAAGTGCTTCTCATTGTCTTCCAGTCACTTTTCAACTGCATTTGCTTTCATTTTGACCAAGTGAGGAGTGGGAAGTCGTGATCCATGATTCCTGCTATTCAAATTAAGTATTTTAAATGATCGTTGGCAATTGTGTCCCTTTTTGCTGCTGTTGTTTAGCTACAAGTTCTGGGGTTAAGAGACTGTGAGGCTCAGGGAGAGATTTTGTTCTAGTAAAGGTAAAACGTTTTTTGCAAATCCTATCTTCAGGATTCATTTGGGGTTTTATTGTTGGTGCTGCTGCTGCTTTCATTCCCATGGCCTGATGGATTTCAGAATCTAGGAACAGTATTAGGAGCAAAGGGGATACTCTCTTAGATACCAAATAGTTAAAGGTAATTTGGTACAAAACAGACTTAGTTAAAGTCTTCTAAACGTAGTGACTGAACTGATTTACAGTCCAAACCAGGAAATGAAGTGGTAATTCACAGGTTGCTGATTACACCTCCACATCTCACCTAATTAATTTTATAGGAGGCAAAGTTCTTGAAAATAACAAGATGATCAAATGTACAGATATAAAACCTGTAACCTCAACATTTTCTATGTTCTTAATGTAAATTATTGCTAATTAACAAGAATTATATTCTAATGAACGAAATGCATCTAACATTGGTTTACCTGAAAAACATTTGGCTAGCTGTGTTCAGAGAAATAGCAAAACGTGTTTTTATTATTGCTTCTGCATTATTTTCAAAAAATCAGACCAAATGGGGCACAAAGAAAATATGAAAATACAATTCTCTTGCTGCAGCCTACTGATTTGCATTGACATCCTGTCTCAGTGGCAACCAACATTTCCTTTCTGGGCATCAGATAATTTCTCTGTATTTTAATGCAAATTCCTCATTCCCTAAAAACATTTCTAACCTCAGCCATTTTACCCCCTCCCCTCAATTCAACTTCATCCTAATTCTCTCCTACAATACCACCCTTTCTAAGCTCAGGCCTAACTCGGTACAAAGCGGGGAGTCCTCAATTGAAGTAGAAGGGAGTGAACAAATAATCACAATAATTAGCCGCGAATTCTACCTACAAGGGGAGGAAGACAAGATGAAATGCTTCGGCTTTTACCAAGACTGACTGGAAGATCTCAGTGTCCCAGCGATCGCAGATCGAGACATATTTTTATATATGTATTTATTTCTCTCTTCCCCTCCCCCGCCACCCCATTGCAAACACTAAAAGAGGGGTCAAAATCCTTGTAAGAAATGTTGGGAGTAGGTAAGAAAGCCAGGGCTGCTGGTGAAGGGGGAGGGGGAAATGGGAGCTGTGTCTTCAAGTTTGCTTTCCGAGTGGATTTTCTTAACACGATAAAGCAAACGGAGGCTGAAAAATTAGAGAGGCAAAGCAAAGAAACAAAAGCAAAGCCAAGGGCTACAGGCCGGGGGCCGGGGGCCGGGGCCCTACGGGAGTAGGCCGCTAACAAAGTGAAGTTGGGCTCCCGGGCTCCCTGGCACAAAGCAAACAACCTCCTTCCTGGCTGCAGGCTCAGGCCGTGCACAGCGAACACGTGCAGCAGCTACCCGCAGCCGGAGCTTGGAGGCGGCGGGTGGCCCCAGGATTCGGCTGCTGCCTCCACGCCCATCCAGGCCGGCTACCGCCGAGTGCCGGTTCCCTGAACCCGCCAGTTGGTGAAAAAAGGAAGTAAGGTTTGGAAAACTGAGCTGGATAACCTCATCAAGTCTTGGCTTCATCCCGCACACCCACAGCGCGGGTCCTGAAATTCATTCTGTGTGCACAGGCTAACACTTTTACTTTGGAAGATCTGTGCAAATGTGTTTCGCCCGCAATTCCGGGCACCGTGTGCGCGCCAGGCGGCGACCGCGGTTATTCATTATTAATGACGCTGCTAGCCCGCATCATTATGATGATAACTATTACTATTGTTGTGATTTCGGGCTTCCAGGCGAGAGCTGCAGGAGGCGGGGAGGGGGAGCGTCGGGTTGCCAAGCCGTCCGGTAAGCCTGCGGTGGCCGCCGAGACCTGCGCTGTGCGCGGTGATGGGGGTGGAAAAAAGTGATCCTAGAGGCCAAGGACAAACTTGCCATATCCCTGCTTTCGACCAGCTCTAAGCCCGAGAGCGCACTCCCCCTTCCTGGATACCAAAAATGCCTTCCCTGAAAGCACCCTAAAGTGCACGGGGCTCCGCGCAGGGAGCTGCCGGATCTCCTTGCACGTGGGGGTGTCGGCTGCGCGCCCCGGCGCTTCTCCACAGCCCTAGCCAAAAGCATTTTTTTAAGTCAAAATAAAGAACAAAGACCTAAGGGGTAATGGGGGGTGGAGGAAGGGAATTCTGCCTAACCGTTCGTTGCCCTCCACCCCCACTCTCCCAACGCTCTTCCCTCCCCCGCCAAGAAACGCCGGGCAGCGGGTGGGGGAGGCTCTGGTACAGGTTCAAGTTCGCTGAGCTTTTCTTGATCTTGTTCTGCCTCCTAGCGACCAAATGGCTCATTCAGTCCACGTAGCTGAGGACGGTGTTGGGGAGGGGGTTTCCTAAGGACCCAGGAGGTTCCTGCCCTCTGAGCACCCAGAAAATGAAAGAAGTGATTTCCTGCACATACCCCTACAACTGCCCTCCTACTCCAGTGTCCCTCCCCGGGACAGCAGAGACTAATCCTCCCAGCCTGGAGAGTCCCAGAAGGGACCCAAGTAGGAGGAGAGTAGTGAGCAGCTCGGACTGCGCCTCCCAGACTGTCCCTTGCACCCCCATTGCATCCTTCCAACTGTCCCAAAGTCCCGGCTTTCCCGAGTCCTGCGAACACTGCCCTTCCTTCCCGCCGGTACCTGGCCGGGCTGTAACTTCACACCGTCGCGCGCCGCGTCTGCTCTGTATCCGGCGCGGCCGGTGGGAGTGGGGGCGGGGGAGAGCGACGAGGGAGAGATGCGCGGGGGTGGGGAGAGGGAGGGCCCCGCAACGTGCCAGGGCGGGGGAGCTTCCGAAGTGTGTGACAAGTTCCTCGGCCGGGGGGGGGGTATCAATTCCCAATGAGCACCCCTCCCTGAACAAATGCAGAAGAGAGCATAGGGGGCCCCTTCAAGCTTTCATCAAAAATTAAGAGTCACGAATGAGAGGATTTGATGGGGGGGGGCATGCTTTCCTTACTGAACTCAAACTTTCCTAAGTGCCCACCATTCGCCTCTCCAAGCACACCTTCAGGTGGAGTTAATCAACACCGCCACTAGCAATTTACATAAACTCACAGAAACCCCTGACCAAGACAGGCCAGAGTATAGGACAAGAACCCAAAGATGGGCCTCTCTGAGTCCGGGGACCCTGCACCCCAAAACGCATACTCAACACACTTCTTACCTGCCCAGTCCCCCTCAACCTAGCCAGGCAACTGCTTTGGTCCAGGAGGCTACTGGTCAGATTGGGAGGGGGGCAGGGAAAGCACGTGGTAAGCTCCCCGCAGCCCAAAGTTATGGACCAGAGGAATATAAGAGTACCCCGGGTGTAATGGAGGGGATCATCAGAGCTCGCCTTTACAGTTGCTCTGCAAAATAAAAATGTTTTGCAAAACCGAGTTTCATCCAGCAGCTTTCGGAGGGAAAGCTAGGCATTGTGTTAGGGGCGGACCAGAGCGCAGGCCGGGCTGGCCGAGTCGCGGCGTGGCCTGCCGCGGTGCCTGGCGGGTGGGCAGCGAGCGCCGGGTGGGCGATCCCGACTCCAGACTGGGGTGCGGCGAGGTCGGGCGAGGCCCAGCCGCTGCGGCCGCCTGCTCCGGGGCTGCCGCGGCGCGCTCGGTCCTCTGTCTGTTTGTTGGCAGGAGGCTCCCGCACACGCGGTGCTTGTAAACATTCAGACACGAGATTTTTCCCAATCAAAATCCACTTCCACTTTTTTTGAAAATCTTCCAAAAAATAGTAAGAGGAGGGAGTTCCTCGCTCCCTCTCCATGCCGCCGGCGCTCTAAGTTTGCAACTTGATGGGGTTTTGGGGAAGGGGTGTCAAGGATATTTTTTTTCCTTTTTTTTTTTTTTTTTTCTTTTTTCTCTATTAAAGATTGTGGAATTTCTTCAGGGGTGGGGGATGTGGACAAATCCCAGGAAAGCGGTGAAAAATACGACTGGAGGAACATTTGGTTTCTTTTGGGGGGCACGAAAATGTACATTCTTTTGCGTTACTTTTTTTTTTTTTTAACGGCGTCTTCGTCTCATCTCCTCCAGGGCTCAGCCAGGAGGGGCGGGCAAAGGCAACCCGCCGGCGGCTGCTCGTGCGCCCTCCCTCCCTCTACCGCGTGCCCCGAGCCGCCTCCTCACTCGGCCCTTGCTCCTGCCCTTCCGCGGCGGCGGCGGCGCAGGAGGGCAAGCGCGAGGAGCCCGCACAAAAGGCGGCGGGACAAACACCCACCTCCGGCCGAAACAAAAGACGGTAGAGCCGGGCGCGACTCCGATCCTTCCCGGTCACCCGGCTCTCCCCGCCGCTGCAGCCTCTCTCTTCGGACTCAGCTGCCTGGGAAGTACCGGGGGCCCCCTCTACGGTCCCACTTTCGTACTATTGTGAGGGGTGACTACTTTGCTTCTACTGCACACTTGACCGTGCACACATTGGTGTCCTAAGGCCAATCTCACCTCTTTTCTCCCCAGGAATTGTTTTTTAGACTTGACGCTCTCCCTACCCCCTCCATTTTCCTACAGTGAAGTGGAAACAACCCCCCTTTCCTTCCAGCTCCCACCCCCAGGTTTGCATGTGAGTTGTTCGCATCCTTAGCATTGTTCATTATTTTTGCAAAACTGGGGTAGAAATCATTGCATTCCTTTTTGAAAGAAGAAATAAAGCGGCGGAGAGGAGGAAAGAGGAGGAGTCAATTTTTTTTTTTTTTTATAAAATTAAAAGGTGCGTGCCGTCTTAAAAGTGCACACACGGTTCTCGTTCGAGAGAAGATCTGGGGCTTTTCCCCCTTTAATATCTTTTTACCCCAACTAACGAAGATTTTTTTCACCTGAAATTTTTTTAATGCATGCACACACCCCTCTCTCAACCTCACTTTTGCTTAGCGTCCTGCGCGCCCTCGTGATTATTAATAATTATTATTACTATTATTGGGTTACTTACGCGAGAATTCCCGTTTGCTTAAGTGCTGGGGTTTGCCTTGCTTGCGGCGAGACATGGTGGGCTGCGGGGCGGGCGGGCGGCGGCGGCGGCGGCGTGCGGACGACGGCTCGGTTCACATCGGGAGAGCCGGGTTAGAAAGAAGGAGACTCCAGAGAAAATATCTTCATCAGTGCCTTTTGACATCCAAAATAAATTAGAAATAATACAAAGATGGCGCAGGGAAGATGAATTGTGGGAGAGCCGTCATGGCTTTTTTTTTTTAAGCAAAAAAAAGAGAGAGAGAGAGAGAGAGAAGAGAGATAGAGGGAGAGAGAGAGAGAGAGAGAGAGAGAGAGATGAAAAAAATGGCAAAAGCCCCCCTGAGCTGCAAGTTCAAGTGCGGACGTGACGTCCCTGCGAACTTGAACGTCAGGAGTCTGGATGGACAGAGACACACAAAACATGGGCAGGGCGAGCAGGAGAGAAGGGGAGGAGGGAAGGGGAAGCTCACACCAATGGACACACATCAGGGGCTGGACATGAAAAAGAGACCAGGACAAGCCAATGGCCAGTGCGGGGCGGGGGAGGTGTGGGGCGGGGGGCTCCGCAGACGCCAGACGCGGCCCCTGGGGGAGGGGCGGGCGGAGGGGAGGGGGCTCTGGGGCGGCTGGCTCACCAGTGGCCGCAGCGAGCGCCGTGGCGGTGGCGTGGCCGGGAGAGAAGAAAGGGGTGGCAGGGTGGGAGGGAGGAGTGAGGGGGACCAAGACTTGCGCCCTGCTCCACTCCCCCCCTCCACACACACACACACACTCACCGACCCTAAAATGAAAAATTATTTAGGAGGGGGGGGAGTGAGCAAGAGTGCTCCAGGACGCTGCAGCCCAGAGCCGGGGAGGCGCGGGCGGAGGGAAACCAGGTAGAGTGGGTCCCGGACACCCTCCTCCATGCGCACACCCACTTCCCCTCCCAGCCAGCGGACGCTGAGGGTTGGAGTGCAAGCCCCGAGCCCGCGGCAGTGCTCTGGAAACTTTGCCCAAGGAAAGCCAGGGAAGAAAAAATCACCCGAAGTTAAGAGCTGAGCCTGCAAGTTAGAGCTCGGCAGCGGGCGAGGGGAGGCGGGAGGGAGCGCGCGGAGGAGCGAAATCCAGCCCAAGTTTGGAGGGTCGCCGGTCCGGAAGGCCAGCTCCGGGGCTTGAGGGAGCAGAAGCCGCCTGGAGAGAGGGGGTTGGGGCGAGGCCGGCGGCGCAGGCCTAGGCTCAAGGGCCGAGAGCGCGCCCCCAAGGCCAAGTCAGGGACTCGGAATCTGAGCGACCCAACTAGCGATCGGGTCTGAATGCCACCCACAGAAGCCCTGAGTCCCCAGCTACCAAGGGTTTCAGAATGAGAAGCAGAGATACAAAACCCGAGAAGACAGATTCCGGGTGCGTTCCAGTCCCCTGAGTGGAGCACTCGGGGCCGGGGCTCGTGGCACCCAGGCGTCCACCTCGGAGCTGTCGCCGGCCAGAGGACAAAGCACGGGTCCCCAGATCCCCAGTCTCTGAGAACCTGCTCCCGACGCTGCGGGAGGTCCTTGAGCCTGATTCCAGGGAGGGACACACCCCCTCCCACTTCGGGGCAAATGCAAAAGCACTGAGCCAAGAGAAGGAAAATGTTTCTTGCGGACAGAACACAATTGTTCCTTAGCTGTTACTCGAGGAAAGAGAAAATAGGGAAAGGAATGAAACTGGCTAGCAGCACCAGCCGGGAGGCCACTGTGGTGAGGCCCTCGGGTCACGGCCGCGCTCCCCAGGCGCCAGCAGCCACCGCGCACACGCGGGAGCCCGAAGCCCCCTCTGGTCCCTCTGCAGCCCTTCCCTGGAATTAGGAAAGACCTGTTGGAAATAAACCCCTGTCTCTTTAATGCACACACACGCGCGCGCGCTGCCGCTGTCAAAAAGCGGGCTTCACTCTGGCGTGGGATACTTTCAGTTTTACGTAAAATGTACAGCAACAGCACCCCCTGCGATTGGAAAGTTTATTCAGAAACGTGCTGCAAAGTCCCTTGGCGTCTCCCGCCTCCCAGCCTCCCAGCCTGCCTGCACCACCCTGCAGCCGCCGCAGTCGCCTCCGCCGCAGCAGCAGCTAGGGAGACGGCTCTCCGAGTCCAAATCTAGCAGCGCCCGGGCGGGGGCGGGGGATGGACAGAGTCTCCGGGAGGCGCGGAGGGCGCAGGGTGGACACCCGAGCTGCAGGTGGACATCTGTGAGTCTCTGCAGAGCCAGGAGCCTTCCTCCCCTCTCCTCCAGCGGCTGCACCCAGCGTCCCTGCACCCCTCCTCCAAGAGGTGTCGTTTCCGTAAATTCACCCACCCGGCGGGGGATTGTATTGTTTTAAGGCAGGGCCCTGGGCTTGCATGCGCTCGCCCACCTCCTAGCCTCACCGGCTTGTGGCTGTTTATTCCTGTGTCTTAGGAAAGTTTTAAACCTTTTAGAAAATGGCTTGCCTGATTCGGCGAAGCTTCGTGCCCCTCTGTGGAAGAAACACAGGTTTTGATGCCTAACGTTAAGGAAAGCTGCGGCTAGACTGGGGGCGGGGGGGGGGACGTTTCCCTCTAGCTGTTTTTTCTGCGAGCGCGGGGGGGGGGTGGATCTCGTATTCTGTTTGAGGAGCAGGAAGACTTTATTGCTGTAACTGCAGGACACCGTTTCCCCTTTTCACTGAGTTCTTCAGAGCCGGTCAGCACCTCTTCCTCGGTTTTTTTTTTTTTTTTTTTTTTTTTTTTGCTTGTTAAACCAGCCTTAGAATCACCAAGTGAATGTCTCCGCGGGGAGTGGCAGGGAAGGCGGGACACAGAGGTGGACCTCTGGGGGAGATAGGTGAGATCAGAGTGGAAGAAAGCGCGACCTGGAGGCCTTGGGAAAATAAATAAATAAATAAATAAATAAATAAATAAATAAATAAATAAATAAATAAATGCCCCTGCAGGTAACAATACTGAAGCCAGGCTGGTTCAGGACCGGCTGGGCAGATTTGAATCTTGTTCTCATCCATAAAAGTCCATACAGAAAGGAGACAGATACGTGGACAAATTGTGCTGTAGAAGTATATGCTGTATATGTGTGATTTATTTATAATGGTGTGTATAAAGCTTTTCAGGCTTGGCTGTAGTGTAAAAAGTAATGACTTTATTACCTCTGAAAGGTTCTGTGGTTCACATTTAACAGTCTTCTGAATTACAATTCATTACACAATCGTGTGCTCTCTAAAACCGGCACCCTATCAGGGCCGCTATCTGTGGTTATTCCCAATAAATAACTGGCAGCGTTTTATTGATTTTCTTTTTTAAAAAAAAATCATAGGAAATTAAGCACTTAGTTACAAGTAGGTCTGCTGTTACTGCACTTGTTTCAGATTCCAGGGGGTCCTTCGGAAGCCACGTCTTAAAACACACATTTGAAAAGCCAGTTGCAGCTGCTTGCCTGGGTTCAGAGGTAAGCAGCAACGTTTCCACGATTAACATATATTTAATTTCTTCATCATAAAATGCCCAGGGTGAAATGGGACTTGCCATCCTCTCCCGCCCCTCCCCCAACCAGATTTCACCCAGACCAGAAAACCAGGGCTGTGCATAGGCATTTGATCTGTCCTAGCCGGCCCCCCTTCGGGTCCCTCGTGCTCTCGGGTACCGGTGACGCCCCTCCCTCCTGGCTGCTGAATGTTCACTCCAGAGCCCAAAGGTGGGGGAGGGGAAGTTTATATGAGTGTTTAAAGAAGTAAAAACGTGGCGTTCTAAGAGATTTGAAAATATTACATAAGTACTGATTAATGATGCAGGTGGTGTTGTGGAGCGGGGTGAAAGGTCACTTTAAATGTGCATACTTGAGTACACAATAAGTATATTTACCTTTCCAGGAGTGGCTTTTAGAAAGTAATAAATTATGGCAACGTTAGAATTATTTTCTAGCTATTCAGTTAACTTCGTTGTGGTTGTAGAACCCTTGCTGCTTGTATTGAGAGACCTCGGTGGGCTCTTTCCCAACCTTTAGTGACGACAGTGCTTAAACCCTAGGCCAGCAGACGACCCCTCCCCTTCCCTCCTCACCCCCTTTTATCTTGCCGGCGGAGGAGACTCCCCATACTTCCTGCAGTATATATTCTGCCTCTGATCTCCGTACTTAATAGCCAAGTCCTGGTTTATGGTTTATAATGTGTTGACAAGTTTTCTAACAGACTTTCTGGAATAATGCACATATATTCACGTCGTTTAGAAACCCACCGTATTTTTAGAGTCGAGTAGATCTATACCCTAATGTAGGGAGAGGGTGTAAATCATAGAGGGTTCCATAGTCCTTTCAGTAGTTTTCGGTATGAAGTATGAGCCGCGTGGCCTCCAGACGTAACCTTTTAGAAAAAAAGACAGTGCTTTTATTTTATGGTGTAAAGTGCTTTTAGCTTCGGGGCTCTGAACGTGAATGTGGTCAACAAACAGCTCCAAGAGGGAGGCTTAATACAGCCCCAGCCCTCCAGTGAGCTTCTCCTGACACCGGGGACTCGCTGTGAGCTGGAGAAGGAAGAGTTAAGAGGTCTGTCTCGATGGAAACTACAAGATTAAAATAAAATATTCACTGTCTGCCTTTAGGGTGAAACACTTTTATAGACAAAAATAAATAAATGAGTAACTGAATGATTAAAAATGCATTCCGTCCCATCTTGCTTTTTACTTCCTCCTTTTCCCTTCTTTTTATTATTTTTGTTGCCTAATTGGCAGAACAGAATAATAGAGAATGGGCAGTCATCTTTTGGCTTAGACCCTACACTCAATACAGGTTTCAAATCTAGGGCTATGGAGGTTGGGCTGCTAGCTGGAGTGTTGTTAGACAATGCGTTTGAGCAGAGGCTGTGTTTTACTAGGGAAGTGAGCCAGCATCTTTGCCCCCTGCTGCCTGTGTGACCGGAAGCCTGGAGACCTAAAGAGGCTCCCAAGAGTAGACAGTATCTATCCCTTCCTCGAAGGCTCAGCCCTTCCTCTGGAGTGAGCATGGAAGGCACAGGTTCCCCCATCTTGAGAAAGTCACCAGTCTGACATCTTTCTCCAGTGGCTGCCTGGGTTTCTGAGGAGCTGGCAGGTTGCTTCATACATCCGGATGTACCTATCAGAAAATAAAGGGAAGAGAAAGAAGGGAAGGGAAGGAAGGGAAGGAAGGAGAGGGGAGGGGAGGGGAGGGGTCTGCCCCTGGACAAGACTGCTATGTGTTGAGTCAATCATGCATGAGAAAGGGGAGCAATGGTCTCAGTTAAGGGGCTCCTCTCAAAAGAAAAGGAGTTCTGGTTAGAACATTGTTAACATCCTAGCCTTTGCATAAAAGACACATAGGTAAAAGCTGACTGTCAATGACTGCTCTGTGCTAGTGATCCCTGGTACAATACCCAGGACACAGTAAGCGCTCCAGAAACAGTCTCTGAGTGAATGAGCTAACTAACTGCAAATCCTCTTACCACACCCATGAAACCAATTCATAACCATCCAAACTGTATTAATTTCCCCAGAAACCAATAAGGCTTTGTGAGGCAGTCCTACATGAGAATGCATTTAAGTCTTAAAGTGATTCCTACCAAGGACAGCTCAAAGGATCATCCCATATATCTAGCTGCTGAACAGTTAACAATACAGTGGAATTAAAATGTGTATCAATCTTCCAAATTGGCCAGTATCAAAAACCTAGGATCAAATGAAACATTTTTCTCTTGACATTGCTTTTTGGATAGATAACAGTCTACTTCAGGAAAAAAATGTAATCAAAGATACATTGAACTTTATTCTCTACCCTCTCCCCACAAATCTTGTACTGCTACAAGAACATTATTTTTTCAATATGTGTTTTTCATATCCAAACTTTAAAACAACTTTCACCTATTTGCTTCTTTTCTTCTTCTTCTTCTTCTTTTTTTGTAAACAAAAGGAAAAGCAACACACACACACACACACACACACACACACACACATCTGGCCTGACATTTTGTACAGCAAGTTTCAGCCCAGTGTGATTTAAAACAATGTGAGTTAAAAACCTCTTAAAATTTGGGTTTATAATGGAAACGCTGACAGACTCTTAATTATAGCAGCCTCGCCAGACACTGCTATAATGAAATAGTTGTGCTTTCATTACTATGAGGCACTATAGTTAAGGGTCTGTCAGGGTTTCTATTATAAACCCCAAGTTTAAGAGGTTTACAACTTGGGCTGTTTAAATGGCACTGGGTGGAATTCAAGTTATCAGTCCAGATGTGAAGTTGTTTTATAAAAGGCAAAATAACTCAGCTGTGGAAGGTTTTGGATCTCTCTCTCTCTCTCTCTCTCTCTCTCTCTCTCTCTCTCTCTCTCTCTCTCTGAATTGCAAAAAAAATGATTTTTAGTAGTTTCAGATGGTCTTACTGCCAACTTCTAGCTATGACTTCACTGTCTGAAAGGGAATTTTATAAGCAGTCCTTTATTTGGACAAGAACTCTTTGCTATTCTTGTTTTTATTATTTTATTGTCTTAGTGTGTGTATGTATGAATTTATGGTGTGTGCATGCATACATAAAAAATTAAGACTACATGCCAGGTATACACACACACACACACACACACACACACAGAGAGAGAGAGAGAGAGAGAGAGAGAGAGAGAGAGAGAGAGAGAGAGAGAGAGAGAGAGAGAGATGCTGAGTGATGGTGGCACATGCCTTTAATCCAAGCACTCTAGAGAAAGAGGCAGATCTCTGAGTTGGAAGTCAGGCAGAGCTACAAAGCAAGTTCCAGGACAGCCAGGACTACAAAAAGAAACCTTGTCTCAAAATATAAAAACAAACAACAATTAAAAAAAAAAAAACCAAGGGGCTAGAGAGATGACTCTGCAACTAAGAGCACTGGCTGCTCTTGCAGAGGACCCACCTATATGACAGTTAGTATCTGTCAGTAATTTCAGTCATGGCTTCTGATATCATCACAAAGACATACATGCAGGTAAAACACCAATGAACATAAAATAAAAATAAATTTATAAAAAGAGACACATACAGGTATAATTCTAATTCTGTTACAATTTGAAGAGGAATAAAGCACCTGATGCTCTCATCTACCAACTGTGCAGGAAAAATTAAAGAGCTGGTATTTCAAAATATATTTTTACTTTTAATTGACACATAGTAATTGTATGTGTTTATGGGATACAATGTGGTATATCAATACTTGTATATATTATGCAGTGATCAGATAGGAGTAATTGCCATGTCTGTATTTTTTTGTGTTTGAAACACTCGAAATTCTCTCTTAAATTAATTGCTGTCAACCATTTTTATCCACTGTAGTTATCCTCCCATCCAACTGTACCCCTACATCTACTAACAATTTTCTGCATCCTTCTTGTGTCCATCACACCTTTCCTAGGCTGTAAGCACTATCCTCATGCCTACTTCTCTGACCAATATTTTAGTCTCTGTATATAAGTGAGGTTAAGCTGCATTTGCCTTCCTTTGTCTGGCTTATTTTGCTTAACAAAAAGTCCTCTAGCTCCAAGTTGCACAAATGACGGAGTTTTATTCCTTTGTGGCTAAATTATATTCCGCTGTGTCTGTATATGGTGCTTTCCATATCTTAGCTATCATACACAACCTACATTAAACATAACAAGTGCAAATGTTATTAACATTTATTTCAGAAATATTGGTGCCTCCCTGGTATCAACTAGTCTGTTCAGAAAGCAGTATCTAGAAGGTCTAGAGGCTGACCTAGTGTCACATGCCTTTAATCTCAGTTATTTGTTAGATGAAGGCAAGATGACCACAACATAGAAGCCAGCTTGGTAGCTTAGCAAGACCTTGTCTCAAAATAGGGTTTTTACATGTCTGGAAATATACCTTAGTAGTAGACTTGCTTACTATGTGTGAGGCCTTTGTGTGGGGTTTACTCTCTAGTACCACAAGAAAGATGGGGAGTACCATTTGTGAAATCAACTCTGGATTCTATGCTTAGCTTTGTCAACAGATTCAAGAGGGGTGTCCCTTGGATTAACTAAAGAAGCGGAATGAAATACGTATTATTAATCCAGTATATCATCACTACAATATGTAACTAGTGCTTATTAATGATGTTGTGGCTAATGACAGTTCTGCACAAGAAGAAGCAAAGATGACAGTGGTCATAACACTGGAATAATGATGGTGATGATAGTGTTGGTGATAGAGACTGAGGTCGTGATGGTGATGAGGAGGATGATGGGGGAGATAGTGGTGATGATGACTGTGGCTGTAGTGGAGATAAAATGGTGGTAGTGGTGATGATGGCTATGGTAACAATGATGGTGTGGTAGTGGAGATGGGTATAGTGCTGGTAAGAGTGATAGTGGTAGAAATGGTGATGAGTGATGGAGGAGGTGGTGGTGGCAGAGATGCAGGTGGTACTTGTGGGAAGTGGTAACTATGTTTCTATACTTAATATATCCATCGGTAGGTAGTAGAAATGGGATTGAAGATGGAGAAATAAGTTCAAGTGTTTGCATCTGCAGTTTTGGTTGCTTCAGCAAAGCCTTTCCAGCAGGCAGATTAGCTGAAGGTCAATTTTTGATGTGTTCAGCTCTGAACCAGCACCAAGATAGTTCATCCATTGGGTCACTGGCTTCTCACAGAAAGGCCCTAAATTAGGTGGCAACCACACCTGCCTGTGAAAGCTTTTCACTTCCCCAAGAGCAGTTCCTTTTCTCTGCTTGCCCTGCTATGCAGACTGCCAAATCAGACCAGTGAGTACCGCACTGCCTCAGTTATTCTCACTCCACAACAGCTTTGGTTGATCTCCTCGGGGATCAGCTGAGTGACCAGAGAGAGGAGGGCACCCTGACATTTCACCTGGCTTAAGTGCCTTCTCTGCCTGTCTCTTCTTTTGTTTTGTTTGTCTGTCTGTTTTTTGAAGGCAGGACCTCACAATTCATTTTAGCTGTCCTGAAACTCACTATGTAGACCAGGCTGGCCTCAAACTCATAGAGATTCCCCTGCCATCATGCAC
Organism: Cricetiscus sungorus; assembly: GCA_030556225.1. NCBI lineage: Eukaryota > Metazoa > Chordata > Mammalia > Rodentia > Cricetidae > Cricetiscus > Cricetiscus sungorus. The sequence continues at coordinate 15,936,758 of JANBXA010000491.1, read as the reverse complement.
CACCACAACTGGCCTCTGATGGTTTCTTATAAATGCCAGTTAACGCCTAGTCCATAGCCATGACAGATACATGGCAACTACTCCCACAGGCCATTGACTAGTTGGGCCCATGCTGACAGCTTTTGTAGAATCCCCTCTCTTTCTCTCCCCCCCCCCCCTTGTAGTCATAGGTCTTTTTATTTTTTTTTTTCCTGCTAAATTCAGCAAAAGGAATTTTTCTGGTAGAAAGTGTCTGTCCCCTCTTTGCCATTCTTTGACAGCTTGATGAAGAATAAACCAAACCCACTGTTCTTGCATTCCTGGTTGTATAACAACCTGCCCTTTCTCTCTCCCTCTTTAAAAAGTGTCTCTGCAGAAGATCAGTTATCTAAACCCCTAGGTTTCCACAAAATTAAAAATCTGCTCCTAACAGTTGTACTTGTTTTTCTGGAGGACAGCACTGAGAAAACAAGAGACACACTCGCTGCCTAGGGTGGCTTTTATTTTTAAAGTACTAAGAAACACAAACATGCCATGTAAGATTCACTGTCACACGTGCCAAAGCCGTACTAATGAATGCCATTAGCACGGCTTTGGGTGGCCGGAGATTCATGCCACAGACTCAAACAGCTCTAAACTTCCATCAGCAATCTTTGTGGAGCAAGCCAGCTCTGCTCACTTGTGATACCAGATGTTTCCTTTTTGTCAAGACAGCTTGATTTTCTAGAAATGAAAGTATAATGTGAATATTGGCATTTGGGTGTACAGAGCTATGCTAACCTATTGTTTCCACAACTTTTATGATGTCATCAAATAGCTAGTCATTTGGGGAGTGATTGGTTTTTGCTTTTGAGACAGGCTCTCGAGTGTTCCAGGACAGCCTGAGACTTACTATAATATCTGAGGGTAACCATGACCCTCCTACCCACACCTCTCAAATGATGAGTTTATAGGCATATGCCACCACACTGGCCAGCAGCTTTTGAGAAATGAGATTTCTGTACTCTGGTTTGCTTTAAAGGCAGTGTGAAAGACTGTCCCTGACATACTTTTGTGACAATATCATTCTGAAGTTGTTCTGTTTCAGTCCCTTAACCAGGAACAGAATTCTAAAAGTGCAAGTTGTTTGCTGCCGTGGGGAAGAGCATGCAAACATAGAGCAGAAGGTTGTATCGCTGTCCTTTTTAAACAGTTTGGAAGCTCGGGTCTTTTGTACTGCTGTCCAGATCACAGAATATAAACTGTGTGTACCTAGCAGAGACAGCCAAGTGTCTCCGAGTATTCATGGAATTGCTTCCATCATAAAAGCCACTGACTTGCCCAAATTCTGAGTTGTCTGTTCTTATGAAAGCCTGTGCATTTCCCCAGTCCTCCCAGCAGAGTAGGATGCCTTTGCTATGTCTACCCCTACACCTCCCAGTACAGAGTAGGACATCAGGAAAATATCTGACACAAAAATAAGACTTTTGTTTTATGTGGGGTTTTTTGTTTTGTTTTGTTTTCATTGTTGTTGTTGTTTTGTTTGTTTGTGTGTTTGTTTGTTTGAGACATTTGTAGCTCTGACTGTCCTGGGACTAGCTCTGCAGTCCAGGCTGGCCTAGAACTCATAGAGATCCGCCTGCCTCTACCTCTCAAATGCTGGGATTAAAGGTGTGCACCACCACTGCCTGGCTAAAAATAAAACATTTGCAAAATAGTTTACTTGGATTCCCAGGAGGTTTAGAGCACCCTACTATAGATAAAATATCTTTTTCATTGTTGTTTATTCTTTGATTTTGAAATTAAATAAACTATTGAAGCAGCTAAATGCTGAGTGAGGCTCAGTCTGTAGCCTGAAGCCCTAGAAGAAATACCTCCTTGGATGGTAACAAGGCCTATACCACCCAGTTCTCAGCCAAGGACCAGACTGGCCCAGGTAAAGCAACCCTTGTCCCACCCATCCTGAAACAGGATTTTTGAGGGGGAAGAGAGACTGCCTTAAGTAGCAAGGAAAATATCAGTATGTTCTATTCAAAGGTGACTGATAATCATAATCTTCTGAAATCTTGAATCTTGAACTCAGAGCTTGATTATAAATGTGATAAAACATAAATCATAGCAGACTTCCAGAATTAAGCCAGCTTCTGACTGCAAATGTATTAGAGGGGATGCAAGTACATTGATTATTTTCATAGTAAATATGTAAAAGAGCTTTGCTCAAGATTGTAGGTCTTTTGTACTTATGTTGATTTAAGGATTCTAAAAAGTTAAAAAAAATACTTATTCAAAAATATTTATTTTCCTTTAGCCTGGCAGTGGTAGCACACTCGCCTTTAAAATCCCAGCACTTTGGAGGCAGAGGTAAGGGGATCTCTGTGAAGCCAGCCTGGTCTACAGAGCTCGTTCCAGAACAGCCAGGGATACACAGAGAAACCCTGTCTCAGGGGGAAAAAAAACATTTTGTAAGTAACACTCCTAAAGCAAAAATATTATCAGGCTGAGAAACAACCTGAAACCATAAAGAAAGGACTCTTTAAAACAACTGCTGTGACTTTGGCTTCAGCATCTCAGATGCCTTCTCTTGTGGCCGCTGATCTGCACACTGGGGTTTCAGTCTCTTCAGTGCCGAGGCCAGACTTGTATGCTCAGCTCTTTTATCCTCAGCAGCACTGACACGATATCTGGTTTGTAGAAACAACCCAAATTGATACACTTATGACAATGCTGTAAAAGCTGTCATACTACATCCAATTTTTAAATATTCTAGAAGGAAGGAAATACTCACTAGGAGAGCTGAAAGAGGCAAAAGTATCCATGACTTCACTTGGTAACTTGTCTAAATTTTTTAAGGATGATAGATTAATCAACAATTTTAAAACTACATATTAATTCTGGTGTGTGTGTGTGTGTGTGTGTGTGTGTGTATGTGTGTGTGTGTGTGTGTATTTCAGTGTGAGGCCAAAGAGCCAAACGTGGGGAAAGTTGCACTGTAAGCAAAGATGATGGCTATAGTTCTTTAATAAGAATTTTCCTAGCTAGAATAACAGACAGATGTATCACCTCACGGTACATTGAAAGGTAGAGCCCAAGCACACACACTGAGATGACTAATGTGTGATGAGAGAACCCTTATGCTGGTAGTTCAGACATTTATGTCACCGTGGATTATTGATAGTGCATATTATTTTTACTACACGGTATCTTTATTACAAAAACTCTAATTGCAGGAAAAGTCGTTTTACTCTTAGTTTTGATAGGTGTGCCCTCAGAAAGCAGACAACCCCACAACCACTGAGGATGTTTGCTGGTACCAGCCCTGGGAGCAGTGGTCTTGCCCTTAAAGCAGGGAAGAAATTAAGCACAGAGACTCAGAATAAAATAAGGATGGGAATTTGACGAAGATTAGAAGAATCAAGGTGCCTCAGAATGAAAGCTGCAGCCCGGTGATCCTGGGACATCATGTGTGCAGACATTACCCACTAAAAGATGATAGGAACTAAAGTCCCTGATGAAACAGCATGTTCCCTCAGTCCTGCTCTTGAGTTGGAGGGGGAAAAAAAGATTTCTCTGAGTGCGATTTTAATTATGATTCCACTTTGCTGGTACGCTCCTCACGACAGCAAACAGAATAACAAAACTCTGGTATTCAGATCTAACAGGCCTGAGAGTCCAGACCATGATGAACAGTTTCCACCAAGAAGGTCAAAAGGCCTGGAAAAAGAGGTGTATCATAGGTATCCATGGAACTCAGAGCCAATAAAAATGAAGCTATTCTCTTCTGAGACCTAATTAACTTTTATATCCAAAGGTACACTGCACATTTGTTCATCGCTTATGAAGAGGACTGAAAAATATATGTGCCATGGCTTTTAAATGATCTATTGAGGGGCTTTCCCCTGTAAGAATGCCTCTGTTCTTTACAGGCATTCAGTGGGTAAGTCTATGCTAATTTTTTCCCAAAACATTAAGCATTTTCTTATATACATTTTCAGAAAATCAGACTTGGTCTCTATAACTTCCAGAAAATTCCCTTCAAAATCCTAAAACAAAACCAAACAAAAATGTTCAGGGAACAAATTTTATGCTACGGGCTTTGGAAGGATTGGTCTCCGATTAGAATCACTGTTTCTATATGATCCTTTTTCATGTTTTAAAGGAGGATATATATTTTTCTGTTACCTTTCCTGACTGTAAAGCAATCACAGGAGCCTGCAGGAGGCATCATAAATATGCAAATTCCTACAAGATGACTGTTTCCAGTGGCTGTGCTTCCAAGGAGTGAAGGAAGCGAAAAGCTGAGCTGCCTATGTCCAAGTAATTCGCATGTTGGTGGTGCCCCCTGCTGCAATCACAGGTTGTCCAAGACAAGGAAAATAAAATTCTGAAGCATTTAGTTCTGGTCAAGATGTGAAATAAATGCCCACTGCCCCTTGCCCCAGGAGCAGCCGCGCCCAAGTCTAGAGTCTCCCCACTGGTCAGAATCCCATTTTAGTCATTTCCCCAATCTAGATTTGAATTTTTCATTTTTATCTCAAAGTCTTTTAATGTTCAGGTTACATAGAGATGGATTTTCTCGAAAGCAAGAAAATATTAAGATCCAAGGCAGCATTTTTAAAGAATGAAATGTGTAAGGAGTCTTCTCCTAGTTACTGAAAGATAATAAATTGTGAATTAGAAGACTAGAATGTGGTTGACTAGGACATTAGGGAGGACAGGGAAAAGTTAGTGTTAACAGCATGTAAAGCCATTACACAGTTTCAAATGGCTTTATTTATTAAAGGAAAATTTTGTGGGCCATTAGCTCAGAGTGTGGACTGGACATTTTAAGATTCAAAATAAAATGAAATGAAATAAATAGATGAAACAAGCAAGTTATCGACATAGGAAAACTAGGGGTTCTATAGTCACTCTTTACAGATTTTCTTATTAAGATGGGAGACTGACAGAGCAGAATAACACTGTACAATTCAGACCTGTGACGGTCTATTGAATACATAATATGCATTTTTAAATTGCCTGAATATATATTCACATGACAGAATCTAATGGGTTTAGGAGGAGTCCTTGCTCTTGATCAAATCATAAAAACTGTTATAAACTTGTCTATCATATTAAATCACATACATTTCTATCAAAATTGTTTTTTGTCTTCTTGTTTAAATACTACAGTTGGAACAGATAAAAGGAGATTAAACCTGCACACAAAACAATCACAGTTCAGTGTGCACTGGGGGTCTGGATTACAGCTATCAAAGCAAGCCAGGACTTCAGACACCTAACTTTGCCTGTGGACTCCCCTCAGCCTTCCTGCAATGTCCCAACTGGTTATTTTTTGCTATCTGTTTCAGAACTGTAAGCATTCTCCGAGCGTAAACACTTCTCAGGGCCGATGTGCTGGAGTCTGAATTTCAACTGAGCTCTGCATCTCGTTTCCATACTCAGATCTTCACAGTCAGAGCAAGGCAGAGGACTAGGGAAATTACCCCATCATTTCTGCAATGAGCCTGCTTTTATTGGCTTCACCCAGAAATTTTGTAGCCTGTCTGTTGAGCTCTGGACCTCAGAGCCATGGGAAAGTAAAGGGAAAGGAATTGCTGACCACTCCCAGGCAGAATTAATTAGAGATAGATCTTGGTATTAACGCATCTTTCCCCACTCAGAATCCACATAAGCACCCTCATGACTATATGTGATGAAGGGATTTGCAACCCACCCATTCTGGGGCTGTATTGCTACAGAAAGTGAACTGTTTGGGAAAGGCAGTGTACAAACAGCAGAGGGAATGGAAGCCCTTCTTACAGAACCCCAGTACATATGTTCTGTCACGAACCTTCTAGACCCTCACTACAACCATTCAATCTATTGAATCAAGAGACTGTTTGATCTTATCTGCATTTATGAGCTGACTGACAACCTGCTTGGACTGCATATTAAATCATCTATAGTAGCTGTATCAAGCTGAGATGATCTGTTAATTCTAAATTTATTAACCCTTGGAGTGCAGTCATCAAGTTTAATCTGGTGTAGCCCACATTTATTCTACAAGACTAAATCCTTCTTTAAGATATGGTGGTGCTGTAGGTTAAAAACAGCTAATGCGGGTTTCCTCATGATAATCAGAGGAGAGTGACTGTCTGAAAATGCTAGTGTGTCTGCTGGGGTAGGTTGGCCCCTATCTTTCTCCTAGAAGATTTGTCTATAAGAGGAAAAAGGAAAGGCAGAACAGAGAAAGCTTCTGACAGACAGAGAGTTAGGGGCCCAAGGCCAGAAAGGAATAGAGTACCTTGGCTGGGTCACCTACAATGTAACAGATGCAGAATATAACACCAAAGGTACACACCCAGCCAAAACCACCAACAAAATTCCTGCAGGGAGTCAAACTTCAGGCTCAGTAAAGACCACCTATTCTGCACTGAAAGATTGTTCACTCTTTCCTGGAAAGAATTCTGAGCAATGCAAATGACAAGTAGCTCTGCAAAAGAAAAAAGAAATAAAGGGTCATTTAATATGTTAATCTGGTGTCTGGAATATATATATGTATATGTATATATGTGCACATATATGCATATGTGTACACATGTATATCTTCAAGATATATATATATCTTCCACCTGCCCATTATTGATGTTATCAACATATTCATAGCTTTTCTTTCATACACAAACTGCTAGGCATGCTCTCTTTTTTGGTAACCACGTGCCTGATATCTCTCTAATGTAGCCTAATAACAATTTTAGCATTCAGATGAAGCGATTTCATTCTGTGACTGCCTTTTCTATTAGATTTGATTTTGAGAAGCCCCAGTGGGTGCCTTCAGGCAGAGATCTATCTGCAAGGCTGCTACCGACTCAATAGCAGCCTGAGCTAACCTTGACCTTTCCCGAGACCCTGCTCCATCTGGTGCCAGCCTGCTTTCCAGCACCTCCCCTCCCCTTCTTGCTTCATAGTCAACATTGATCAAGGCAGAACTGAGAGCTTAGTCTCCTGGAAGGGCTGGGCAGACTCAGGAGGACAGTACATCTCAGTATATGGAAATGATCAAGCCTCTTATGCAATCATAAATCTACATAGGAGTCTTGTGATTTGATATTTCATTCACCTCCAAAGATTTTTTTCTCCCTCCCAACAGGGATTTATAAGCTCAGTGAGAGCTCCCGGACAACGGCTTTCCCCAACACCTGGAAATTATCAAGCTTGCTGCTCACTGAGTGATGCTAACAGCTCCAACGCTGCAAATTCATTTTTAACAACTCACTGGCTTTTATCTAGGATTTGTGTGTGTGTGTGTGTGTGTGTGTGTGTGTGTGTGTGTGTGTGTTACACGCTCACACATACGTACACGTGCCTTTCTTTAAGAAACTACCAACGCAATGCATAATATCAAAGACACCCAAATCAAATCTGACTTAAATATCTCCACCTCCACACCCATCCCCATTTTGTGTTTGGAGACAGATCAGGTTTTCTCCGTCTGTATTCTGTCCCCATTCTAAATCATTAAGAAGGAAGAGATAAAGAGGTAAGGAGGGGGCACCAGAGAAAGAGAGGTAGCTGATAACCTTGGCTCCCACCTCGCGCCCGCCTGGGCCGCATCCCCCTCTTGCCCACAGACACACAATGTGGCGTTCTGCATCCACACCGCCCACTGGAGCACACGACCGCCTCCTGTGCCTCACTCCCTCTTCCCTCCTCTTCTCTGCACCAGGGGCTGGGTGGCAAGAGGCTGACAGAGGGGGAGTCACGTGGGCAGCCTGTGGGCAGCCGTGGCAGCAGCTCAAGAGAAATTGACTGACTGGCCGCTTGGGCGCATTTCAATATATGGAAATGACCAGAGGCTTCCGCGATAAATCAGCGCTCAACACTTTGTCATTTGTCTAGTTCTGCTTCATTTTCCTATTTTCCCCTTCTCACAGAGGCTTGTTTTCTTGCTTTTTGCCCTGCCGCATCTTTTCTCACCTAACCCACACCTTCTCCAAATCTTGCCCACCTTTCCAGCTGCCCCCCACGCACCCCCTTCTGTTCTGTCTCCGCTGTAATTGGAAACATCCGGTCGGCGATTCCCCCCCCCTCCATTTCTTACATTATATACATATATATGTTAATATATATATATTAAACAAGAGGTACCCAGGATGTTCTCACATAATCCCCGAGACCTGGATCTCAACCTTCTTATAATAAAGAAAGAAAAGGGGGGGCAAGCACGGTTCCCATCGCCTTTCCCCACCCTGTCCCCATCTTCCAGGAGTTACCTCAGCAAACTTAAAGACTATTTGAAGCAACTTGTGACATGAAATGCTCAGGATCGCACTTGGTGGACACCCAGAAGAAATGGGAGAGCTGGGGCGGGGGTGGGGGTGGGGGTGGGGGACGCAGGTTTGAAGGATCCTGCTGGGTTGTTGCTGCTGGTCCTGGTGCCCTCCACCTCACCCCGCCCAGCGCCTCGGGTCTTTTTTTTTTTTTTTTAACTAAAGCTGTGTCCCTGCAATCTGCAATTATTCTGATGTTTCTCAAGAGCTCGGCACAGCCTGGATTCCGTGGTGCGTGTGAAAAAGCAAAATTAACAAAACCCCACCACTGCGCTCTTGCTTCCCTTGTTGGGGTGGGGGGCTGAGGGGGATGGGGACTACCTATTTTTTTTAAGTTGTGTTCAGAAGCTTCCTCCACCCTCTTGCAGCTCCTACTTGGGATTTCTAATCTTTCAACTTTTAGTCTTCTCTTGTCCATTGGGCAGCCTCTCCCTTTTCTTTCTCTTGGATCTGGGAACAATAGGCATGTAAAGGGTCAGTGGGCATCACCCTATAAAGCTCAGAACCTAATTAATTTTATTAAAGGAGGATCTGTTTATGCAATATGACAGCCTGGGGGAATTAACCATTTGAAGACCCAGACGCTGGCTGTTCAGACATCACAGTCCCTCCCTGCTCGCCGAATAAGCTTACACTTCCTGCCCCATTTGACCCTGGGCCGCACCGGGATCTGAGTAGGCGCCCCTTCTAGCAAGTTAGTCCTGACCTGCAGTTTCTGGTCAACTAGAGAACTCAGAAGATCCATACGTTCCCCACCTGACAGACGAAGTGCTCACCCCCTGACAGTTGGTGGCAGTGACCACTTAAAATGTGTCAATTTTGGGAGGGGGCTGGATTTTTGGCTCTTCAAGAGGACCTTTGGTGCTCTGGAATATTCTACTTGGAAATCCAATTGAGTGAAATCCAATAGGCTTCCTCGTGAGCAAAGGAAAATATAACTGCTTAAGTTATTATTATTTTTTTTCTGCCATTCTGGTAATTTGAAATACATTTTTAATAACCTCCTGAAAAAATTTAATAGTTCAGACATATTGTTCTTTGACTTAATATCCCTGTGCATTCCTTAATTGCCAAAACAAAGTTTATTTCATTTGCTAAGGCTAACTTTATACCTCCTAGGAATGCTAATGTCATAGTCTTGTGTATGTTTTGTGTGTGTGTGCGTGTGTGTGTGTGTGTGTGTGTGTGTGTGTGTTTATCATCACCTTGGATTTTGTTCAACAGGGATGTAGAAATGTATAGCATATGTATAGAAATAGATATGATAAAATATTCAAACGCTTTCTGAAGGCTTGAAAATAACCCCCTCTCTTATGGAATTTGTTTTGATTTAGATCTATAGATAGTAAAAAGAATGAAAGAAACTGTGAATTACACCGAATATAAGATGTTTATCACTTTAATATTACACTTCCTAGCATCTACATCACAGAGCTTCGGAACAGTCCCCAAACTTTCTGGAAGAGCTCTGCCTGGTACAGTCTGAGTTTTATCTGAAAAGACCTGCCAGCACATGCCAGCTAAAAATGAGTGTCAATTAATAATAATAAAAATGCTCCCTTATTTCTACACTTGTGTAATTTAACAGGTTTGGAGAAGAACATAGGATGACAATAGTTGTGAGGACATTGCAATATATGTGGCTGTAACAGCTTTCCTTCAACGACGCCAAGCCTTCCTAAAATAGAATGGCTTAACATTTCTTTTTTATATTAGAAGTCCAATCTATACTTCACAGAAAATGCTTTTTATCACAAAATATTTGTCTCTAACAAAACGAACTTTTTGTTCTATCAAAAACGTAAGCATCTTGAAACAAATTCTCCCTGCTTCTTGCAGCCCTCCCTATTGCAACTTTCAACTGCCCCTCCCCCACAGGGGTGCTTTGAACACTGGAATAAAAATAATCACTTTTGAAAGACTGAATATTCAAGAATACCCTGTTTTCCAATATTGCTAACAAAATCCAATTTTCAAACTGCTCTCTGATGGAACTAGGCAAACTGGGGGACTTGCACTGATATTTCTAAGTGCAGTTTGTTGCTTTAAAAACATATTGTACTGATTAATAAAAATGTGAAATAATTTGAGTTACAAATTTTGAACTACAGATCGCCATCTGCTCAAATGGGGGAAAACCAAAAATTACCGAATATATTTTCTCACCTCTCCCTTTTTCCATGATAACATAAACAACATTCCTGAATAATTAAAAAAAGAAACTGATTACACTGGCTGCATTTTTATAGTTCAACAAGTGCTTGCTGAGTCCACCTTCTCCAATGTGCAATTGTGTTTTTTCTTAATTACTCGCATATGTTCTATCAGAAGATTCAGGCCCTGATGTTTTTCCTGTTATTGTGCAAATCTGTTCGGCACTTTGGGAACTATAGCCTCTGGGTGGAGATGCCAATGCAGAACACCACCAGGCAGTTGCTCTTAGTACTAGCTAACAACTATGTCACAGACTTAAGAGAACATTGGATGTCCTGTGGAGAGTGAGATAAGAAGAAAGCCCACAAAACCAGGTTTTGATGAAAAAGTATAATCCACCAAGTGAATATTTAACCACAGAGATGTATGACAAACAAATTAGGGAGGAAGAAAGTAGTTAATTAGATGTACTGTCCATGGCTGTCAACAGCGGTGGATGATCACATGCCCATTGGAAGTCACGACTCTATTCACAGAACTGGGGAATTCGCAAAGATGCACCATGTTGCTGGCTTTCAAACAAAGATGATAAGCCAGAAGCCATTGGAGCAAGGTGTCTCATCAGGAAAGCCAACATGATGAATGAGTAACATGCAAAGTAGTGGTGCTGGGATCAAACCAGAGTCTGTGAGCATGCTAGGCAAGTGCTCTACCAGTGAGCTACCTCCCAATCCCCAAGCAAGTGGATTGTTCCATAGTCTTAAGAATAATGAAATCCATTTGTATTAGCAAAGAGCATGATCCTTCATGTTTCTTTCTGAAGGGCTGAACTGGGGCATGGGTCAGGGAAATGTCTTTGATTGATTGATTGGTTTTTGTAGGGAAACACACACTGTCACCATGAACCAAAACCCGACGCTTCACTATAGTGACTGCATCAGTTACACTGTGCCTGGGACAGGAAGAGTGGCCCACCATGTCTCATGTCCAGCTTCCGTTTAGGTAAGAGAGGGGGACTGCAGGTGACCTGGGGGGGGGCGAAATGTAGTGTGAAGCAGAAGAAAGCATTTTGGAAGGAAAGATGGCACAAGTTGGGGTCAACCTGGAATGTCACCCCTCACTGTCTGCCGGATGTACACAGGACAAGAAGCAAGAAGTTCTGGAGGAGGGTTGATAGGTGACAAGCTCTTTGGAAAAATGAAACCTGGAAGTACTTTGGAGAATGGCTCGGGGCAAGTTGCTCTCTGCCAGTCAGCCTATTTTTCTATGAGCTAATCTGCAGAAAGGGACCATATGCAAATACACTGACTGAGACCTTACTTACCACCGGGTGGAGGGGTGGGGAGTGGGGAGTGGGAGAGGGTGCAGGGATACTCAACAGATTTCTCCTTCATAATTAAGGACAGTGGTTCTGACAGTGGCTTCTGTTTACATACACAGATGGTTGAGTTTGGAGTCTTACATAAACTCTATTTTTTAAAATGCTTCTATCCGTCTTTGAAATCTTTAGGTCTAGAAATGAAATTCACTTTTCCTGTGTCAGAGTAAAAGTTTTTACCAACCTTCATGCCTCTTCTTCATGCCTTTACCAGCCTCTTGACTCAATTTGCTGAAAGCTAAGACCCAAATTCATAAGAGGCCACTCTGCCTCTAAGAATAAACATTAGAAGGCATCTAAGCCTTTTAACCACACAACCATGTTTATTCAGAACCACTGTATCCACAGCCTTTCTCTGAACTCTCTTTTGGAAACTAAACCAAAACAGATATTTAAAAGAAAAAGAAAAAAAAAGGATGAATGACACATACAATTGTGTATTTTAAAAATATTCTAAAATCGAATGATGATTGAGATTGTCCTTTCAATGGGTTTTCTGGAAAGACAAATCTAAGTTTTGTAAATAAATAAAAAAAAAAACAAAACAACAAAAACAACAAAAAAAACCTTTAAAATGAGAGTCTGTCTTTACAGAGACAAAGAAAAAACAACTTAAGGAGCTTTTTTCTTTTTGTTTTTAAAAATGTGTTTGTGTGTTTTATCTGCATTTATGTCTGTGTACCATGTGCATACCCAGTGACCAGAGGAAGGCATGGGAGCTCTTCGGACTGAGGTTATAAATGGTTGTTAACTGTGATGTGGGTGCTGAGAATCCCACACAGATCCTCTGGGGGAGTAACCAGTGTTTGTAAATGCTGAGCAATCCCTCCCAGGCCATCAGGTGTGACATTTCAGAGTTTATTTTACTCTTCCACCTCTGCAGAAAACAAGTCTGAAAAATGGGACACCATGCTGCAGTTCAAATAGCCTTTTTGTCTATTAGAGAAATGACCTGTATTCTTGCAAAAGCTGCCAACATCGTTTTAACTCGGGTCTGCTAATATTCCACTCTGAAGGACCTAATTTAAAAACCGAAACTTACATCTTGCTCACTAAAACTGCTACAGGCTGAGTCTTGTCTAATGGGACAGGGAACACAAGGCGCCCATTGGGGGCGGGGCTGAGACTGGCGGGCTGCACATGTGTTGGAGGTGGACAGACAAGAAAACTGAGCTCAAGCACTTTCCTCCTCAGTGATCCAGGCTAGAGCCTCTGTTCCTTCATTCTCTTGAGAGTGAAGATTGCTTTGACATTTTGAGTGAAGAAAGTCTCAAGACACTCATGAATTTTTCATACAGGATTTAGCTGAAGGACGCATTTATGTGAGATTTCTGCAAAATAGTTTCTATTACAATGTTTACCACGGCTATCTGTTCCTCTGTTAAATGTTTGTTTTGGTTATTTAAAATCCTCTTAGGCAGGGTGTGGTGGCAGCACCTTTAATTCCAGCAATGAGCAGACAGAGGCAAAAAGGATCTCTGTGAGCCAGCCTGGTCTCTATATCAAGTTCTGGGCCAGCCAAGGCCACATAGTGAGAGCCTGTCTAAAATAATCAATCAATCAATCAATTAAAAAAAAACTCAGCAAGAATCAAAATATATGGATTCCCAATTATTTAAGCACATATCTACATGAGTATAAGCAAATTTATGGAATACATAAACATACAGCATGTCTACTTTCACTAATATGGGTCATCTGACTTCATAGAAATACTGTGAAAAACAAAATCAAATGTCTACTTCTTAATCACTCAATTGCAATTTGCTTACTTTTATATGTAAGTCCCTAAGTCAAACATCAGAGAGAAAACATTTAATTCAGCTTATACATCATATCTACCACAACATCACGGAAAATGCAAAAGAGTTACAGCTCGAGAAAACCTTTGGTCTAAACCCTGGACAGCCCTTAATGTGGTTAGAGCGTTACTTTAATCTAGCTGCTACTCAAGAGAAGCCACAGCCTTGCTGAAGACTTAACTCTTCAGCCTAGGTCTGTTTCACCTTGCTAGCTGTGCTTCCAATGTTTAATCTTATAGATAATGCCTAGTTAAATGTGAAAACTGATTATTCCCTTGAGTTCCTCTTGTTAAAATTACAGACCCATAAGTGTTGCTTTTCATCCTTGGCAAGAATTAAAAAGAATCAACTTAAAAATGTTGACTCTCTCTATCTAAGAAACAAGTTTAATAGTTTACACTGTGTGCCAATTTGAATGTGATGACTGTTCCGAGATCTGTAAGCATTCATTAGCTTAGTTTCCTCCCGTTAGCTTGCAATAAAAATAATAATATTTGCCATTTACTAGGGGCTTTTCACCCTCAAAGTGCTTTACAGGCATCAAGTGGTTTACTTATTAATAATCTATGTTTCTGCTTAATAAAACTAGAATTCTATTTACAATCAAAGGGGAAATTAGAGAACATTCCACTTGCAAAGGTAAGAGGAGCTGAGAGCAGGCTACGGGATTGCTTGTTGAGTTAGCCCTGACCATTATTTTCAATAACTTTCTGCTGGCCAATAAAAACCTTCTGAGGTCCCGGGCAGCGCTATTTAAGAAGTCTATTTCATGTCTGACTGTTTCCCTGACTTGGGAGAGTAAGTTATTTTGAATTGTATTCTCATGCAAAAGGAAACTTGGTTTCCCATGCTGAAGACTGGACACCAAAGGGATCTCTTCTGTTTATAGAAATGCAGCAGTAGCTCCTGGGCCGCAGAAGAAAGGAAGAACCCCTCGGGTATCTGTTCTGTTCTGTCCCAACCAGAGCAGGAACTGCAGACAGATAGAAAGCCAGGCAAAACACTTAGGCTATTTCTCCTTGTGTCTTGGGCTCTGTTTTTTAGGACATTGGGTGGCTGTAGCTCTAGCCCTGAGCTAGGTAGGTGACTTCCACAGGGGAAAGAATTTTCACTGGGGGTTGGGGGGGGGGTTGAAGCTTAAGTGGCCTACACAGACTCATGGGTACCCCTAATACATCTATCTCCACCCTGTTTTGCAGACTGATCTGCTCTTCTTAAGACAGGCTATTCCCAGAAAACTCATGTGTAATGGGAGCTACTTAGGATTCTGCATTGACTTTTACCATACAGCTCTCCTAGGAGGATATCTGGAATGTTTGCAGGTATCTAGAAATCCCTTTGAGGCAGAACAGAATAAAAGGAAGGTAGAAGTTAGTTCATGCAGAGGCTTAAAATGCCTCACTATCCTGCCTTGGACGCATGGCCACCCACAGCTGGGCACTGCAGGAAGCTGTGCTGCTCCCTGAGACTGAGGACCGTGGCCAGAAGTGGCAGCACTGGCTTTGACAGTGTCTTTTCTTACATGCATGCCCCTTTTGGGTGTTTTCCACTGAGTTTGACTCGTCTGTTTTGCTAACATTTCTGATATGATATGCTTCTTTACCTGATGCAAACCGGGTCCCGCAAACACCGCCATTGCTATAATTAAGGGCAGATTTTCAAAGATCTCTAAACTGATCACAGGCACAAGGACAGAAGAGCCTGACCCTGTGAGTAAATTATTTCAAACCCAATAATACCCTGACTCGGGGCCATTTAAAAAACACAGGAGTGGCGTGCAATCTCTGAGAAGGATCCTGTTTGACAGAATGACTTGTACACCTCCCACTCTGACGAGTGCAAAGAATAGATAAGTTTACAAGTTAATTTGGGTCTTTCTAGTGCTTGGACAGAAGTTCTGGAGGCAGAAATAGGCCTTGTGATTCACCTTTAGTTTAAAGGTGCTAATTTCTGCCTTCTGGGTGCCTGTGTAACAGTGTGCCCCCATCTTTGCATGGAGCACAACCTTTTGGTGAGAGAGAAGCAGAGGACAGAGGAGGCAGCCCCCTCACTCAGCACAAGTGTCCCTCAGACACACCCAGTGGTAAGACACTGAGAAATGGTTTGCAGGATATCTGCAGGCAAGCCGGAGTGGGGTAGGTGAGTGCCACTTCCCAGTTGCTTCTGTCCAACACTAGTGATGCCTATCTCCCAACATCCACATGGGCCCTTTACTCACCCATCCTGGATGGATAGAAACCAACGGTTCCCACTAACAGCCCCACCTCTGCTCTGGGAAAGCCATTTGCTGGATAGTCCTCATCTGAAAGCAGATAAACAGAGCTGTAGAGTCAGCCAGGACTGGGAACAAAATCGAAATTCAATCGCTTTTTTACATGTTGTGAAATAATGGCAATAAATTAAATAATCAAAATATTTAACTGTATAAACTGGCTTCTGCCACGGTGCAGTTTGCTTCTTTTCACAAGGAAGGATGCTTTACATACCAATAGGTATTTTTAAAATTATCTCAATGTCTATTTAAACATGCTGCACCAGGAAGGTCTTCTAGGTTTTTTTTTTTCAGTTAAAATTAATATTTGCTAATAAAAGAACTGTCGAGACTTGGGAGTAAATACTCATTTATGTACCCAAAAGAACAGAGTGTTTCCTGTTTTCACTGCCTGGTGTCCGACTGCCCCACTAGTCTGTTACCCCACACAACCCAGATCAGGACATCAGA
Organism: Cricetiscus sungorus; assembly: GCA_030556225.1. Classification (NCBI taxonomy): domain Eukaryota; kingdom Metazoa; phylum Chordata; class Mammalia; order Rodentia; family Cricetidae; genus Cricetiscus; species Cricetiscus sungorus. The sequence continues at coordinate 15,920,435 of JANBXA010000491.1, read as the reverse complement.
CTGGACACGATGAAGGACCACCTTTGCTCAAGGAGCCCAGACTATTCATCTCACAAATGCTGTGTAAAACAAAAACCGGGTGTGGGCTGGATCCCACGTTTACTCATAAAGCTTAAGGTGTTGGCTATGAGAGTGACTGTCGGAAGGCGATGGTGGCATAATCTGGGAGAAAGGGGGGTGGAGGCCTCCAGAGGAAAAACCCAATCTCACACCTACTAAATTTTCATATCTATTTCAGGCATAAATGGATCCTAAAATTTTGTGGCTTCAAGAGCAGAGTGGAGATGGCAGCACTTCGATGCCGAGACTCTTCGGAACGGTGACCTGGAATTCAGGGTGTGGGGCTGATTTGGGCGGCTTGATGACCACATTGTCGAGGGGAATCAGTGACGGGCCATGGCAGGAGTTCTCTCTCCAAGACACCATTCTGCATTTTAGCTTTGACCTCCAGCTGTCTTCATGGGCCCCTTCTGCTCCCCTTGTTTACCCCAGGAATGCCCATACAACAATTGGGAAAAAAAAAACCCTGAGATTTGTGTGATGCTTTTCAAGGATTACCAAGTCAATTACTGAAACAGAAAAATAAAAAGAAAATAGTCGAATGTCACATGCTAGGGCACATTCAATTCAAGCAGCTCCCAGGGAGTTCAGATTCTCTCTGCATGGTGAACAGTGTGATCTTACACGTTGCTGGCAAGCCCACAGCAGTTTAAGGCAATATGTTTGGTCAGCAGGTGTAGACCCCAAATGAACAGTGGCTTAAGACCTGGAAAGTAAGGGACAACAATGTGCAGAAATGAGAGTGCATTCTTGCACTATTATTTAAGATTCGACATATATGAGATACAGAATGAACGAATGGGAATTATTTTAAAATCCCTGCCAAAGCAGGGCCTGCTGTCTCGAGGCAATCTCAAGCTTTAGTAGTTCAGACAGCTTCTCTGGCTGACAATTAATATTAATGGGTAGATTTCACAATGTGGCATTATCACACGGGAGATGGGTGGGCACACCATCTGGGTTTTGGCAGGTATTAGATGTAATCAAAGGGATTACTTGGCTTAGGGAAAAATAGAAAACCCAGGGTTTGTTTAGTCTCTTTACTCTTTTGTTTGGACCAAGCTCTAGGGGCGCTCACCTATTTTCTTCCTGGTTCCTTATTGGTCAGGAACACCCGGGAAAGGGGACGGACACACACACACACACACACACACACACACACACACACACACACACACACACACACACACACATCGGAAAGGGTGGTCAACCTGGAAGGCAGCTAGTGTGTGGAATTGTGGCCTACTTCCTTTCTCACTTGAAATTCACTATTTGTTCAGTGACTGCTATGGGCAAGGGCCCTGCCCGGGTACCTAAAGAGCCCATGCCTCAACTAAGATATGAGTGGCCACGAATCTATTTCTGGATACTTCCCAATAGGTGAAGGTATCTTCAGGATTCTACAGGGTTTCTTCATCTCTGCTCCCTCCCCACCGTTGGCCCCCACCATGTTACTTTGGCGATTAGGACGCAGAATATACCTTGGATTTCAGAAAATAATCTTATAATTGTAAAGCACTAGGCAGGGGGACCTACCAAAGACACACATTCATCTATCTGCAATAAAAATAAACAGAGCTGCCGGCCACTTTACGTCCTTGGAGTCAGATGGGCAGGCAGTCCCTGAGGCACCAGAGGGTGCTGCTGGGTCCTGCTGGCAACTTTGAATTTTGTTTCACTCTCCAACCTGGGAAATGCAATTCTAATGCCCCAATTTCCCTACCCAGAATTCTCCTGCCGCATACGATCCTTTGCCCCCTTAAGGGGAAGAGCTGCAAAAGCCCCGGAGTTAGGCCAACCTCCCCACCTCCACATGAACACAGAGCTGCACTAGATCCCAAGTTCTGATAACTTGTTCTCAGGAACCTCAGCTGTGTAGGTCGGGTATACTTAGCTACTTAATAGACAATGGTGATTACACACTGAAAATTCTCTAAAGATAGATCAATGATGGGGTAGTCCTGTTTGCAAGAACAGCAGGGTTTGATAAGGGCCTGTCTCCTTTCCCCTGTTTACCCGTGTGACCTACCCCAAATCCACACTTCTCTCTCCAGACAGATACAATTCGGCTGGCTGCCTTACAACACTGAACTTAGAGGTGCAGTTTCCTTCTTCCCCCCAGCAGCTTCTGGGCTTATTTTCAGGTGCAACAGTCACATGCTTCATGTTTTATGTGAATCTTTAAAAACTTTTACTATTAACAACAGAACGGCAAATTCAGCTGCTCAGATCAGCTTGGACTCATAAAGCCTACAGTAATGGTCACTAGCCACTGTGGTTTCTTAAATTCTACTCCGGCTCAACAGCCACATGTGGCTAGTAGTTACCCTCTTGGACAGTGAAACTACAGGTCGATTCCATCACCACAGCAAGCTCGGTTGTATTGCTTGGCCAGCAGGTGTGTCGCCGGAGAGAACAGCTAGTTACCCTGGGTCCTGAAGAGCCTGACTGCTGAGGGGATCCAGAGCCACTAGCTTCCAGTCTCCTCTTGTCCGCAGAATCAGAATATATATATATATATCTCCACGGCGCAAAATTACAGAGACTGTGTGTCATCACCACCACCATCGCTAAGGGCTGACCAGGAAGGGTTGAGCTTACAGTCTTATGCCCTAGAAAGAAACTTGCATGGAGGGGACAAGTGGATGCCTGGCTAAGCACCGCCTGCGACCAGTGTTCTCTAGCCTCATCCTTTGCACCAGGGCGAACCTCAGGACAAAGGCTCAGGCGGCAGCTGTCCAGCTCAGCGCTCAGGGGCGGCCACGGCCACCCGGGGCGCCTCCATCCCCAGCGCGGGAGGCCGGACACCCGCCTTTGTCTGCCCCGTCGCCGTGGTCTGGGTCCGCATGAAGAGGGCGCCATCGTGCGGCCAGAGTTAGGTACTGCAGGGCCGGTAGCAAAGCGGGATGAACCGTCCAGCTGAACCACGAGGATGTTGGTATCAGCAAGGTGGCTACTACGTTGGCTGTAAAGATGTTGTATAGTATGGGTACTACGTGTTGTGTAAATATAGAATTACTCCTAACAAAGGAAACTGAGACGAATCCTGAAGGAGGAAATGGACATACTTGTCTATGGATGGTGAAGAAACAATAACTGCGGTCATGACTGAAAATGCTAACATGGTTGCTTGACTCCTCATGGGATTTCTCTGGGATATCATACAAGAGCCCGACCCCAGTACTGCCTGAGGACCTATGGAAACTGTCTATAACACAGGGGGATGGGAGTGTCTTTCAACTCTTAGGACCATTTCTACCACAGCTGCACACAGTTCCCAATCTAAAGCATTTACTGTTTAAAATAAGAAATATGTCTGTGTAAAAATGTTGGGGCTCTGTCCTCTGGGGACAGGGACGGTAGGACCAGTTACAGAAATGAAGTTAAACTGCACTTTAAGGGGCACTCGGAAGTTTTTCTAGTTTCTAGACTATGCAGTAGGCAAAGCTTCTTCGGTAGCTTTGGTAAGGATGGAAAATGTGCCTATACCTCAAACCTTCCACCTTCTGCCATATTCACCTGGGAAAGAACAACAGAAGGGGTACTTTATTCTGGCTTGTTTGTGAAGGCAGGGATAGAATCCACTTGCTCAGAGGGAACCCTTCAGTCCCAAGCCTGCTCTAAAAGGCAACTCTGCTCTCCAGCATGGGTGCACACCATTCCAACCCATGCAGCTCAGGGTGCACACCGTGACAATTGGTTACATCAAATCACTGTCAGTCCCTACAGCCTTGGCTCTGTTATATACATGCAGAACTGGGCATTCAAGTGTCCTCCATGGCCTCCAGGAATTACATCTGGCCAAGGCACACACACTGGGCCCGCAGAGACCCTACAGGCAGAGGCCACACCACGACTACTTTGTGACTGCCCCAGGGCAAGGAGGGTGTCTGGTGCTGTGTTGGTGTTGACTGAACTTTAAAAACAGCTTTCTGTTGTTTGCCTGGAACCTACTGAGGCCTGGAAAATATCAAGGCATGAGCAACACCCCTGTAGTTGGGCTGCAAGGAATGTAAACAGTATGGCTACCCTAGGAACCAAACCTGTCCTCATCCTAAAGAAAATTGTATGTACACACTCAGAAGGAACAACCCGGATCCTGAGAGCAGAGAGACAATGCAGGCCAGTAAGCCATGGCCTCAGGTTGAAAAGAGAGGAGTAGATAGATGACGTCACAATTGTGGTCTGCATGTGCACATTTAGAAACCCATTTGTCCTCCTGCTTGGCGCATAGGGTCTGATTTGGGAAGCAGGCAAGTTAAGGCTGTTCTGTCATGGTTTTGTCCCCAGATGTGATTCTGGCCCTACATCTCTAATGTGTCCCTGAAGATGGTCATGAGAAGATAGGCATGGTAGAGAGGACATGCTCCTCCTACCCACACCCCAAGTGAGGGAAAGCTAGGTAGATATAACCAGGGACCACACGAGGCATGACACAAGTAACTGGTTTCCCTATTTCCTCTTTAGAACTTAGGTCAGGTGTAAACTTTCCATGGTCTCTGCTCCTGCCCGGAGGTCTTACTCAGACCCACTTTGAGTGTCCATGGTTAGGCTTCCGATGCGATATACATAGAAGAAAACCATAGCAGTAAGTAGCTCACTCCCTAAGAAAATCTGCCCAGCCAACTGGAATATAATTGTCCCTGGGGACTGGGGACAGCTCAGTTGTTAGGAGATCACACTGTACATCCTGAGGACTCAAGTTCATGTCCAGTACCCACATCCCGCAGCTCACTACTGCCTGCAACTCCAGCTCCGGGGTATCAGGCGCCCTCTTCTGGCCTCTGCAAGCACCTGCACACACATGCACAACCCCACACCGCTGTCCAGTGCTCTCCTCTGACTTCTCAGAACGAAGCAGTGAACTCATTGTATCAGGGACAGAAACCTCAGAGAAGCCCCTGCCAGGTGGGCTTGCTTGCTTGACTTGCCACAGCTAAGCACTCTTCTACAGGAGAACAAGACTTTTGTCAGGAGAAAAACAAAATTGTTCCTTAAAATGACCAGGAATTGGTTCAAGGAAGCCCTATGGATACCAAAATTCAAGGGTATTTAAGTCTCATAGAAAACATAGTACAGTATTTGCATTCTCTTCCGAATACTATAACTCATATCAAGATTACTTTTAATACCCAAGGCAATGCGAAGGGTTTGCAGGTAAGTATTACATGCTAGCCTTTAGGAAATACTGGCAAGGGGGGAAGACTTTCTGCTACAGACACAGTTTTTAAACTCTTCTCAATCCACAGCCGGTTGCCTCCATAGATGCAGGACCCGTGGATGTGGAGGGCTGGCTGCACGCGCATCCTACAACGCTGGTGAGACTGAGAAGATGCAGCAGATCCTGACTCCGTGTCTGTTGTTGAAGTGCTCACATGGGCAGACAGACAGTCTTTGCCAGTTGTTTTTCTGGGATCCCCCATAACCTAACAAGGAGCAGTGTCTCTCCACCACCCCAGAGGACACGGTATGTCCACACCGTGACGTTTGGTGACCTGTTCAGTCTCGATCATTGATTCTTCTCCTGAGGCTTATTCAGCTTGCCAGGAACCAGGCAGCCCTTACGGCTCCTTACCCCCATGGCTTCCCTCTCTCTGGCAACCCCGAGACCACAATGAAGAAGGAGACTGCTGTCATGGTTTCCTAGAGGAAGTCTTTGGCCTTCCTGCCTCATCTTCCCAGTGGGGAAGTCCTTTATCCTCTCCATGGGGACAGCCATGACATTCCCAAGCCTTGACTTGGGCTCCCCTTGGGCTGCTGGCCCAGGGGAGGCAGAGGTTGGTGAGAAATAATAATTGTAAAGTGCATTGAGAGGCACAAATGGAAGCCAGTCCTGCGGCGGAGAGATTATTACTATTGGCAATTTGGGTTTTCTGAAATAGCTCTCAGGATATGACGGTGGCAGCCCAAACCCCAGAGGTGAGCACACGGCTGATGGATTTTCAGAATGGCCCCATTTCACTACAGCCTTCAGCTTTCCCTCTCTCAGGGCCTGGGGCCAGCAAAGCAGAGAGGGCCCTCGGGCTGGGGAGCACCGTCTCCTCCAAAGGCTGCAGTGGGAAGGGCGCGGAAGGCTGACCCCCCCCCTACGTTCTTGAGAGAGGGTCCCCAGACTTCTCGGAATGACTCCTTCTCACTTCAGCGTCCCTGTCCCTGCCTGAAATGGCAGGTGACCTAAGAGGGAGCGGTGTGCGAATTGATTTGGAGGCGATCAATGGCTCGGGGCGCGGCCTGGCTCGCTGCCGTGTCACTGATCTCCGAATCGATTCACACACCATTCTTCCTCTGCACACCTGCCATGTCAGATGGAGAGGGACGCATGAAGTGAGAACAACATTCTGTGTTCATTAGGCCACCGCAGTACCCCCATCCCATCCCACCCCCGCCCCTTCTCCCAGCTCTCCACAAATGCCAGCCCACCACCCTACGTCTTCCAGGCGGGAGGAAACAAGGTCTTGGAGGCAAGGGAGCTGACCCGGTCCTTAACCTGAGACACAGCTAACAACTGACGCCTTCTCCATAGTACGTGGCTTGCAGGCACTTACCAGTTCTGTGTTCGTTTCCTTTCCTCAGAGACCTTGGCGGGCCAATTTACTGTGGACCAAGACAGTCGGTGGACCCACGACTCGCCTTTTGAATCACGACCAGGGCAATGTATTAGTGCCCACAAACCCAACACATACAGAGAGCGGTCATAGTCTTGAGAGGCTCCTGGTAGCTTCGGATGATGAACACCCACTAACAGACCCCTGCTAGGAACTCAGAGTTTTGTACAAATATGGTCGCCAAGCACAGCACTTGACGGTGAGCCTTTCTTACTCCATGTAAAGCTTTGGGAGCTGTACTCAGAGTAGACCCATTTGTCCCTTGGCTACAGTAGGCTATGCCAAGGTCCCACACAACGTTTAGGGGTTGTCATAGACTGAGTAATGCCTGACAACACCATCTCATTCCAATTTCCATCTCATCCCAATTCCAAAATGGACATTGTGGATGTGGCTAAGGACTTGGGAATGGAACATTTATCCTGGCTGCAAATGGCCCCAAACAGTCATAAGCATCCTTACAAGAGAGAGGCAGGAGAGAGCTAGAGCAGAAGTAGCCATGGGAGATAAGTTCAGGGTGAGAGACATCTGAAGGTTGGTGGTAAGGTTGCAAGCCAAAGGATGCAGGCAGTATCCAGAAGAAATCAGACGTCAGCCCCTTGGTCAGACCTCTGAATTCCAAACCCAAGGGATGCTATGACTGTCTGAAACCCCTACACCCGTGGTCATTTGTTACAGTAGCAGTGGAAAAATGACACAGGGCCTATAAAACGTGTTTTAATTTCTTTCCAGAAGGAAAAATGGAATTCCAGGTGAAGGAAAATGCTCATTGTGACAAGAGATGTGAAATGAGATTTTAATTTTTTTTTAGGGATGGATCCACAGAAGTCACAGTGTAAGTGTTGAGTAGCTGTGGCCTGTGGGCCCCCTCCTCTAACAGTTCTGTATGTCACAGAACACATCTATCTGAATTATTCATTGGCTACCAGTCTTGAAGCAGCCATTCTGTAAATCTTTCAAAAAAAAAAAAAAAAAGAACAAAACAAACAAAAAGCCAAAAAACAAACAAACAAAAAACCCCTCAGCATTTCTGAATGATTTGGAAGTACAGAAGTTAAATTGACTTTCCACAGTCCATGCAATTGACTTATTGATCCAGGAGGCTGGGTCTGTGGCCCATGTCTCCAGAAACTGCCTCTTTAAGATGTCCAGTCTTTCTCCCTTCGTCGGGGAAGATGTCTTCCATCTAAAAAGCTCTCTGGGAGCTGTCTAGATGACTCCGTAGCTAAATAAATTGCAAGTTGGTTTTTTTTTTTCCTTTTTAAGTTCTTTCCTCCAGCTTTTGCCTGCCCCCAAGACACCAAAGCAAGATTCTCCCACAGGCAGAGGACCAAAGTGATTCCTCTCAGCAAACTCTTTGACTTACGGTCCAGGTTCCGACACGTTCCTCTGCCAACAGCAAATAAGTGAGAACGTTTCCAGTGAGCGGCAGCACTTCTCGTTTGTAGAAGGGAGTGTCAGCCTGAAATAGTGGCCAACTGTTTTAATGTTATAAGCAAGAATTTCAGGCCAACGGCAGCCAAGTGGGCTATTCTTAGATGTGTATAGGAGGCTGAGAGGTCCCTGTGTGGGTTGTCGTTAGGGATTTAAGACTCTGGAGTGGTTCTTGAAACCGTTTAGAGACAGACAAGCCCCTTCTCATTCATCACAAGCACCCCAAGCCCAGCATACCTGATGGTCCACCTGTCTCAATAACTCAGGGACAGGTGTGGGCAGATCCTGTCATTCCCCTTATCAGTGGCTCCCTTCCTACAGCACTGTACATCCTAAGTGACACTTGTGCATTACCTTTGGATGGATCATCACTGTGACACTACCTGTGTCCTTCTGAAGGCCTCAGAGGTCCCCAGGATGGCAAACCACCTGCCCCTCTTACCGTTACGTGTATGGATGCTTTGCCTTGTATTGCTTGCATTCAGTGCCAACAGTGACCAGAAGAGGGCATCAGATCCCCTGGAACTGGAGTTATAGAAGCCTGTGAGCAGCCGCGGTGGGTGCTGGGATTCAAACCCTGGTCCTCTGCAAGAGTAGCCAGTGCTCTTAACTTCTGGGCCGTCTCTCCGGCCCCAACTTTCCCCTAGACTTCCAGTCATTCTCGCCTAGTTTTCCTTACACTTCACTGGTGTCTTTCCTTTCTCCTTTACTCACCCCTCCTGCTCACACAGACCTCCAAAGTTGAAATTTCTCGGGGCTGTGTTTTGTTTTTTCAGATTCCTTCCTCATATGATCTTATGCATCTCCGAGGTGTCTGACACCACCACTCCACAATCACTACCAAATACCCCCTTCAGCTTTGCCCTCCTTCCTGAATGCTGACCCATACCCAGCCACTTACTCAGCTGCTCCCCCCCCCACACACACCCATATTGCTTCAGATCCTTCATGCATTTACCCTTCCAGACTGAACTACATTTCCCAGAATCCTCCTTCTCGAGACTTTCCAGTTGAGGTGGGCAACTAAAGAGATCTCAGGGGAGATTCTGAAGTGTGAGAGGACAGTAGCATCCTGTTTGTCCCTGGTGGGTTGTGTGGCTGCCTGCTGACTTCACTTCATTGGGACAGTGGAGCCAACTGACCTGTTTGGTCACTGGTCTTGAAACAGCCATCCCTCCTCCTTGATCTCCTTCCGAGCCTTAGAACCCTGAGTCAAGAACACAGTTTTAGCTTGTTGGCACAGTGCCAGGTGTCCTGCTTCCCAGGCTGAACTCTAGCGAAGTATGTCTGAAAGGCATTTTGGGCATCATGTGGTCCAAGCAGAGCTGATCCAAGAACTGTCCCTCTCAGCAATGGCTGGAGAGAAATGGCATGTGAATCCATTCGCTGAACCTGGTAGCTCTGTCTCCAGCCTTCTCTGCATTCTGGTGTTTCTTACCATCTCTACTGCTGAAGTCCTGGTTGCAGCCACCCCATCTCCTATCTACACAACTGCTCTGTCTACAATAGCGCAACATGCACACAACACCAAGTCAAACCTTCCCAGGGTTGATCAGAGCCGTTCCTCCTCCGCCTTTAAAGCCCCAGTGATTCACATTGTAACCAAGGTGTGGCTCCCACAGCCCCAAGGAAGCTCTCCACAGCATTTTGTCCCACCGTTCCCTCTGAGCCTCATTCCCTCACAGCCTTGGACCTGCTGACTGTCTTTAGGTACTTGCGCTCTTGGGCGCCATGGCACCACCTGTCCCCGGCTTGGAGGCCCCTCTACAGATGCTCAATGCTCCCTCTTCACTGTTCAAGCCTCTCTTCAGAAGTTGGCTCCACACAGAGGCCTTCTCCATGCCCTCTTACACAGTGACCACACCTTCCAGTCTGTCTTTCTCATAGAATCTCACAGTACTTGAACTTATATTGATGTAACCCTTTTTATTTGTTTCTAGAATGTCACTTCTGCTTTGGAAGGAAGATTCTTTGGTGCATGGCCCAGTCCCAGGAGACTGGAGCAGCCCTCCTGTGTGGTGGCTGTGTGTCAGCTGTCCATTGTGACAGCAATTACCTGAGATAAATAACTTACATAGTTGAGAGGTTTACCTTGCTTCATGTTCAGGCTGTGGTCAACCAACCCCTTTTGGTCCTGTGTGGGGTCAGTATGTCATCATGGTGGGTAACATGTGCTGGCATAAAGATGTTGGTTCACAGCAGGTAGTGGAGTGGGAGCGAGTTACCAATATCCACTTAAAAGCAAATGCCCAAGGACCTAATTTCCTTCCCAAAGGCACCATCTTATCAACTTTTCTCCACCTCCCATAGCATTACACGAGACCATGCCCTCAATGCATGGGCCTTTCAGGGTTATTCAAGATCCAATCAATAACTGTGCACAATAAATGCCATTGATTGTTTCTTGTTCTGTTCTCTTACTTGCTCGCTGGCTCATATTTTCTTTTCTTTCTTCCTTCCTTTTCTTTTCATCTCTTTTTCTTTTTTCTTTTTTGTTTTTGTTTGTTTGTTTTTTTGTTTTTAGTTTTTCAAGACAAGGTTTCTCAGTGTGGCCTTGGCTGTCTTAGAACTCACTCTGTAGACCAGGCTGGCCTCAAACTCACAGAGATCCACCTGCCTCTGCCTCCCGAGTGCTGGGATCAAAGGTGTGCGCCACCAACACCAGGCTCTTTCTCATTTTCAATGATCATTTACTTGCTAAGAATCAAGCCATCTTCAGAGCCCTCCACAGTGCCTCACGCAAGGCTAGGAACATGGTGGTAGGCTGCCAGTAATTCATCAGAGGTGAGGTAGTGACAGAAATCACTGTGGCAGTCTTTGCACCCACGGGGTCCTTGTCTTTCTCTTTCGGCTTTTCCTTCTTTGTCCCTAAAGCAAAACCTAAGAACACTGGGCCAGACACACACAGTTCTAGGCTGAGCTGTAGAACTCTGAATCAAGGCCTGTTTTTGGCCTAGGTTTTTGAAATGCTGAGATCAAAAGGGCCCTCAGTCCAGTTAATATGAAAGCAAGCCTGGTATAACCAGTCAGAAGACCCCAGTGTGCTCAGCTTCCTCCTGTGACTCGCATGTCCCCAAAAACTGGAGAGTGATCACGAGATATGAACTTCAGGCCTCTACACACAAGAGCCTGAGCACACACAACCAAGCACGCATACACACTCACACTACACACGCGTGCACGCGCGCGCGCGCACACACACACACACAACTAAAAATAAGACAAAAGAAATAGTTTGTCTTCTAGCCCCAGGACGAGCCTATGGGTCACTGTCATGGCTGAAATCCTTTAGAAGGCTTGACACTTGCAAAATAAAAGCAGCAAAATGAGCAGAGCTGCTATTCTTTTCAGAGGCACCTGTGTTCCCAAAAGCCAGCTCTCTGAGATAGGCTGTGGACCTGATCTCACTGAAGATCCCTTCAGAATGGCTTTTGATGGTTTGTGAATGATTGGGTTCTTTCATAGTAGACTTGTGCCTGTCTGAGGCTCATGATGCCTTTGGGGACATCAAGACCTCCCGAAGTATTCACCAGCACCTCCTGGGACCGTCCCTAGCAAAGCATCCGAAATAACAGACATAAGTGATAACATAACGTGCAGCCAAATGCTGCTGCCTAAGCCAGGTTACTAATGTTTCAGTCCAGACTGAGTATCTCCTCAGTGTAGCTGGGCAGTGACTGTATGTACCACTTTTGCAACAGGAGAGTCATTGAATACTTCAAAAATAATGTCATTTCCTTAGCTGTGCAGACTAGCTCACACCATCTACCCCACTGGGTGTCTACGGGGTCACAGGGCAGGTGATGAGCCTTGTGGGCTACGGAGACCGGCTGTTTAGAAGATCCCCACCCTCTGTCTAATTGCTCACAAATGTGTTAGAAAGGTGACTATAATGGTTGGCCTGAAAAGAGGTGCCCAAAGTGATTGACGGGAGAGGAAAAGCAGGAGACAGAATTTGAATCTATTCTGGGGACCACACAAGCCGACATTCCCTGTCTTCTCTTTATCATGGTTGAAGAACACAGAAGCTCACAAGAGATATTAGAGACAATGCTATGGGTAGAATAGTGACCCCCAATTAACTTCAAGTCCTAATGTCTAATACATTAGAATGTGATCTTATTTTTAAACAGGGTCATTCCTGATGTAATTAGGTAAGGTGAGGTCATACTGGAGTAGTACTGGCCCTCAATCCAAACAGCACGCACACACACACTCATGCACACACACACTCATGCACACACACACACACACACACACACACACACACACACACACACAGAGCGTCACATGACTGCACAGTCAGACACCTATTATCTAAAGCAGACAACACATCACCAGCACCTGAAGCAGGCCCTTCCTTCAGAAGTGGTCCTGTGGGTGCCTTGAGTTCGGGCTCCAGTCACCAGAACTGAGGCATTAATTTCCGAGTATGAAGTAGCCAGGCTCTGGCCTTTGCGATGGCAACCATAGCAACTGCGCACAGTTGATGACAGTAAACACCTCAATTCAGAGCAGGAAATGCAGCTTGGGAATCCCCCACACGAAGCGACTATTTGGCCCTCAGCGAGGTGTCTTTTATCCATATGTCCTTCTCTCTCTCATCCCTTCTCTCTCTTTTTCTCCTTCTTTCGTGTCACTACAAAGTGAGCAGGCTTACTCCACCATGCCACTGTGTGTTCCCGCTGTCACATACGGCCTCACCACATGCCACCGTGCGGTCCCATCATCATGTAATACCCCACCACAGGCCCAAAGGCAACAGAGCCAAACAACCAGGGGACCAAAGCCTCTGAAAGAGTGAACCAAACTAACCTTCTCTGATGTTGTGCGCTGTCCTGTTGGTAGCCCACGTGGCAAGGAACCAAATGTGTCTTCTGGGTCAATCCCGCCAAAAGAGAATACCCTGCCAACAACCACTTGAGTGAGATTGCAAGTGGATTCACTCCAGTTAATCCTCAACTTTGTCCCCAGCCAGCATCTTTTGGGGATCCACCAAAACCAAATACAGATTATTAACCTCAGAGACAGTAATATAGTAAGAACCATTACTTATCAATATATGTCAAGAGGTAGCCACTATAACAATCAAGACAGGATTATATCTATAAGGAACAAGACAAGAAAATTCCAAGTATATTTGGAGAATTCTAGGACACTGACTTATAAACAACAAATTCTGTGAGTATGAATTATCTGTATATATTTACTCGACAGGTTCCCTAAGACTTCTCCTGGGTTAAATGTTCTTTTAAAAAAAATAATAGATTTATTTACTTTATGTGTAGGAGTGTTTGCCTACTTGTATGTATGTGTACCACATGGGTGTCTGATGTTTCTGGAGGTCAGAAGGAGTCATCACATATCCTAGAATTGGAATTACAGATGGTTGTGAGTGCTGTGTGGGTGCTGGGAACTGTATCTGGGTCTTTTGCAATAGTACCCAGTGCTCTTGACAACTGAGCATCTCTCCACTCTTATTTGTATACATTCCCTACTTCTACTGGTTGAGATGGCTTATTCCTTTATACACCTGCCTTTTGTTGAGGCCAGTATCCTCTTCGGTTTAACCAAGTCACCCTACCACTTGGCATGACATGTAGAGTCAGTGGGAGCAAGTGCTTGCTGAATGAGATTCCAGATGTTACATGTTTTCAGAATTTCTATCAGACTTTTGCTCCATTAAGAAATGCTATTGTTAATCTGGCTGTACTCCCAAAAGGAACCTTGTAACGAATGGCATTCTGATAAACAGAGGACTGCAGAGGCAGAGAGATGAGCAGGAAATGAATTATGCTCTTCAGCTCTATTGTTTCAGAGTTGTTAAAAGTGGGAGAGTGTAACTTGGTATGTATCTGCTCCATTATGAACTGTTGAAAACATAGGAACTGTGAGAGCATCTGAATATTCCAGAGGGCATTTGAAGGCATCCAAAAGGCATACAAAAATATCTTCAATAACTATTACAAAAATTCCACAAGCCTGTGGCTTCATTTATTTAGCCAGTGACTCCCTGCCTTGCCATTTCCTATGGGACCTTGGGCAAATTCCTTCTCACATCTGGACCTAGGGACTACGATGTCTAAGCAGGAAGCGAAGTGGTCAGACATTGTGTTCTCTGATTTCTACTTCATGTTGCCAGCGCTCTGAACGCTATGACACAGACTGAGATGTCCTGCTAATTTAGATCCACAGCAGATCTGGATTTGAATCTCGTTTCTGTAAGTCAGTAAGCTACTCCCTTGTCTGAAAGCCTCAGGGCTCCCAAATGTAAGGGGAGCCTTGAAAGCCTAAAGCATTTGCCCCTCCACAACAAAACAAACCTAAAAGACAGCCATGACCAATACACCAACTACACAATGGGGAAATACAAAAGGAAAGCCAAGATCTTGGATCCACTTTTCAGAAACTTCCATTCTGGTTGGGGTTAACTATCAAGCTAACCCTCATCCAGTCTTGCTTAATATAAACATACAATATTTCATCAGTGTGGAGTTTTCCCAAATGTTTTGCACTTAGCCTGTATGCCCCAGCCTAGCACTGGCTCTCCAAGCCATAGTATCTGGGGAAAGTTGACTTTTTAAGCTTACTTTGGCTGCCCTGTAATTTGATTCTTCCCTTTCATTCCCAGATTTTCTCTTTTCTTCTCAAACAAGGCACCTCCTCTGGCTTTGACCAAGTCTTTCGTGTTCCCTGAATTTCTCTTCAAAATCATTCCTAACACTTCCCGTTCCCCAATACAAATAGCTCCTGCTCACTCATTGTCCTACACTGACTCACCTCTGGCTCCAATTAGAGTAATATATATTTTTCCCTTTTGAGAATCTCTATAGCTTCTACTCTTCAGAAATGAGGCAGTCCAGATCGTGTTAAAAGCCCTTTATTATGGTCACAGAAAATCTTCTCTGACAAGATCCAGCTCGACAAGATTGTGTCCTGGAGATCCTTCCTTCATTTTAGCTGTCATCTCACTTTCTAGGCCATGTCATTGCTTGGTAGCAGAAATGTTGTCTGTTGAAAGAGATGAAGGAGTGGAATGTGGGGTAAGTGCCTTGTGGTCCTGGAATGTAGTATAGTCTCTTTTAATTTCAGCGAAGGACACTCTGCCATTTGCTGAAGAAGAAAGAGAAACCAACACAACTGCTTTCCCAGACCGTAGTTGATTTGACATTTCTTTCTTTTTCTGTTGTTGTTTTACTTCTTTGAGACAGCCAACAGCAGCCCAAAGACAATGATGGAAATGTATTTATTAACCGTAGGGGGCAGATCAAACCTTGAGAAAAGTGAATGTGAGTATGCCCTGGGGTCTTCCAGAATACAGACAGTGAGGAAGGGTTTGGGGCCAGGAGGACATAAGAATAACCCTACTCTCTTAGGATGGAGCCAGTCACCCCCAGGTCAGCACACCTTGGGATGGCCTTCACACACTTCCCTTATGGCAAGTCTAGCTTGTCATCATTTTGTAATGACGTCTATTTGCTGAATGATTCCAGTTACCATCATGTCATGAAAACGTGTGACAAGTGCTACCACACTCTTCACAGACACACTGAAACCCAAGTGCCATTGTTTCTTCTTAGTACTTTTTGAAATTAAAATATAAATATAACACTCCCCCTGCTTTCCTCTTTCCAACCCTTTGCATGAACCTCCTCCCCCACTCCCTCTCTTGTTCATGGCCTCCTTCTTTAATTGTTATTACATGGATACATGCATGTGTGTATATTCATGTATATAAATATAGCCTTCTAAGTCTATATAATGTAACTTGTGTATGTTTTCAAGGATTTGGTATTGGATAACTCACTGAGGCAGAGGCTCTCCCTTGGGGAAGACTCTTTCCCCCACTCTCAGAATTCCTTAGTTGCCTGTAGTTCTTTGTCTATGCTTGAGGACATGAGATTTCCCCTAAGATGTTAGCACGTCTTGTTTAGGCAGCCACAGTGATGAGAATTCATGGGTGTAGCCTTTCTAACATTTCTAGGAGATGGATTCTCACAGCAGATTCCCTGCTCCTAGGGCTCTTACAATCTCCCTACCTCCTCTTCAGCTATGGTCCTGAGATGTTTCTTTGATGGGGTGGGGGTGTCTAAGGTCTGTTCCTATCATATGCATTGACAACAGGGAAACTGAGATGGGTTGAGCCTAAATAGCTCTCTCAAAGCAAGTACCAAGAAAGTAAAGGACAGGGCTAATATAGAGTCCAGGTGCTGAGCTAATAAGGCAATGCTCTTCAAAGGATCACAGTGGCTACTGCAATAATACATATAAGTTAAATGACTCTTCCTGGCAAGCTGTAGTTGCCAAATGAACAGTCCCCATTATTATGAAGATGGCTAGATATTTATGTTTAAATTAATGACCTGGTTTGGGGTAATGAGTTATGAATCATTTATTTTACCCGAACTCAAAAATGCTACATATAAAAAAATTATTTCTTTAACTCAACAAGTCATTAGTCCTTATTAAGGGCCATCTTCTGGGTTCCTTGCAGTGGACAGGGTTCCAAGAAAATGAAGCCTGTGGGGTCTTGTGAAGGAGGTGCCAGTTGTAGAGAAGATGAGTAAGGAAACATCACCAACCACTGTGATGTGACCAGCAAGAAGACAGACTCACGCTATGGGAGATACCTACTATGCCCATCACCAGGAAACAAGCAAGAGAGATGCTGCTCCCTTTGGCAGGAATGGAGAGACAGCTGCCGCAAGGAGATGACACAGCTCAAGGCCTATCTCTCTACTGAGCAGGGAAGGCGGAAGGGAGTCTTAATGTCTGGAATTTCACTCATTCATTTATTCATTGGATATAGCATCAAAGCAGTATCAAACAGAGTGTTCTTTCTTTCTTCCTTCCTTCCTTCCTTCCTTCCTTCCTTTCTTTCTTTCTTTCTTTCTTTCTTTTTTCCTTCCTTCCTTCCTTCCTTCCTTCCTTCCTTCCTTCCTTCCTTCCTTCCTTCCTTCCACAGAAGAGGAATCTGCCCACTGCCTCTGTGCTACCCACGGGTCTCTGCTGGCAATCCTCGGCATACCTTCAGCCTCTGCTCCCACAGCCCTGTTCTAGGCTTTCACCTTGATTATGTGGATACAGGTCCAACCTGGTCCATTCTGTTCTCACCTTTTTATTACATCTGCAAAAACTGCTTCCAGACAAAGTCACATGCAGAGATTCCAGTGGGGCCTGACGTTACTGTGGGGTTTGGATGGAACCCAGTGCAGCAGGAGATGCCATCAGACCTATGCTCGGTCCCCTTTGGTTGTAAAAACAGCTCATAGGACCCACTCACTTTGATGAAGACGACTCACTGAACCTGAGCCATTTTTAAAAAGGTTCATTTGTTTTTATTTTACATGGATGAGTTTTTGCCTGCATGTGTGCAGTGTGCAGTGCCCTCAAAGGTCAAATGAAGACATTGGATTCCCTAACATTGTAGTCACAGAGAGTTTTGAACAGTCACGTGAGTACTAGAAACCAAGCTCAGGTCCTCTGCGAGAGCAGTAAGTATCTAACCACTGAGTCTGATTAAGGCCAACAAATAACCAGTACACGCCATTCTTTTTCTGTTCCTTCTTTAAAAATTCAATTTATAAGCATTTACATTAAAAGCTTTCGAAAGCTATTTCTTTTTTTTAAAAATGAATAAGCACATGCAAGACATGGTCTCAACTGTGTAGAAGAATAAATATGGAGGTGTTCGTAGAGACAAAGTGATGATAGCAATGGTAAACAAGCTTGAGCTTGGCGCTCTGCAGGCCCTATTCCCAGCTCTTCAGGCCCTCTGAGCCTCACTAGGCAGGCTATGGAGGTCTTACCTCCCCAGCATCACCACTGCCAAGAGTTGGCTGATCTGCTATACATTTATTTAGTGTGGCAATAGAGTACTCACAAATCAGGGGCAAGAGCTGCATGTGGATTTTTTTTTTATATAGCAGTAAACTTACAAATAATATTTAATATAATAAAGTAGAAACAAAATCATAAATATGCTTTTTAAATAGACCCATGCATTTTTGTGTTTTTGTATATTGGTTTTTGACTTGATCCAGATTTTGCCTGAACATAAACTATTTTCTTTAAGAAAGTTCTCTGGGGCCAGGCGATAGTGGCACATTCCTTTAACCCCAGCACTCGGGAGGCAGAGATTGGCAGATCTCTGTGAGTTAGAGGCCAGCCTGGTCTACAAAATGAGTTCCAGGACAGGCTCCAAACAGAGAAACCCTTTCTCCAAAAACCAACGAAAGAAAAAGAAAAAGGGTCTCTGGGCTGGAGAAGTAGCTCAGTAGTTAAGATCACTGGCTGTTCTTCCAGAGGACCTGGGTTTGATTCCCAGCACCCATATAGGGACCCACAATCATTTGTAAGTCCTGTCCCAGGGAAACTTACACTCTCTTCTGGCCTCCAAAGCACCAGGTACAAATATATGATATACAGACACACATGCAGGCAATGCACCCTGGAAACAAATAATTTCCTTGAAGAAGGAAGAGGAGAGGAGGGGGAGGAGGAACTAATGGGGCTGTATTCAGGTTGTTGCAGGGAAAGGGTTGAGAGTCACTCAGCTCTTCATGGGGAATAGCAGCTTCTTCTTCAAGAACCACAGAGCACTTCCTGAGACGGGAGGCTTCAGAGACAAATTATCCCAGTAAAAGCTGCTTAGAATGGGGGTGACAATAACTGAAAGATGGTAACAAGTGTCTGAAAGGTTTGCAGAGATGAATATGATTTATCACAGAGTGCTAAGCGCAGACATGGACTTATAGCTGCAGATGTCCCCACATCTGTATGACCTATGGAGCATCAGGAAAACTTCTCCCTAGTAGGTTGAATGGAGATGTGCTGGTTTATGTTTCACTTTCTCACGCACACCTTTCAATTTTCTTTGTTTCAGGTTCTGATCTGTCTTCAGGGGTATATCTGAAGCAAGTCCTGGAGAGGAGACTGAATCTATACATTGGGAAGTCAGTCTGGATTTTCATGTATGGGGGCGTGAGAGACCGCCTCACGTGAGACGGCTTTTCCTCTTGATCTGTTGTCTAAGAGGCCAAGGAGCAAAAAGAGCGTACTCCCATTACTTCATTGCGATCAGAGTTAGTTTTAAGTTTCTGTCTTTGCAGTATTTTCTTCTTATAGCTCATTTTTCTCACCACTCTGCTACAGAATATGAGACGGGCACCAGGCAAAAGAGATAAAGGTTTCTATAAGAGCCGCTGCTCTTTGGTGTGGAAACTTGGAGTTTACACTTCTTTGAGTTTTGTTTTTGTGTGCCCATGCTTCTTTCTTGTATTTTTAATTTAGCAGCCAAGAATTCAAGAGTTAAGACTGATAAATCTGCCGAAGATTATCTCACCTACCCAAGTGTGGGAGAAAACATGAGTCAAGAATAAATTGCTTTTCTCAAAATGGACTTTTCTGGCTTGATTTGTCCTGGGAACAAAGCTAAAAGGTGGGTGGGGCTTCCCACTCCAACATCTGCATCTTGATTCCCTGGGAGCTCAGACACGGGGGATGCCCCAAACACTGTATGGACGAAGTGAGGACTTTGGCTCCCCCCAAAACAGAGGGCAGGAGTCAGGCATTGCATGGGTTGCTGGAGCATCTTCCACATCCTGAAGCCCCACATGGGCATAGCATGCAAACAGCAACACTCAAACCCTGCATCTCAACTTTGGGGAATTAAAATCTAATGCACAAGTCTTGGGTGTTTTAGAGACGTCATACTATCCACAGGTAAAATTATTTTAGGTGTAAAAACATAAATTCCCAACAAGTGTGCTGAGTTTGCACACTATACATGGCTTTTGGTGTGTGAGTACTGCTGGCCTCACTACGGTCAGTGAGTGTGCAAGGTACAAGCAGAAGTCACAATCCAACACAGGATGCTAAGCTGACTATCAAGGAAGGCCACTGAATCACCCTCACTCCATGCATCTCTTCGGAGTGTTCTGTTTCAACTCAACATCTTTAAATTCCCAGCTCAGTCAGAAACCTCTCCAAGTTTCTTTCCATCTCTGAGCTCCTCAACACCCCTATCCCCAATCTTCACAAATCAGGCCTAATAACCAGAAGCCAGTTCTGAAATATTGTTTGTTTAAAATTTTAAATTGCAATTTAACTGCACACGCCATGGGATCATGGACCAAAAGCCCAAATGGAGAATAATAATTTTTTTTAACACAGCGCTGGGTAAGAATGACCTTGTGAAAATGTATTTTGCACATGTTCCATTGCTGGATTTCTGCTGCTATTCTTTTTTTTTTTTTTAATGGAAGCCATCATTTTAGGAGGTAATATAGTAACCCCAGTTAATTCATATGCCACTGCTCAATTGGAGACTGAAAGCTGAAGGCCACAAGGTTGTGTTTAATGGAAAAAAGCTTTTTAACAAAAAGCCAGAAGACCTCTCTTCTAAGATGAACCACACCAGTGCCTCTATGAGGGAGTGAGCAAGTTGCTTAGCCAGCTTGGATCTCAGTCCCCTCATCTCTGAAATGGGTGTAGTAGTGCCAACCAAACATATGTAGTGTTCTTCCAGGGATAACCAGCAGCAGACACAGCAGCCCATTGTGGACCCAGATCACAGGATATTTGCTATTGGTCATGTTTTAGCCACAGAAGCATTTTATCTATGCCATCTTCAGACACTGGGCAGCCAGGCTTGGTTCAAAGGAGCCCAGTGCAAGGCTTGGGCTTAAGTCCTGACTGTACTATTTAGAAGCTGAGTGACCTCAGGCAAATCTCACAGGCTCTCTGCTCTTGATCAACTCATCTGCAAAGTGAGCTGTCATATCCATCTCTTGGGTTGCTTTGTGGCATAAATGAGGTAAGGGGTCTAAATATTCTCCATAACTTCATCAACAATTCTTGTGGATAAATGTCTAATATGTGGTCACCATCTTAGTCCATTTGTGTGGCCCTCATAGAATATCAAAGACTGACCAGTTTATCACAGCACCCCCTCCCCGGGATGTGTTGCCACATGGATCTGGAGGCTGGAAAGTCCAAACTTGAGGGGTTAGGATCTGAGGGAAGTCTTCTGAAAAGCTGCACTGTCCCATGGAATAAAGGCAAGAGATCAAATGCAGAGAACCAGAGAGGAGCACATGGCCCCAGTCACTAATCCATCCACGAGTGTGGAGCCCACACAATGTCTGCACATCACGACACAGCTGTGGAAGGGAGTGAAGGGAACCCTGAGTGAGTGGAATCCTGACTGAATGTGCATTTTGACATGGGCATGGTCTGTGGAGGATTCCAAGGCCAATTAACCCATAGGAAACTGGGAAAACAATTACCAACACGGCCAGGCTCAAGAGGAATGGCAAAGCTTTCTTTGGGAGTTGTAGTGTGTGTAAAGACTAGAGAGATTGCAGCTTCTCTCCTGGGTCTCTAGCCCAAGACTGCTCACCTACAGAGACCTCCTACAGAGACTAGCCAACTCCTGCCTCTGTGCTGTACCTAATAAACACGCTGAAGTTCCAAAGGTGGGCACAGCATTAGCCGAACTCTACCTGATGCCAGCCTCCCTGTGTACACATCTGTGTCTGTACTCCCTGTATTTCCTTGATGCTCCTAGCCAGAGTTCTGGGAGCCACGACACACAGGACTGGGCAGGCTGTACTATGGATTAGGTTTGGAGCACAAGCATTATGGGGATACATTCAAACCACAGAACTTGCTGTGGTGGCCTACCTCTACTTTCTATGACCTTGGATGTGTTCTCCATGTAACAGCATATGTTCTTCATGTGTATAACTTCTCCATGAGTAAGTTTGAAGTAATTAGAAACCAAAACTTCAACTCTTCCTGGTGTCCCTCATCCCCACGAAAGCTGAGCCTCCCTATGACAGCTAGACAAAGGCATGCAGCAGTCTGGACTGGTGTCCTTAAGTTCCGGGACTGAGCAGGTCAGTGCAGGTAAGTGAGAAACAGGATCATCTGGAGATGTGCAAATAGTCATTAATGACCTAAGCTCAAAACACAAACCAGAAATTTTTAGCATGGAGAGACTTGAGACATTCTTTGCACTTGTCCTTAAAATCCGACTGAAGCCGTCCATTTACTCGACTGTTCACCATCAGCGGCTCATTTTCAAATTTCCGTTTAGGTGTAACCTGGTCTCCTCTACCAAGTTTGGGAACGATAGTCCCAATATCTGCTAGAATACAGGCATCACAAATCTACTCAGAAAATACATTTGAGAACCTACCGTGTGCCAGGCACACACGCAGGGAGCTTGCAGAAAACTCAGTGGGAGTGAGGAAAGGCAGAGGGGGCTGGAGAGCAGCTTCATGAGCGGCCTCGAGCCACAGACAGTGGGCAAGGCTCTGGGGGAGGCAGGGTCTAAGACAACCTGGAAGGGGCAAATGAACCAGGTGCACAGATGGGGCTCAGAGGCACTCAGACTGAAAGAGGGATCTACATAACGGCCTGCAGCAGAAGAAAGCCGGCTGAGAGTGTAGGGAACCAGTGCTTAGAACCACACACCTGATGTGACCTGTGCCAAAGAACTCTCTTTGGAAACTGCTGATTTAAGCGGGCAGGCAAGGTAGAAAGCCAAGAGGCCTGTGTGTAACTCAGGCAAGAGACAACAAGTAGTGGTAACTGAGATTGGGAGAATGGTGGTGGACGTGGAGAAAGCAAATGGACTCAGGAGGGGGAGAAGAAGGATTGGATGCAATCTACAGCACTCAGGCTGAAATAGAGAAATTCATTAGAGAAGCAGGGGAAATAAGCAACATCACCCACAAAGAGTACAGTGAAGAGAGACGAGGACCAAAAACAGGCTCCTGAAGAACACCAAAGTCGAGCTGATGGCAGAAGGATGGTGCCAGGGTGTAGCTAGGGACACCAGGAGAAACCACAAGAGGGCAATTCACTGTGAGGCAAGATGAAGGAGTACTTCAAGAGAGCACAGGGCCTATGGAGGTGGCTCAGCAGCTAAAGGCCCTGAAATGCAAGTGTGAGAACCAGAGTTCAAGACCCCAGAACCCACATAAAATGCGGACCACATTCTGCCAGTCCCTATGGCAAGCTGGCTGGTCAGACTAGCTGTGTTGGCTGGGAGCTCTTGGTTCAGCTGAGGGGCCCCATCTCAGTAAATGAGGTAGGGCATTATTAAGAGAGACTCCCAGCTTCCTTGAGATGAGCCACAGTAATGGCCATATTAGAAACTGGACGGACTGAGTACAATGTAACATCCAAAATGGCTGAGTTGCTGTGCTTTACGACAGGAAGAAGACATAGGCACCGACTAGGAAGAACTGATTACGGTGATAATGTCCCCACTCTGGATGTGCCAAAGTGTGCCTGTACAGTTTACACGGGTGGATGAATTAGATCTCTTCTAGCTGTTCTTAAAAAAAAAAACCCAGCCCCAAGACCTTGTCCTCATTCACTGTAATACATACCAGAAAGTTGTGAGAGTAATCTCAGAGGTTTCAGTAGAGGGACAAAGAGGGAGACCAGGAGCCAGCGTGAAAAATGAGTTGGGAACAAAGAAGTGGGGTGGCAGCAAGTGACAGTGAGCATCTGCTGCCACGGAGAAGATGCTCTAACAAGACTGCCTGGGGAGGGGAGGGCAAAGGAGAGCTGCTTCTAAAGGGATCTGGACATTTACAGACCCAGAGGAAGACCCAGTCCGTCAGATGCAATGGTGCTACATGAAAGTGAGGGAAAACTGACCATCCAGACGCTGAAGGCAAATCGCCTATAGCAAAATACCATTAACCAAGAAGCGTCTTAACACCCGGCTTCTATGACCTGTAGACCATGGTCTAGAACCTGGAGGTCTACAGATTGGGTCTGTAAGACCTTCACTATGGCTCTTGTGGTTTAGATTGGGTGGGTTAGAGTTTTTATTGCTATTGTTAGTTTTGGGCTTTTTGTTTTGTTTTGTTTTGTTTTGGTTGGGTTGGGTTGAGTTTGGTTTGGACTTTTTCAAGACAGGTTTCCTTTGTAGCCCTGGCTGGCCTGAAACTCACAGAGATCCACCTGTCTCAGTCTACTGAGTGCTGGGATTAAAGACGTGCACCATCACCCATCTTAGATGGGACGTTCTGTGAGGTCCTGTGCCATGGTCCTTGTGGTTTACCTTCTTGCTCTTTATGTGATGAGAGAGACAAATCATCTTTCTGGCCTCTGGGCCTGTTTTTTTCTAAATAAGGGCACTGGTTTCCATTATGAAGGCTCTTGCAGAGAAGGAGAAAGCTAAGCTCATTCTGGAGGCAGGATGCAGGAAAATGAAGGTCTACCATTGAAAATAAAGAACACAGAATAGTTCAATTATCTGCCATGGAGATTAAGAAAGAGGACTACCAAGGATAGTCACTATGGTTTCGAGACAAACCAAAGGCAGGGGTGAGATTAGCAGTGAGAATTGGTGGTGTCTCTAACATAAGCTGTTTGAGGCCTTCCTGTGGAAATCCAATCTCCACACTTACCCTCAATGCCTTCTTCCATGGACTTCCCTGTTCCCATACCCACCTCTTAGGTCACACCATGTGCAGACTTAATGTGTATCCCCTGCCTTGTTAGCACTACTCACGTTCAGCCCCTAGATTAGGCTTCCTTTTGCTTCCTACCCTGACCGGGCCTACAGGAAGGTTCGATTGGCCACCTAAACCCACTGCTGAGTTTCATCTCACCTCAGTCCTTACTGCTCTATCATGTGGATCCCTGCCCCCATCACTCCACAGAAGCTACTAAAGGCATTACAATGCCCTTGCAGCTATCAAGTATCAGAATAAGGGTCAGCTCCCCTCTCACTTGACCACTCCTGACTTTTTTAGAACACGTATTGAGTTATAACTCACAAACCACACAAGATACCAGTTTAAATTGTACAGCTTGTACATTCCCATTTTAGCATATTCAGAGTAGGCAGCCATTTTGCCTGGAATGGTCTTTCCTGCCCTCTTCTAAATCATGGAATAATAAGGACTGGGAAAAACAGGCTGAATAGATGTTTATTCAGGGAGAAATAACTTACAACAGAGACAGATGAACACCAGCAGGTTCCTGTCGCAAGGATGCCTCCAGATGCTCTCAGTCTCTGTCCAACAAGCAAGAAAGAGCTCCAGGGACCCTGCCTCAGACCTAGTTCCCTCAGGTCACATCCGCACCTGGCCCCACCCCAATGCAACAGGTGCAACAGGTACAGACAGGGTGAGTATCACACTACACCTCTATCTAGTGAAGTATTAACCACCAAGCAAGACTAATTTCGTCCCCAAACTTACACAATTCTCTTTTCCATGATTCTTTGCAAATACATCCTTTAAATCTCTCTCTCCCAAGACCTTTAGTGAACCAATTAAAGCAGACACAGAGCCTTTGATAAATACTTATTGACTTACAACAAACAAATGATGCAGAATTTAGGAAAATAAAAACTTTAAGGACCATGGTCTCTACATGGCATTAACAGAAGAGCTTCCAAGCTCTATCTCCCCTGAAATAATATCTTCTTTTTGAAGGCTATAATAAAATACTTACTATGTTAAAGTGTGCATAGTATTTATTTTCAGCCATTTAAAAGTATATAACCCAATGTCATTCATGACATGCATTTCAAGCTGTACACTCCTCACTCAGCTCTATCTACATTCAAAACTTTTTCATCATCCCCAGCCAACACTGACTTAAAAACCAAACAATACTACTTTTCTCCCCAACATTGTTCCAAGCTCTGGTAACCTTCACCCTACTTTCTGTATCTATGAATCTCCCTTTTCTAGGTAACACATGTAAGTGGACTCATTCAGTATTTGCCCTTTTGTGTTTGTCTTGCTTTACCAAGCATATTTTCAAAGTCTGTAGCATTTACCACAATTATATTCTTTTTATGCCTTAACAGTGTCATTGTGTGCTTATGCCACATATTGTTTATTCATATGGTGGACACTTGGGACCCTTTAGCTGTCTTTCAGTTACTGTGAATAATGCTATTGGTATCAGTGATACACAAATGTCCATCTGCGCATCTGCTTTCCATTGTTTTGTCTGTTTTTGTGTCTAGGGGTGGAATCCCTGGGTTATCCTATATTAACTGATAAAGGCACTACCAGCCGTTTTCCACATGGATGCACCAAGGTTGCAGCTTCCCACAGCCTCACCAACATACACTATCTTCCTCTAAAATAGTACAGCTGTCTTAGTAGGGGAAGACATTTCTCCATTGACTAGTGATGGTGAAGGTCTTCTTGTGGGCTTTTGTATCTCTTCCTTGAAAGCCAGCCTATCAACTTCTTTGCCCATTTTGGAATCGGCTTGTTCCTTTTCTAATTGTTAATAGTGACTTCCTTTTAAAAAGTGTCCAGGAAACACAAATATAGAAATGACCCCAAACAGCTCACATTGGTTAAGAAACAGAAATCCACTCTGAAATCTGCTATAACTTTTATATAATTTTCTCTATGCCACTTTTATTAGGTTTTGGAATTTTCTAAGATCACAAACAATACCACATATTACCATGGTCTTAGTTGCCCACCAGAACTAAATGGTAAGACCCCCACCCTTGCTGAAGATACCACACATTTTGATCAATGGACATGAGAAAAATTTAGCCAGGAGGCTTCCTGCCTGCTGGCTAACTTTCGTAGTAACAGAAGGTGCCATGAAGGCTTCTGGAGGAGAAAAGTCATCAATAATGACTGGCATAGCACGATATGCGCACTAGTGCAATAGTGACCTAACTGTTACAGTAGTAACCAACCACATTCTTACAACATCTAAGGCCCACTCCAGAGGACAAAATGCATGTCTGGTACTATAAGTCTGTCTGGGGAGTGCATAGGCTCAAAGGGTCAACCTAATATCATTTTGGTAGTGGACATAGTATCAAACTGCCCTCTAAATGTATTTCCCTATACCCATAGATTAGACTAGTGCTCACACCTCATCAGAAGAGTTTCTTTGTATAGTAGATGATAGTTAATACAGAAACTCACAATTGGTAAAGTGCAGAGAAAAGAGTGTCTATAGGATATCTATATCACACCCTTCCCTAACAAAGGACTGTCACAGAAGAGGCTGAAAGATTATAAGAGCCAGGTGTTTGGGAGAACTGGGATGAAACAATGTCTTCTGGGCATGACAGGTCCACTACACTCAGGAAATCATAGCTGCTGCGTATGTGCACAAGATAAATCCAGTCAATATTCCAGAATAGATTGGTGAGGGGCTCACAAGACCCCACTCCTCCTTGAGGAGCTATTCTCCCAATCTATGTGAAGTATGAGAACATCCCAGAATAATTAAGAAATAGGTTGTCAATTCTCTCAGGACTCACTATAACTTGAAACAATAGAAATTAGTCCTTAGTGTGGGTTGAATTTTGTACCCCATCTTTACCCCACAGTTGATGGCTGCTGGGGGAGTTGGTTTTCTTTAAGCATGTAGCCCACAGTGGGCCAACCATGCTTCAGTGGATGCACACACCCAAGAGATATAGGCAGCACAAATTGGACTTGATGGGTGAGTTTTAAAAAATTCATGAGTATGTGAAGTTAGGAGAGGGTGAGGCAGGAGATCTGGGAGGATTTAGAGGGAGTAGAGGGGACTACATTGTATGTGTATATGACATTTTCAAAAAATTAATGAAAGTATTATATTAAAAAATTAGTTGGACCTAGGGCCAGCATGATATCTCAGCAGGAAAAGATACTGGCCCCCAAGGCTGAGAGCCTGAACTCACAACACGAAAGGAAAAAACCAACTTCTGCAAGCTGTCCCCTGACATCCACACACAGGCTGAGGCATACATGCATGCACTCAAATAAAAACACACACAATGAATAATTGTAAAAGAAAAAAAATAATTGGAATAGACTTCCAGGCAATAGCTTAGGGTACTAAAATGTGCACACTATTAGGACACCCCAGAATAATCAGGAATCAGGATGAAGTCTAAGTTCACTCAGGATTAAACATAACTTGAAACCATAGAAATAGAACCTTATCATGGATCAACTTTTTTCTCATATCTTGTCCCAACCCCACAGATTTACCTGGCATTCTAAATCTCAGGACCTTAGCTGAAGATAAGATTTTCTCCTTCCTTAAGGTAATCTAATAAAAACAAGCACATGCAGGGAGCATCCACAACACAGCTACTATCTTTAACAAAAAGGAGATACTTGGACACAGATATGGAAGGAAAGGTCCATGGGAAGATGAAGGCAATGTGCATTACTACGTCCTGCATGGCTTCATCCTGAAAGCCAGACTGGGATGATGAGGGAATGAAGAAAGGAAAGATACTCAGACATACGGACCGAAAAGCTGGTGTCAGGAGGGCTGCGTTTGGTCTGACGGAGGGCACCAACTGCGCAACCTGGAACCAACAAATTTATTTTAAACAGCCAAATTAGGGAGGGGGGTTTACTGTCTACAGATGAACAAGAAGGCAGGTTTAGGTGATAAGAGGTCTCTGGGATGTAGCACTCTCAGGTGACAGTCGTCTGGAAGGAGAAAGCTGTGGGGCAGCTAGGTTTTGCACAAGTTTATCAATCATTCATAAATGCTGTACTTGGACCAGAGGACAGATTTGCCGTTTTGGGTGTCTGAGGCATTGAGGTCCTTAAAATGGCTGTGCCCAAGCTGACAATACACATTCAGAACTTCATCTGCTCCTTTCACATTCACCCACATTCACCCATTCTGTGACAGAATTTCTGTGAAGAAATTCTTCCTTCCACTATTCCCCACAGAGCAGAGAACTGCTCTTGTCTGCATATTGCTCACAAACACTTGCACACCCACGGAGATGCCCACCCTGACATCAGCAAGCTGAGTAGCAGTCCATGAAATTTTACATCATTAGTGAAAGACACGGTGATGGGAGATGTCATTTTGTAAATATGTTTCTCTTATTGGTTAATGAATAAAGCCCTGTTGTCCAATAGGAAAGCAAGATAGGCGGGACTAGGAGACAAGGAGGATTCGGAGAGAGGCAGGAGGAGATTCAACATGTAGAGACTTGAGAGAGCAGAGGCTCGGACACTCTCTCCAGTAAGATAGGACCACGTGGAAACACTTAGATTGATAGAAATGGGTTAATAATTAAGACAGAGCTAGCCAATAAGGAATGTTAGTAACTGGACAACAGCTTTATATCTAATACAGAGTCTCTGTGTGTTATTTGGGGCTGACATGGCTGTGGGACCAGGCTGGCGGAAAACTGCTTGTAACAACACAGAGCTACTATCAGGTGCAAATACCACATTGTTTCTCAATTGTATGCACCCTACTACTTCTCCAGAAAGGTTCAGGGCTTGAAAATCAGAGAAAATTAAAAGGGGGACAGTAGAGAGAGACAAAAAAATGTTCTCCTTTCCTTCCTTCATCCCTTCTTTCTTTCCTTCCTTCCTTTCTTGGTTTTATTTTGTTTTTTTGTTTTTGTTTTTGAGACAGGGTCTGTCTGTGTAGCACTGGCTGTCCTGGAACTCACTTTGTAGACCAGGCTGGTCTTGAACTCACAAACATTCCCTACTTCCACCTCCTGAGTGCTGGGATTAAAGGCGTGTGCCACCACATCTGGCTGGCTTTCTTTCAAGCTACTGCTTAGGAATAAAAGTGGCCTGTGACTACCATTTTTATTACTAGAAAAATTAGTATTTTCCATATTCTATTAAATACAAGGCAAGTGTTTTTATAACATTGGTTTGAAGGCAAGTCAAGTTATTGGCTTCATATCCCTTTACTCAGCACTATAATTGCTCAGAGATATCAAAAACAAGATACCTTTAATAAAACAAATCAGATGTGGGTGCAGACATTCGAGGTTCAAGCTGTGGCAACAACACACGTCCTCTTACTTCTGTCATCTCAGCACTGTCCCTTAGCTTCTCCCCCACCCCCAAGCCCCCACCTCTATCCCCACCTGTTTCCCTGCTTCTTTTTCCATCCCTCTATTTTCCCATTCTGTTATTCTGTGTCATGGTGTAATGCTTACGAAGGGTCAGTTCCGCCCAGCATGGTTCTCATGGCAACTCAAATCACCATCCGCAGCAACTACAAGAAGTAGGAAAATTATAGGATGCGTTCTTCCAAGGTAGTTATAGAGACAGAATATGTCACATGCATCCTGAAGACTCAGACTTGGTCAGTACTTGACAAGCCGTGACTCCTGGGGCTGTGTCTGGTCCAAGGTAGCCAGTATCCTGGGACCATTAACTCATTTCTCTGCTGAAAACTGGTTCTTCTCTGTCAGAAGAAAAAAAAAATTGAAACCCTCCCACTGACCAAGAAGGCAATCGCTTAGAGTCCTTCTACCTCAAGGATGATTTTCTGCTCTCCCTCCTGGGCTGGAGATTTCATGATGCCTCGCAGGGTGGGGCTTCAGTTGAGAGAAATCTCTCTTTGGCACTCACGTGGCTCCAGACACATGTGCGTCTTGTTTTCTGAAGAGCTTTTTAATAAAAACGGGTTCACTGGGATGTCTCTGTAGGTGTATTATTTTATTGTGCTGAATAAATTTATCATGACTAGCCTTTACCAAACTGCTAGCTGTGCCTATACTGGTGTTTAATTGTGTGTGTATGATGGGGTGTGTGTGTGGCCACAGAGCATTTATGGGAGTCAGAATTGTGTAATCCATTCTCTCTTCAAGGCTGCTATGTTTGCATGGCAAGTGCCTTTGCCCACTGAACCATCTCACCAGCTTACTTACATTTGCAGTTTTAACAAAGACACATCTTTTTCTCTCTCAAGAAAATGAAAGTATTTAAGAGGCCAAGTGTGCTATAAAGTCACGGTATAGATGGGACTTTGGCAAATGTGTGTCAAGTATAACCACTTAGCATAGGATGTCTATCCTTTTCAACCTTGTCGTCTCTGCCCCTATCCAAAAGGTGTGTGCTGAATGCATGTCCCAGTCATTTTAGTAACAGGGATCTTCTGCCAGACACACCAATACTCTGTTGGCCTAGCATTGTCAATGGGCTCCCTGGTTAGCTTGACTTCTTGTCCTCTCCTTGCTAGTGTGGCTGTAGACAGACCACCTAGCATCTCAATGCCTTCATTCAACAGCATTTATTGTATCTCTACCTTGTACCAGGCAACATGATAGCAAGATAAGAGAAGGTTCCTATCTTAAAGAAGTTTCAACTTTAGTGGGAGGAAAATAAAGGCAGAAAGTGAAGGGAAAAAAAAAGAATAAAAGAGAAAAGGGCAAGAAAAGGGGTCTGGGATGGTTTAACTTTTGAAAGAAAACAGGATTTAATTTACCACATCGTGTTTTCATATCAACATCATCAAAGAAAGGGGCACAAGTGAATGTCCTCCCCCTGGGCCAACTCCTGCTTCCTGTTTCTAGGGAACTTCCTTTTCATCATCCCTAGAAGTACCAGAGCATTGGAAGTAGCTGTGGCTGCAAAGCGAGGCAGGCAGGCTCAGGCTCTCCTTACAAATCAGGGATGCCGGGAGGCAAGCTAAGGGAGCATGTAGGTATCCAATCCATAAACGTTTGCTTTTTAAAGTACTTATTTTTGCTCGTTATTCTTAGAAGTCTCTATTACAAGAGAAACTCACTTCTGTTAAAGAAAGAGGCAGCAAAAAGTCAGAAAACATGATCCCGCCACCGAGGCAACCACTGTCAACAGCTTTATTGGTGTAGATTACTTCCCTCCAACTGAAAGCACACACACTCGTCCCAGTCCATAAAAGCGGGATTATACTCCTGCCCTTGTTCTGACACCTGCTTTTCTCTATGTAGGAAGACAAATTTTTTATTTTAGACACATTAATAAAAATAGCTCTTGCTGGGCATGGTGGTTTATGCCTTTAATCCCAGCACTTGGGAGGCAGAAGTAGATGGATCTCTGAGTTCGAGGCCAGCCTGGTCAGCTTCAAAAGCTATACCCTGTCTCAAAACAAAACAAAAACAAACAACAACAAAAAGTATCTCTGATGTGTGTACTTAAATGGGTCTGTAGTAATTACCCCCAGTGACCCACCTTGTAGAACAAAACAAGTTGATTTCAATGGATGAACGTTCTGTCCCTACCTTCAGGGAACTAGCTGTGTTGAGAAAAGAAGAAAGTATGTTGCATTTGGAAATGCACTTGCTTTGTCCATCAGTGTTTCCAGACTCCTGGACCTTATTGCAGCTAATCTCATTCAGAACTGAGAGCCAGGAAGAAAAGAGATTTAGGAAGAAGAGTGTGTTTAATGACTACCACTCCCCTAATCCCCCCCCCCAACAAAACCAGGTATGCTTGCCATGGAGGACTCCCATCTCACTGGGAACCATATCCCACTTTTTTGATTAGGAATATGAAATGTCATTCTTCCCAAGCTAGGAATTTTTACTGAATAAAAATACACAGTCCAGGTTTTCAATAGTAAAAATGCTTCGTTTTGTGAGTAGTAAAGACAAAAAAGAAAGGAAGGAAGGAAGGAAGGAAGGAAGGAAGGAAGGAAGGAAGGAAGAAAAAGCAAAAGAAAAAACGTGGGTAATCTAAACCATTTCTCAGACCAACACCTGCTTCTCATGTGTAACAACCAAGAGTCCCTGCCATTCACTAGGGGGTCTGTCTGTGCAGCCACAAAGAACTTTGGAGACTTTCTAGAAAGGTGCAACTCAGGCCACCATTACACCTTGGCTCCTACTTGAGAAGAAGACTGCACGGCCCCGGACCCCCTTGGGGTGCCATGGCTCCCTTTCTTTATATATCCATAGTTACAGCTCTTGACATCGATGTCTCATTAGTAGGGTGGTAGAGGTAACAGTCTGTGTAGGGTAATGATAGCCTACTCTCAGACCCACTGGTAGCCTTTGCAACCTGTGTGGGGATATGTGTATGTTTTCCGCCAGCCCTCCGGGACCCACTCTTTGTTCCTCCCTGCCAGCCGCCTGGCCCCACCGCCACGCTAGCCCCAAATAACATGCTGAGACTCTGTATTTGATATAATCTTGTTGGCCAGTTACTATCATTGTTTATGGGCTAGCTCTGTCTTAATGATTAACCCATTACTACCATTCTAAGTATTTCCACGTGGCTCATCTTACCAGAGAGCAGCAGGCCTGCATCTGCTCTCAACAGGCTCTGCATGCTGACTCCTCCTAACTACTTCCTCTTTCCTCCTTGTCTCCTAGCCCCGCCTATCTTGCTTTCCCATTGGCCACAGTGCTTTATTCATTAACCAGTATGAGAAACATATTTACAAATAACATCTCCCATCAGGGATATGGGTCGGAAAGAAGGACAAGGACAATTGAGAGTGTCATCCCCACACATCATGTTGAAGACAGTGCCAGCTGGCTGCATCCATGTGGAATCAATTGTATTTTTGGTGCTTGTCTTTAATCTTAGAGAACTGCAATCCTCTGGGCTAGGTTGTCATTCCCTCTGCTCCTAAACTAGAGAAGTCCTCCATCTGTGTTACAACAGCTTGCTGGGAGTTCAACTTCATACCTTCAAGTAGTGAATTACGCATCTACCTAAGAGCAGAAGCCGAGGGTGCAGCACTATGCGCTGCTTATGCACTGGGGCCTAGGGAGGATTCGAAGATCTCATGCCTGCTACTGAAAGGTCATCAGCTGGGGAACTCTCCCTTCCCCTGCCCATTGGAAGAAGGTTCCAGGCCACCTTCCGGGAACATCTGATCTAGAAACTGAAACAACTCAGAGGTCACAAGGATGGAACAGATTTAGTAAACACTTTTCACCAACGTAGTGAGCAGAAAGCTTGAGTCCTCTTGCCAGGAAAATGGTGCATTCCAGGCTGACTACTTATACCACCTGTTGATCCCGTAGGGTACCAGTGGCAACCACCAACCTGTTTTCTGTCATTCCACAGCATTCTTAGGACAGATGCCATGCAGGTTCCATCTTTAAGTATTGGTACTATAATTAACATGATTCGTTTACCCACTGCCCAGGATGTTAGTAGTATTAGCTATTATTGGGCAACGGAGAAAATTATAGCTTAGTTAGAATAGACGAAGATCAATTTACCAAACAAGCCTTCCACAAAGTCATATTCAATTAATTGCCATATTTCAAGCCACTCCCTGGTGTTAACTGTAGATTTTCCCAGAGTATGGCTATTTCAATAGCAGACATTACCTTCACTCTCTTCTTTTTGGCCAAAGTCTGTGATAATCATTCATTCAGCACACTTATATTGAGCACATACCATGTTCAGGGCCCTGTGTTGCATGTGGGGAATACACACTGAAAAGATAGGCAGATCTTGATCTCCTAGAAGGAGATGTATGAACCATGAAAATTTCTGCTTACCTGGAAGGGGAAAGAGAACAGATAAATTTGGAAAGAAAACTCTTCACTGCCTTCCTATTTATAAATCAGTCTTCTGGTGCTGGGAATGTTTCAGCAGGTAAAGGCACCTGCCACCAAGCCTTATGACCTGAGTTCAATCCCAGGCCTCCACATAGTGTAAAGAAAGAAATTCTCCCCCCAAGTTGACCTCTACACATGAGATAGTGATGAGCTCCCCCTCCACACACACACACCCACACCCACCCCCCACCCCCCGCCACACAGGTAAATGTAATTTTTAAAATTAAAAACAAACTAGCCTTCTAGCCAGGTGTGCTGGCACATCTCTTTACTCCTAGCACTTGGAAAATGGAGGCGGCGGTTTTGTGAGATCAAGGTCAGAAAGGGATATAGAGTGATATCCTGTCTCAAATATAAGTAAATAATAAATAAATGAATATAAAATAAAGCCAGCCTCCGAGACAGTTCCTGGAGCTGTGTGGTCCCATGGTTGACTAATTTATGCAAAAGACTTTGACCTCGTTTTTTTTTTTTTTTGAAACACTCTTTGCTATTGGTCAGTAGAAAAGTGGGTTTGAAGAGATTGTTGCTGTTGTTTTATTTTTCTAGTTATCTTATTGTCTTTTGTGCCATGACAGAAAAGGCTTAATAACCAGGAGAGCAGAAGGCCTGGCACTTCAATCCTGCCACCACAGAGTGCCTATTAAGTTGACACCTGCCCAGATTCCAGCACTAGATCTCTATGTATGTGTCCACTCTTGGCAGGACCCTGGCACATACCACACACAACAGGGACTACAGCCTGAAAGCCCATGCTGACAGTGGGATTCCCTTTGAGCTGGTGCTCTGAAAAACACTGCTGGGAGGCTCTGTATGGTGAGCAGGTTACTGCTGAGGGTACTGCCATTTATTAGGAGGGACTACATTGTGTGAACAAAGAAAGAGAAATATCTTATCAGTGATGTAATGGGTGATAGGCACTCCTCTAGCTGCTGTAAAAAGGCAACAAAATGTGAGTTGTTACCAAAAGATACACACACTCACCCACATGGGGACATGCCACCCCAACTATGTTGCAAGGAACTCACTCTGATGACTTTGGTCTCTCTAGTTACCATGACACCGTTAAAATTAGAGCTTACGCTTTGGGTTGTTGAGTGACACCCACTTGAACACACCAGAATTATGAAGTGTTGAACCAGCAGAGGTCAGGTCCCTCAGAGTGGGATGGAGGTTTTAGGCAGTGTGTCTGTTAGGCAGGGATCCTCCCCCAAACCCTGACCATCTCTGCAGGAACTCTCCGACCAGGAATCCTATAGAAGCTTCCTCCATAAAAGCACCAGAATCTAGTCACTGGATCGCCTCTGTTTGAAGTTGAGCCTTTGGGAAGCTTCTCCGACTTCCTTACCCTAGGCTGGGGCACATGCCATGTGTGACTGTGCATTGAATGAGACACTGACACTATAGTGGAACGGGGGGGGGGGCTCTGCATCACCGAGCAGAGACAGGAACGGCCTATTGGTTTGGGGCTCAGCTCTCTTGGGGGGGGGGGGCTCTGCATCACCGAGCAGAGACAGGAACGGCCTATTGGTTTGGGGCTCAGCTCTCTTTCCTTTAAATGAGAGCCTGGCTCCAATGCTCAGGCCACGCAGCAGCAGAATGACTTGAAGTATTTTAAGTGAAGTGGATTGCAGATGCAAGAAACTGTTCCTCTGAATACATTAGAGATCTATTTAAATGTTTTCAATGTACTGGGAATAGAGTGGAGTGCGGGGTAGAGAAAAAGCTCGGGGGTTAACAGTACCTTTTGCTCTCACCAAGGACACGGTTTGGTTATCAGCACCCATATGGTGACCCAAACCACCCTAATTCAGTTCCAGGGTGTCTGACCCCTTTCTCTGACCACTGAGTCATCATCCGTTCCTTGGCCATGACTGAGGGGCTCTATCTTGGGGTTTCTTTTGCTATGGAGAGACACAATGACCAGAGCAACTCATAAGGAAAACATTTGATTGGGGTAATGGCTTACAGTTTCAGAGGTTCAGTCCATTTCCAAGACAGGGAGCATGGCTGCATGCAGACAGATGTGGAGCTGGGGCTGAGGGTGCTACATCTTGCAGGCAACAGGAAGTCAGCCGACTGTCACACTGAGGGAAGCTTCAACAAGAGACCTCAAAGCCCGCCCCCACAGTGACACACTTCCTCCAACAAGGCCACATCTCCTTAATAGTGCCACTCCCTCTGGGGACCATTTTCTTTTGAAACACCATAGACTCCTAAAAGCAACTCAGACTCGGGGAGCCAGGATGAGTGGTTCACCAAGTCCTATCTAACCCTTTCTGCCCCACAGCCTCTGATGGCAACCCTCTTATTTCAACACAAGTTTTCAGAATCCTGTATGAGGACAACAGTCATAGGTAGACAGCAGCAAACTGTCACTGTCATTGGGTTGAGATTTGAGGGCTACCATGAGAACAGGAGAAAAGGCAGTTTTTCTCCAGGCTTCCTGCTACTCATCTTTAGGAGTTAAACAATGCATATCAACCTTGTCCCCTGGAAATCAGTCCCTACACCCCTCCAGGCTCTCCAACTGCAAAGTTGCAAGAACCCTGCTTCGAGAGTGCCAGTGGATAGATAGCTCAAATCCCACTGAGCACAAGCTGGGGGAGAAGTCAGGTCTTCAAGGTGCTTTCTTGATGAATAAAGAACAGAAGAAGGCAGAAGCATTTTGAATTCTAACTCTTCCCACTAAGCTACAAACCTTGCCATTATTAATCGGCAAAACAAATTCTCCGTGCCCCTAGGTGTGTGAGCCTTACACAAGAGAAACCATGACTACAGTGCTCTTTTCCATCAAATTATCAAAGATGAAATGAATTTTGAAACAATGTCCCTAGTGGATTGGGCATTCAGCTGCTTAACGAGGCACTTTACAATGACTCTCATTTATTACTTCTAGAAGTTCAGCTAGGTCCTCCTGATACTACAGAGCTAGCCTGGTCACATCTCCATCATCCTAAAGGACGGACACGCCATGGCTAATAGATGGTCCTTGTTGTTGCTTGAGTCAGATGGTGTGGAATGCCTCTGAAATTTCCCACTGAGCCGGAAGTCAAGTGCGTGCGTGCGTGCGTGAGTGTGTGTGTGTGTGTGTGTGTGTGTGTGTGTGTGTGTGTGCAGAAAGGGTGGGTGACCCATTATTGCGTGGCATACCAGAGTAAAGAAGGATTGCATCTAGGTGCCATTTCTTTTTCAGATGAGGTTAAATGACCAACATACTGAAAGCCTCCTTATCTAGTGTGATCGAGTGAGTATCTGTGCCTGACAGTATGAGTCACATTCTGAAATGCTCTGGTAAGTATCTATGTGTGGAGACATCACATGTGTCTTTCTAAGAACAGGCATGTTTTCATACCAGAAAGGCCCTACGCCTCTTTAAAGTGTCTCTCTTCCTATGAGGCTATTTCGGAGGCAAAACTGGGAGCCTTTTAAACTGTACTTTTTAAGTCTCAATTATTAGTGCCCAAATTTGTCAGCGAGCAAGTCAGGATACGTCAAAGTTACTCCCAGGAAGCCACCTGTTTAGGTATCTGGAAACAGAGAAAGCCCATTTCCAGGAGAGAAAAACGAAAAGAAAAGGCATAGACTAGTCAGAGCCCTGCTGTCTACTTGTTTCTGCTCATCTACAGTCTGGCAGGCTGGGCGATGACTCTTCCCCTGCTGGCTGCAGGATGGCCCCTCTAGCAGCAGAGAACTCCATCCACTGACGCTCAAAATTCTCCTATTAGGGCATAATCCCTTTAGTTTCAGCTTTGATCCCTGTTAAAATGCAAATACCTCTGGGTGGTTCGACACCTAAACTGTTATCTGCCCTTCAGAGTCCAGAGCAGCTAGGAGCCCAGCAGACTGAACCAGGCTCAGAAGCAACTCTGGGAGCCCCAGGCAGATGGAGGGTGAAGGGAAGGCACCAAAGGAGGGGAAAACAAATGACTTCTTCTTTGTGCTACACGACAACGGGATCTGAAACCAGGAGTTACATTCTGTCCGAGAAGTGCAGCATAAATTTATGTTGAAACTCGTCCACCAGAAGAAAGCTTTAGTGAACAATGGAACAGGCTACCATTCTCCGATAATTCAAATGTGAAGGCCTGTTCAGCAGTAAAATATAATGGGTAATCCTCAGGGTCTGGCGTTTCTGCTCTAACTTTAACTAAGGAAAAAAGTTTAGCCTTGTTAAAGCTATTATCTGTTCCTAAATTGCATAGTATATAAAATGTAAATGTGATCACACCACTCTTAAATTATTATAACAATACGCCATTCTGTTTTCTTCCCCTTGACATTTACAAAATTCATTTGGAAGAGTGGGCTCTACCTCACAGAGATTAGTGATAAATCATGTATTTTTAATGAATATCAATAGGAGAAACCCCATGACATAGCCCACCATCTAATTTGATTAAACTGTGCTTAAGGCAACACCACCTCTCCGGCTGGGGAATCGCTCCATAATGACTTTGTGAGCATTATTGCAGGCTGTTTTAATGATTTAATGAACTGCCTCTATATTTAGTTCAATAGCCTTAAAATGATTAGTGTTTAAGAAAAATTAGCTCACTTTGATTTGATTCTATTTGATGGTAAGTTTAAATAACCTAACCCTTCAAAACACAGTGGAAAAAAAAAAACTCTAGAATCCCAGCCAGCTAACTGCTAGAAAACATTATGACCATCATTAATAACCGTTCATTTATATTTAGCTGCAGTATCCGGCCTGACATGCTCATCCAACTATCTGAGCTGGAGGAGCAAGGGCAGAGGGCGGCATTTCATCTCCCCCTCCATGACAGGAAAGGGACATAGGGGAGACAGAAGCAAGAGTCTGGATCTGGTACATTGGGCCATAAGGACTTTTCACTAGCTCAAGTGAAAATCTGTCTACGTTTGGGAGAAGTTCTAGGCTTCTAAATGAGGAGGGGGGAAATCGGTAAGAGGTTTTGTGCCAAGCTGCCCTGCTGTGATGTGGGCAGCCAGCATGGTGAGGGTAGAGTGCCGTGGTCAGGAAGCTCCCGAGGACACCCTGCTGAGAGTCACAGAGGACTGCTGAAAGAGGAGGCAGATGGCATTTCAAACAAGGGTAAGTGAGCTGAGAGTTGGTGTGACACAGCAGGGACCACAGTCAACCCCTAACTACAAAGCAAAGGATGTTAGTTAGCAAGAACACACAAGTCAATTCTGTCTTACCCCCCAGGTGACCACTGAATATCCACACCCTGAACAGATTAAATGCAGCATCAAGGAACCCAGTAGTGCCCTTAACCTGAAAGTGTCCTGGCCTTGCAGGTAGCAGTGTTAAGAATGTGTCATAGAAAGCCAGGAGGGGTGGAACACACCTGTGATGCCAGCACCCAGGCCAGCCTGGGATATATAGTGAGACCCTGTCTTTAAAAAAGAAAGGGGGGAGAAGGAGGAAGGGAGGAGGAGGAGGAAGGGAGGGAGGGAGGGAGAACTGGAGGGGAGAGAAGAGAGGCCGTCATTACAGAAAAACTATTCTGCGCGGCATCCTAAGCACATGTGTGCTTGCATATGCACCCTAGCAGCAGGGGACAGTGAGTACCCTCATTTTCAGCAAAGGATCTCAGAGGCCAAGCAGCTTGGGCACAGTGATACAGCTAAGGGGACCCATTTGAAACTGATCTGTTTGTCATTCTGGTTATACAGCTCTGCCAGGTATCCTTGGCCTCCAGTTGGTGTCATGTGACATGCCAGGTGAGTGCTGTAGGACAAATAGGGACCAGCATAAGGAGATGGATGTCAGAACAGGTTGGTAAGTACCCACTGCTACCCAATGAAGCTGCTTACCCAAGTCGTCATCACTCAGAGCTGCGGCTGTGGATTCCTGGGCCTTGAGGGCAAGAATGCAATCCACTACCCATCACCACTCCACGACTTTGAAATTGGGGAAAATATTTCTAAGTGAACCATTGTCAGCTGCGGACAAAGTCCCTTGTTTCTTGGTTTTCTCTTTTCTCTGGCTGTCTGCTAATGTCTGCCTCTCTTTGTCCCCTCTTCCCCTGCTTCTGCATGCACAAACAGCACCTATGTGTGTCCATGTGCCTTGCTCACTTGTACAACCCACAGATGAGTCACATCTCATGGTACTTATGAACTATGTGTGGACGGTGAGAAACGCGGGCATGAACGAAATGGGGTCCCCATGGCTATGTACTAGAGGGAGTTAAGTGTCCCCAGAGGACAGGACTGTTCCAAATAATTACACACAACATCCTGGAACCCTAATCCCACTTTGTCTTGAGGGAAATCCTGACTAGCCAACGTTTTTTCAGGGTCCTCACTGCAAAGTGTCACTCTGTCCTCGGTGTCACCATCCTGTAGCACATAGCCATCTCTTTTCCCTTCCCACCAGTTCCCACCAGGCATGCACATTCTAATCCTTCAACATTATGACATGACATCGTTCACACTCAAGATCCATGCAGTTGAGTTACAAAACACATCTCATAACGTTTTCAGTAAGTTTAGGATCTTGTACCTGGCCATATTCCTGGCTATTCTCATCCAGATACAGGCTGGACACACCCTTTCTTCTTTTCTGCCACACTGAACACAACAAACACGCCAGGGCCCTCCAGCTGATTCGCGTTGACTTAATGCAAAGAACTAAAGATTACACCCACCACCATCCCCCATGGAGGTTGGAGTTTTTACACCCCCACCCACCCACCCCCGCTGTTGAAGAGAATCAGGCCATCAGTTCAGGACATTTCTTGATGACAGGGTGGTAGGTTCTTCTGTGTGGAAGGAGTGAAGGAAGGTGTCTGGGAAATGGGGAGCTAACAGACACAGTCCGTGTTGTCACTGAATTTCAGTCCCACCATTGTCTCCATGCAATGTTGCCAGTGCAGCCCTGTTCTCAAGGGAAACAGTACCGGGTTTTAAACAGAACTGTCTGGTTTTCAAAAGTTAAAAAAGAAAACAAAAACAAAAGACTGCTGACTAACCAAACACAGCCCACCATGGTAATCAGTGCCCCAGAGGACACTCAGGACCCTGCAGGCTCTGCCAGGGCAGCTCTCAGCCACAGGTTTTCACTGCCCTCAGGGCCACCGCTTAGCCTAAGGGGGGATCTCTTCAGGCACCCAGCAGCACTGTGCTGGTCACTAAAACAAGCATGTTGTGCCACTGAGGCAAACCTAGAGGACTCTAGATGCTTCTACCAAAAACTCTGTAACCCGCTCAGATCCTAACTTGATGAAAAAGGGAAGAAAAAGAAAAACCCCGGGCTGTGCACATGCAATATCCAGTTGGAATTAAAAATGACTTGACCTACATTTGCCTCTCCTGACTGTTTTTTGAGCACCATGTTCTTAAACCAACCACTGCTGCCTGAGAATCCTGACCCCGCTCAGCGTCTGCTTCAGCCCTGCCTCAGAGTTTCCGATAACCACAAATCCGGTCACCTTAACGGGAAGGGGGAAGTTTCTGCAGAAGACAGCGATTGAAATTTAGAGTTGCTTTATGGGAAAGTGGCAGACCACGGTTTTCTTAGGGTGAGGAATCCCACAAATTTTCCACTCTAAATTCCATCCTTTCCTGGCAAGTAGAGAGACTGAAAACTGGGGTAAGAAGATAGATCATCGGTTTTGGACCCAAAAGGGAAAAATCTCAACAGGTTTTTTGTATGTGCAAAGCCACTTGAAATTGAGTATGTGTCAACACAGATTTAATTAACTCCCAGCCAAGACCTATTGGAAATGATCCCAGAAAGTTGGGACAAAGGAGAAGGTGTTAATTTCTCAGCAGGAGAGAAAGTGCCTTTTAACTGCACTGGATTATGTCT
This sequence comes from Cricetiscus sungorus, assembly GCA_030556225.1. Taxonomy (NCBI): domain Eukaryota; kingdom Metazoa; phylum Chordata; class Mammalia; order Rodentia; family Cricetidae; genus Cricetiscus; species Cricetiscus sungorus. The sequence goes on along the minus strand of JANBXA010000491.1, from coordinate 15,878,233 downwards.
GGGGGCTGGAGCCTTGCATCTGCAGATATCTGCACTGGATTATGATTGGGGGGGCTGGAGCCTTGCATCTGCAGATATCTGCACTGGATTATGATTGGGGGGGCTGGAGCCTTGCATCTGCAGATATCTGCACTGGATTATGATTGGGGGGGCTGGAGCCTTGCATCTGCAGATATCTGCACTGGATTATGATTGGGGGGGCTGGAGCCTTGCATCTGCAGATATCTGCACTGGATTATGATTGGGGAGGGGCTGGAGCCTTGCATCTGCAGATATTTGCACTGGATTAAGGTTGAAGGATGGAGACATTCTCCTCCAGATGATCTGCACTGGGTTATAGTTTAGGGGCTGGTGATGTACCCGTGCATCTGCAGATAATCTTCTTCAGATGGGCTGAATACAGCTGAATGTACAAATCAACAAGTCAGTCCCCACTACTGAGGAAGAAGATGCAGGGTACCCCCTCACGGTGGCCACCACAAGCACTTTCCAGTTACAAACACACAATGCATCCCTGAATTCCAAACAGGACAATGCTAAGGTGTCCTCAAAATTTGACATTCAGGTTAACCCCTAGGTGCAAAATTTAAAATCACACATTGGTATAGTTGCCTTTCTATGTGACAAAGTCAGGGGGATGTCAGGGAGCCTCCAAATCCAACTGATAATGGTAAACCCTGATCAGGACCAAGCTTGGAGAACCACATGGATCTACAAAGTGCAAATACCACATACTAGCCAGGCCTTTGGCATAAATAGGGTGTTTACCATAAATTTCAAATTGCCTCTAAATAATGGAGGATAGTTGAATGGATAGGCAGATAGATAAATAGGCTAAAACAATGTCAAGGTACAAGCTCTAACAATTAAAATGATCAGTATAAATTTTAGTGAAGCACAATTTGGTGACTATAAGCCAATTACAAGATGCTTTATTAGGTATAAGCCTGGGACATGGATGGGAAGTCTGATAGACACTGACTTTTATTCATTGATATTCAACTTGGGGAATTACTGAAGGCTGGGATTGTGACCTTCCATTTCCTGGAGAAATAAGGTGGGTGGCTCACACACTGTGCGGCAGACAAGATTAAGTATGTGTTTAACAGTCCACATCTCTATGCCAGGGTTCCAGGCTCATCAAACAACCTTCTCAGGACACATCTGGCTCTCTAGCCACATGGTACCCACGAAGGACTAGACAGGAAGTAGGAGCAACCCATTGATTAGAACAGATAGAGAAGATGGTGCGGTAAATCCCCATTTGTTTGCTACTAACTCTGATCCTGTTACCTTTCCTTTTTAAAGTTAAAATGCTTTCTATGTGTCCACCTCTGTCCTGAGTGTTTGGAGGTACTAAAACACTCTCCATGTCTTTTAAGACCTACAGATGTATTTGGTAAAATACAACTTGATGCACAAACAATTAGAAAATAGTATATGATAAACAGTAATTGAGAATTAGATGGGGAGAAGCAGATAGTGCCTACATGGAAGCTGGAAGGCCAGCATAGCCCTTGGGTGCTAGGGCTGTGACACTAGTAACCATGCCCTTTAACTTTACTTCATTACTGATGACCTAATTTAACGCCCCTGATAACCAGCTGAAGCAGTGTGCCACTCTCATCACAGATGGGACACTTCTTCAGTGCCTTACACCCAGGTTTCTGCTTCTGAGGCCTAGGGAACTTCTAGAATTCCCAGCTGAGAAAGGGAGAGGAAGTGGAAAGACACTGAGACTGTACTGAGAAGACATGAGCTGGTCTCTGGTGTTATGGGAAGTTTACTGGAGGTTGGCGACACACAAGGCACACACTCTTCCCAGAGGTCTCTGGGGTGTCTCAAGATGTCGAACATCAGTCTCTTCCAGAAACAACTAGTTCCCCTTGGACAGGTCCCTAGGAACCTCTGGTACCACACAAACCCACCCAGGCTGGTCCTTCTGCTATCATAAGCCCTCAACCCTGTTCAGACCGAGTATGTTGATCCACACCATACAGACCTTCCTCAAGAACGGATCCTAAAATGAATCTTCTACGCTAATTAGAAGTTCAACTGCCGATGGTGACAATAACAGCAAAACCTATGAGGGTGTCCAATGGTGCTTGCCAGACCTTTCCTCAGAATGTCCCACGTGTAGGAGTTTAAAGCACACCCCATAGCACCTGCACAATTCGGTGAATTGCTTGCTCCTCTCTGCCCTAATTTCCTCATCCAGAAAACAAGAATAAGAATAGTTCCTGTTTGATACATTTGTCATGAGTATTCAGTTCATTAAAGTTGTGAAGTGTCTAGAACATGCGTAGCGTGTTGTTGGTAGTACTACATCTGGGATGAATAAAAGTCAAGCCATCTGTGACAAAATCAGGGCTGGGCATGCAAGCTGACCTTAACTTGCTCAGTTCTCAGAAGGTGAGGAAATGGCTGATGGTTTCTCTTTTATATCCAATGGGGCTTGAGAGGATCTATGGGAAGGCCTCCTTTGACAACCTAAACTTTGTTCCACGTGCTTTTATAGCGTTGTATGCTTTAACAGAATGAGGAGCAAAGTTATTTTTGGTGTGTCTGGAGACAAATCCAAAATGCCCCAAAGCACTAAAATTAACTTCTCCAAAGTGTCCCACTGTCAATCAATGTGTGTTTACACAGACTCTGAGAGAGAAGGAGGCACAAAGCATACATACTGCAAGCTTGGTTGAAACCAACTTTCTGGAGGCTGAGGGAGGTGTCCCGAGCTTGACACATGCATTGTTTTAGGCCAATGACAATAGCAGTGCACTCCCCTGCTCTCCCCAAGGCTCCACTTTACTGCAGCCCTCAGTGATGGCTGGGCCTGCGGAAACTGAAGAAAAGCTAGGGTGAGGAAGAGCATGACTTCAAACAGAAGGTAGAGAAAGAAAAACACCCCTTTCTGAGAGCCTTGGGGGAGAGTCACTGCTGTAACCAGCTCAGTAAGGAGTTCAGCCCTCAGAGCCCCACCCTTGACTTTTGACTCAGGATGAATGTTCACCTGACTCTCCCCTTGTCAAATCCCATTCCTCATCTGTTTTCAGGGTCCAGTAGCAGTAGTGGGGTGTGCTCCTTACAGCCACGTTGGTCTGTCCTTCTGTTCAAGGCCCTGCCCACACCCATGTATCCAGGGAGAGAGAAAGCTAAGTGTGGACGAGTCCATCTCACAGGGTCTGTGACATCTTCTCAAAACAGTACTTTTACTTGCTGAGGAGGCTGGTGCAGAGAGGAGCTGGGACTTACACAAGATGAGGCAGCAAATGCTTCCAACGCGGATTTAATTTAGACATTCATGTGAGCATGCATTCTTCAGCTAGGGAGTTTGGCAAATAGTTCTGAGTATCTGTGATGTCAACACCAGACCAGGGAGACAGGCCAGCCTCACCCACAGAGCTTTTGCTCGATTGGGGGATGTAGGCAGCAAAGGATGGCTTCCACACTGAGGCAAAGACCTGGGCTCCAAAGTGAGTTCCAGGACAGCCAGGACTACTACACAGAGAAACCCTGTCTCCAAACAAACAAACAAACAAACAAACAAACAAAAAGCTGCTATTTGGACACAGAGTCTGACACTACACATGTGTGGAGGGTGAAGGGCGCTTCACTTATACAAGAATAGCAACAAGCCACACACTTTAATCCATCTGATGACAATAAAAAATAAAAACTCACATCAATAAATATTGACTCAAATAACAATTCAAACTGGCACCGTCTTTCCACATAGAGAAAACGCACACACAGACGTCAGATCGCCCTGGTCTGAACTTCTAGTGGTGCTGTGTGAGAAGGTGACCTCTCTGGGCTTCATTTCCTCATCTATAGAAAGATGGTGAGAGTGCTGATTCAGAAGGTTAAGTTACAGATTAGTGAACACAGCCCATTTTCCACAGAACCTGGAGACATGCTGTCCTCAGAAATGGACAGCAGTTTCTTCCCTGGTGCCCCTCTTCCCTCTTCTGCAGTCAGCACAGGTGGCCCAGGGGCCAGCACCTGAGGGGAATTGATGGACGGACCTAGTGAAATAATGGGGTAGGGAGGTCACAGTCAAACCCTCCCGCCAGTTTTCCCTGCATTTCCTGGGATCACTTTTTTCCAGGATGCTAATTTCTTCACACCTACTAGTAAGTACTGGAATCTGCCCCCCCCCACCCCCCGTGTGATGATGGCACACAGCACTAGCATCAGCACACAACAATCCAGAATGGTCTCTAAAACCATTTCTTCATCTGTGTCTGATTAACCTGCAGTGGTGCCTCTTGACCTAATTACAACAAACCTTTTTCTCAATAGAAACATTAAACAGGAACAACTATGAACAAAGTTAATAAGTAGAATTGTATAGCATAGAGGTCAATCTCAGCTGTGCATTGAAATCGTACACATATACACACACATATGCACACATACTCACACATACACACACATACTCATATATATACTCATACAAACTCACACATACACACACATATGCATACATATACACACGCACACATATGCACACATACACATACATACCCATATACATACTCATTCATACATACACACACATACACACACATGCACACATACACACATACCTGAAGCATGTTGAACCTTAGTCTCAGGGGAGAGGTTCTGAACAAGAATTTTGCTTGGTCCCCAGAGATTATTATGAGTGGCCAGGACTCAGAATCAGCTTTTAAAACCATTTGAACTTGGCCAGTACACATACTATCTCTTAAACACATTTCTCCTGGGAGTCTCGACCCTCTCCACGGAGATATGTCCTTGCTCAAAATGGTTTTGATCTCCTCTTAGGGAATTACTTTCAAACACAGACATGCATTTTGGAATATTCAATACTAGCAATTTTTTTGTCTTTTGACAGTATGTTTGAGTTCGAACAAAAATCTTAAAGTAATTCCCAAACCCAGCAAGCTGAATATGTTAGGCCATTTTGCAGGGTAAGCTGGGTAAGACCATTTTTGGTCATAAGCAACATATGGCCAAGGGGATGGATTTGTCTCGTGCGTCTCATAATTGACACAAAAGGCAATTCCAAAAGAGGGCCACAAACATTTTTATTAGTAGCAGCTGTATTGGAGCCTGTGTGCTGCTCCCCAATGTACCGTCTCTTAAAGACAATGCTCATCTGGACATGGGAGGGCTGATGGGAATATTAAAAACCTGCCTCGTTACTTGAGGGTCAAACCTGCAATTAGAAGAGATGGGAGGGGGTGCTGGTGGGAAGGGTGAAGAGCAGCCTCTCTGGGTTTTATGGACTCCTTTGTTGATCAAACTGCAGGGTCACATCCAGTTTGCTTCCTCTAGAAGGGAATTCTCATGCCTGGGTAGCAGGGTGACAGCCGCTTAGGAGTGTAGAACATCGCGGTTAAAGGCACCAACCTTTTCTACTCTGGAAACTTTGTGATGAGGTGAGATGAGTAAATATAGCACTGTGATTTTTGTTTGTCCTCTAAATCCTCATAAGAAATCTCAGACCATTATTTGAGAGGAATTCTACCTGGTGAAGACACCAGACAATGTGAAGAAAAATAGTAAATCACAAATCAACTGGACTTCATTTCCAGCTAAATACTTCACAGCTACTTCCTTTTCCAGGCAGAGATTTTATTCCACTGTCTCCCTCACCCCCCCAATCTAATGTGAGCATTGCCCACCGTGCCCCACCTCCACCCCCACCCCCCCTGGTGGAGTTCCCTGTCTCTGGGAAGGTCTTTCTTGACTAGTGTTGCAAGGAACACTAGTTTCACAGTTCCACATGTTCACCAAGTCCATGACTACTTGTTGAGAACCTGTCATGTTTCAAACCCAGGTTTCACGGGGCTAGAAGATTCTCTTCAAGGGAGAGAACACGCCACTGAGAGTACAAAGTTAGGTGGAGACATTGGAAGGGTCCTGGCAAACGTCAGCTCCATCGTGGATGTCCTATGCTCTCTCCTCTGCTTGCTGGCCCTGCTCTGGGCTGTAAGGGACTGGGAAAAGCCTGCCATGGGAAGTTGACAATTGGAAGGGTTAGAATTGAGGCTGCAGGCTAAGAGAATTTGAGAACCAAGGAGCTAAACAAAGAGTTTCCTGTATTTTAGGGATTTTCAGTGATGCTAAAATGCTAGAGTGTCCTTGACCCCATCAGGAGAATCCCGTTTCGCCTTTCCCATGCTTATCTGTCATAGAGTTTTTCTCTGTGGACTGAAGTGTAAACCTGTTCTTGGAAACCCCACTCTAAGGATGGCCTGCCTGTCACATCCTCATGTGCCATCAGCTGTGTCACAGGTCATAAAACCAGGTCCCCTTCCTGCTGAGGAAGGTGTTTGGTTTCTGTGCTAAAGAAATTCCTTAAACCGTCTCATTATTATACTTTACTAGCTCTCTTTCCCCGGTTTTAGGCATTCTGAACACTTATCTCATCTTCTCTTAACATTTCAGGCTGCATATCTCAAAATACATGTTTCCAAAGACTTCCAATCAGACCTTGGGTTCTGCGTATCCTAGGTTCCTCTTAAAGTAACAAGAATACACCTTATGAAGGATTCCCAAATTAGAAATACTAAATACCAGCACACCTTGTAGGCCCAAACTCATCCGCTATTCTCAGAGAGCTCAGCAGAGTCGGCATTTGGGGTCCTAAATCTGCCTTCACACCTCCGAGTAACCCCTCCACCAGGGTGAGAAGGCGCTTGTGGCGAGAGCCTGGCTTTCCAGGGGTAAGAATTATATTTGTCTCGGGTGCTGGCTCCAAAGACATCTGTGGTGGCAGCGCATCCAGCTCCGACTCAGGAGCTAACTTTAGCAGCAGAGTCTGCATCTGCTGGCGGAGTTTGACACAGCATATGTTTTCCAAAGCAGCCCTTCCCAATAGCTGACTCCCTTCTCGTGCGAGGACATTTAATATATCCTGAGCACTAATCATCCCCTCCCCTTTCCAAACATTTAAGCTATTTTTAATTTCATCAGATTTAACAAGCAGTCCTGTCTGGAGCCCATCTTTTGATTTCAAAATAAATAAAAAAAAAAAAAAAGATTTTCTGTGACTCAGACTGGGTCTCACCTCCGCACTGCCTGGTATACTGACCCACACCTTCTCTCATATGTTCCCAGACACTCTTATTAACCCTTTAACCTCTTGAAGTGCAAAGGAAACCACCAACACAGCGGCCTTAAAATGTGTCCACAATGGCTTTGACAGTTCTGCTTTCTTAAGTGCTGTCTCATCCCTCCCTTGGTGTGTGGGTTGGGCTCTGTGTTACCCTTCTAACAGAACACGGAGGAGCAATCTGGCTTCTGAGACTTGGTTGTGAAAGGATGGTTTGTTCTGGGGAAAGTCATTTGCCATATCATAGACACTTGGGTAGATCTGTAGAGATGGTCATGTGCGAAGGAACAGAGGCCTCCTGGAACAACAAAGAACTGAGGGTCAGGCCCATGGCCATTGGTGTAACATCTTGGAAGTGGAACCTTATCCAGGCAAGCCTTCAGATATTAACGCCCTCTCTTTATCTCTTGCGACTCTGGGACAGAAATGCCTTGCTATGCTGCTCCCAAATCCCTACCCAACCACATGAGATAATAAGTATTTCTATTGTTTTAAGCCAGTAAGGGTCATGGTGATTAGTTATGCAGCAATGGATAGCACAACATTCTCTGGGATCTTATACAGTGATGCAACTGTACTGTCTGATATTCTTGACTCCTCTGTCTGCAGTAGTTAGACCAATAGCCTAGGAGTGAAATTATTTAAATAATATGAAGGATACCCACAGACTTTGTCCTGTGGGTAAAATTAAAGCCTGTTACTATGGAGATATTAACTTCTCTTAGCCTCAGGGCCTGCTTGCTCAACACCGTGGCAGTGAGATGCATCCACGGCATTCCAAGTTCAAATCTTTGTTCTTTCTACATGCCAAGCAACTGCTCCTGCTCACTCGCCTCCCAGGCTCCTCTCTGTGCTCCCGCAGGACCTCCACCCACGCTGTCATTGCTGTGGAGTCACAATCCCCAAGCTCTGTCACCCTTCACTAGATTATCTCACAGCCACCCTCCCCAGTCTGTGTTTCCTACAGAAGTCTGTAGGCAGACCCAAGGCTCCTACTCAGCCTTTCTTCTGTAGGGAGGATGCTAGCACTAGGGTGCTGATGCTGAGGTAGCAGCCAACACACCAGAGAAGAAAGAACGATGCCTTTCTGACTTTGTTCTTGGCTGCCATGGTGTTATTGAGTATCTCATTGTTGTGACAATGTCAGAGAGACATGGTTCATAGAAGGAAGGACTTGTTTTCATTTTTTAAAGATTTTTATGTATATTAGTGTTTTCCTGCATGTATGGGCACCATGTGATTGCAGTGCCCTCAGAGGCCAGAAGAGAGTGCCAGATCCCCTGGGACTGGAGTCACAGATAGTTGTGAGTATGTGGGTACTAGGAATTGAACCTGGGACCTCCAGAAGAGCAGTTCATACTCTCAACCACTGAGCCATCTTTCGAGCCCCAGGAAGGATTTATTTTTGTCTCACAGTTTCAGAGGTTTTGACCCATGGCCCACTAGCTTCATTGCTATGGTCCTGTGGTGACATTGACAGATTGTGGCAGAATGCTTTGGTCAGGCAAAGCTGCATCTGGTAACAGCCAGGTAGCAGAAAGAGGGGCGTGTACAGGTACAGGACCTTGTTTCCATCAAAGCCACAACCTCCAGGCCCACCTCATGCTCTTTATCACCTCCCAACAGTACCATCACCCAGGGAGATTAGAGCTCTGTGTAACTGTCTTTCCAAAAGGCACTGACTGGCATTCAATCCTTTAACACATGAACCTTTGGGACCATTTTATATCCCAACCATAAAATGCTGGTTTTGTTGTGTTTTAAAGGCTGGGGATCAAAGCCAAGCATGCCAGGTAAACTCTCTACCATTGAACTACACCCCCAGAGCATAAATCCCCTGGCCAAACCCCCTGAGTCTTTATTGTAGAATTTGGCCAGTCATACTGAACACTTTTTTCTCCAAAGTGGATTCTCTCCCAGACCTACCAGTTCCTCCTCTATTTCCGGTTATTCTCTGGGCAGAAAGATCAATCTTCATTATTTATCCTACTTATTTCTCTAAAAGCCCTTGGTCCACATAACTCTTTCTATACAGAAACTCTCAAGAGTTAATTTTAATAGCTCTATTTCTAGAATATTTCATATCTAAGACAACTATTTATGTGTGTACACTTGTTGGAGGTTGCTAAGCAGTGTCCCCTGCTGGTCTCTTTTTGGAAGGAACAATCGTTATATTTGCAAAGCACAACAACATCTTTACCTTTTCAAGATTCTTCCCAGTACACTGTGCAGCCCCCAAGCTCTGTAGGGTGCTGGCAGCACAATGGGGTGCTTTGGTCAGCTTTGGGAAATGCAAGAGTTTGGTGTTTCTGTGCTCTGTCTTCTCAGAGCTTAAATTTAGCATATGATTCTCATTGTGTGGCTCCAAAATAAGGACCTGGATCATTTCCCAAGGGTCGGGTTCAAAAGAAATGCTGGACAAATGGCTATCTGTGGTGCCTATTAGTACACCAATGTGCATGCTGGCCTCCAGGCTTTCTCGGCATCACAAATACTTGTCACAGAGCCCATGCTGGCATCCTGATCCTCGAGGCTCTTCTTATCCTTCCCCCCTACACGTTTCCAGCTCATGGGCTCCCCTTCCCCCAGCTTCTCATTTCCATATAACTCTACTATTTCAGCCACATGCTGTCTCGTGGTCCACTCGCTTGTTCTCCTCTCTTGGCCCGTCTCCCTTGCTCCTCTCTTTCCTTTCGTGGTCCTGTCCAGTTTGCTGGCCATATTCAATTCACGTCTTTCTCTTCGCTGTTCTAGACTCTTCCAGATGCCCTGGCTGTATTCTCCTTCATATATACAATAAAAACTTTCCCTTCAACTATACCTTGTGGTAGTCATGTCCTCAGCTTATACACCAAGCTCTGTCGTCTGAAGTGTTCCTTGGACCACTATTTCGCAGAGCACTTACAAAATGCTAGATGAGACCCATCCCGAAGAAAGAAAAGATGGGGCCTCTGATTTGCTCTCTGCCCTGGTACATTGTTTTAATTTGCTCCCCAAAAGTCTTCAGAATGTCCCTGGAAATTGTTAAAGGATATAGGTCTGGGGTTCTGAAGAACCATTAAGTCAAACTAAGCTTTTTTACTTATTCGCTCTGCAAGGACAGAAAGAACATTCAGTGGATATGTTGTGGGTAAGTCAAACTGAAACTTGCTCCTGGTCATTAAACTAACATTGAAACTCCTACCCCAAGCTCTGAACGGAGAGCCTGGAATTTCTAGGTAAGGAATCATAAAAGCCAAGGCCTTTACTCCACCGCACCCTTTAAAAAAAAATTAAAAACCAACATAAAGACACTGGAATGAGGAATGGTGGGAAATGAGGAGGGCAGGGAGAGAGAAAGAAAAACTTTATTCTTTCAACATTGACCCATTTTGTTCAGGTCTAACAACTCAGAAGCAGCAGAGTCATTGAAACAGGACTGTAAAACTATAACACTCCTCAATTACTTCTTGTTGGCCAGACAAGCAAACCTATTATTTGACAATGCATCATGCTCCAAGATAGTAAACTTTATCATACAGAGGTCATGAGAAAAAGACCACAGGTGCAGTTTGCTAACCTCCACTAGATAATTTTTCACAGTTCTCATCCAAGCACTGTAAAAGCACAAAAGATATGTTATCTGCAGGTTCAGTTTATTATAACGTGTGGGTGAAATGCCCTATAAAACCACTTACTAGGTAACTGTTGCACATTTCTCCGTGCAGAAAGTCAAATCAGTAAAACATCTTTTTGACAGTGTCTCTGTAAGTGTCAGAAATAGGAGGACGTGCTCTTAAAGGAGAGATAGGCCATTATTTATCATCCCCTCACTTTCCCACACGCACACAAGACCCCCATCGCCTCTGTGCATGCCAGAGACACTCAAAAGAATCCTTCTTAGTCATCTCGCTTCTTTTACAGCTGAGTATTTCATGGCAGAACTGTTACTAGAGAAACCTGAAGCAGCATTAACTTGGGGCACTAGAGACGCCAGTATTTCAAGTCCCACCGTCACAGGGTTCCCCTTGGGGTCATAATATTGACTAAGACCCAAGAAACACAAAATAAAACGATGATGGATTCCCTCGGCAAATGTTCTCGAGAGTCACAGATTTAATGTTAGCGCCTAGGGGAGGTCGTCGAAGTGTAGCGCAGGCCTCGGGTTGTTCCATGAGCTTACCTCTTGTTCACACAGTGATGTCTTCATGGGCCACAGAGCACTTCAGGGGAAGGAGTGTCCTGCATGATTAAATCCCAGCATGTATAATGACATCCCAGGAATCTCAGGGTTCACAATCCACAAAGGGAAAGGTGAGTTAAAGAGAGTATCAGACTGGCGGTCCCTCCCAGCATGCAACTCTCTCAAGAATTCTTCCAACAGTTCAACAAGTCTCAGCTCCTTGTCCATTCAAGCTAAGGAATCGTTTTCTAGAGTGATACTCCAACAGTAGTGATTTGGAAAAGAAACCTATTGATGTTTAATAAGGATCAGGAGAAACAAATAGGCCGAATAGATGTTTAGGGAGAAATAACTCACAACATAGACAGATGAACACCAGGTTTTTGGTCCCAAAGATGCCTCCAGATGTCCGAGCCCCCTCCTCAGCCTTAGTTCCCCCAGGTCACGTCCGGCCCTATCTCCACCCCCCAATGGGCGTGGTCTATGCCAAGGTGTGGACAAGGTGAATATCTCACTATAGAAACCCACAGTAACTTAAAGGTTATTTGTATCCCCATGAAAATCTTCTGGGTATTAAGGGACTTAGTGTTCCTCAAATAAAATAAGGGGCTGTGGAAGTATCAAAGGCAACAGAACACACAATTGTACAAAATGGTGACTGTAATTAATAACAAGGTATTATTCTTGAGAACAGATGAGAGAATGGGTTATAATCTTCTCACCACAGAAAATGCTATGTATGTGAGATAAATATATGCTAGTTTGCTCCGTGTAACCATTCCATTACATATACACACAGTCCTTAGAAGAGGTTGACAAATTAGCCTAGTTGATTTTTTTATTATTATTAACATATTTTTTTAATCCTCCTTTGGAAATTTCACATCATGTATTGTAATCCCACTCATTGCCCAATCCCTCAGTGTCCACCCTTCACCCATGCAGTGTCCACCCCAAAGAACTAGAAAAGAAATAAAAATAAGATAAAAATAAAAAACAAAGAAAAATGTAAATAAGAATATCAATTAAAACACAGTCAAAACAAGAAAACAAACAAAAAAGCAAACAAGAACATTTAAAAAACCAAACCCACTTTGTTTCATCTTCCCTGACTTCTCATCACCTCTTTGTTGTCTTAGTGGGACTGGGAGCTGCTGTGTATCACGCAGTGTGCCTTTCTGTCCACACAGCTTTACTTGCAAATGTTCATTGTGCAGTGTGTGGTTGGTCCTCCAGTCCAAGGGTTTGGCTTCTGGTACACCATCAATACTGGACCCTCAGTGGAACTCCTCTCCGATCCTGCACTTGCCCTGGTCGTGGAGATCCTGCAACTAATGCTTCCACAGGAACAGTCCCCTCACACGCTCTAGCCGGTCATAGAGGGGGGTAGATGTTGGGAAGTGGCCACTCAAAGCCCTGAACGTGTGTCCGGGTTGTAGCCAGGTTGTTCTTACTGGGCCTCATGCAATGGTCTTGGGATGTACTCCCTGCAGATCGTGGAATACTAGCATATAGAATTCTTTAGAACTGTGTTTAAAAAATCAACTCAAGGAAGTGAAAATATAAGCAAAACAATTTTTATAGCTAAACAAAGCCTCATTTTCAAATGTTTTCTAACCATGTCAAAAAGACCTCTAGGTCTCTCTAGTGTGAGCCTCGTAGGCTCAACATTCAATTATACCACAAATATGGACTAGGTACGCAGAAAACAGGAGTAAATGACCAAGCACATGGTCTCGGAGCCTCAGCTGGGGTGCTGACTGAAGCTGAGTTCCCCTCTGCAGTGCTGTTCACAAGGCTTGTCATTCCTTGACCTGAATGCTTGTCATTGCTGGGAGCCCAGCTGGGTTAAAGGGACGGGACTTTCCATTTTCCTCCATATGGTCACCTTGGCGTGTATGGGCTTCCTTGAAACATGGCAGCTGCATCCCAAAGGCAGGCACTGTGAAAGAAAGAGGCAGGCAGAAGTGCATACCCTTACTGACCTATCTGAGAAATCACAGAACATCAATTTTACTAAGCTGTTAGTTGATGAGCTCAAAATGGTCCAGCTAGGTCAAGAAGATTTGCCATAGGCTGCTCTCGTGTGCCCCCTCCTCTATCTGAGACAGCATCTCTGCTCTGTCTAGGTTGGCTTCAAAACTCTCAGTATTTCTGCCGGTTTGCAGGTACCATCTTGTGAAATTAATACAAAAGGCTACACAGGATAGAGATGATCATTGTGGCCTGTGATAGGTTGTGCTGTGTCCCTTCACTCCAGAATTACCCAGGACCTGAGAATGTGACCTTGGTTAGAAAAAGAAAAGTTCTTCACGGTACAATGAAGTTAAGATGAGGTGTACTAGCTTAGAGCTCACCCCAAATCCAATGACTGGAGTCCTTATTTTAAAAAGGGTTTGACACATGAATACAGGGAAAACACAGAAACTAGAGTGACACGGAATGCCAGAAGCCACCCAGGAGCCCAAAGAGACCTCGAAGTCTCCTCTCCCGGAGCTTCAGAGGGAGCCTGGCTGAGTCCACAGTGACGTTGACCTCCGGGGCACTGTGAGAATAATACATCAATATTTTAAAGTACTGAGTTTTTGATAGTCAGTATGGCAGCCCTCAGAACTACATGAAGTCCCCCTTTTGGAGTCGGCCATCACCACAGTTGGTTGCATGAGGGTTGGAGAGACAGTCTTGAAATACAACTCCAGGAGGTAGAGTCAGTCCAGGGGCTGGGTTTTGATTCCAGGGTGTTCCGTGCAGAGCAGACAGGTACAGTCGGCCCAGTACCAGCTGGGTCAGGAGGTGGCGCTATAGCTAACAAGGCTGAGCGGGAACCAGAGACACAGGCATTGCGGAGAAGTTGGCACCTAGTCAGAACCTCTGCTCCACCACTTTGCCTGCGCTGGGGGGGGGAGGGGTAGGGGGGGGAGCCGCAGCAGGCAGCCCATGCCTCTGTGCTTTAATTATTTATAGTGTGCAGTCTAAAGTGGTGCTCAACTGGCCTAATGGCTTGGGTGATTGAATCAAAAAGGAGAGATCTGAGCTTATGTGGAGGGCTTCTAAAAGACTTCTCTGGAGTTTACAGCTGAAGGGAAGACCCACTCCCCCCACTTTCTGATAGACTAACAAACCTTTCTAAATCTCCTTCCGAGACCCCAAAAGCATCCGCCAGTTGCGTTTTCATCCAAGAGACAAATGAGCACGAGTTTTGTGGCTGGCACAGATGAAATCACAAATTTGTTAGTAAACTGTTCTACCCGCTAATTTTCCCGACAACTCTCTCATGATGGTAGGCGAAGGTCCCTGATCAGCCCAATGCCAATTAAAAGTGAGCAGACATCTCACTCAGCCCAGGGTTTCTGCGTTGCTCAGAGTGGATTCCAAACAGTCCTGGGGTTCTCGTGGATGCTTTATACCATCTTTGCTAGCTGGATGCTCTTTTAGATTTTCTGTGTACGACTCTAACCCTTCTTTGTAAAGCTCAAAAAGAAATTCTATCTCAGTTTGGTGGGCCTTTCTGTTTTCCCTCCACACCCCATGGTAGGGCACTCATTAATTTAGATTTCCTGGGAACCCTGGTCCCTCCTGGCCAGGGCTGTAAAGAAATCCCATTAAAGATAATGAATTTTTTCCCTAAACTTTTTGGGTTGATAGTTTTGCTGAGAGGAGCAGAGGGACAGAATCTTCTCCATGGGATGCTCAGCTGAGACCACGGTGGATGAGCCCAGGAGAAGGGAATGATGGGGGAGGAACAAAGGACTCCCAGGGGAGAAAAGATTCAAGGAAAAGGGAGAGAAAACGGTGATGAGAAAGAAAGAGACAAAGATGCCTCACTGCCATGAAACCATGGAGGTTCTAGAAGAGCACATAGGTTTCAGAAGCAGGCAAACCGAGAAACAGCACACAGGCAGATGCTCGGGTTGAGAAGCTGATCTTGGAGTCCAGAAATGCAGGAAGGAACAGACCATTGCAGCCCCACAGGCCTGCTGCAGATCCCAACCCATTTTCATACTGACCCTCTCATGAAAACTGAACTACAGGAAAAAATGGCGGTGGGGGTCTACACCCTCCTATATTACTCTCTAAATAAAGATGATTTGGTAATGGAAGGTGAAGTAATTTTCCAGATGTACTTTAATAGAAATGTGAACCATTCTTTCAACTTATGGAGAGAAACAAAGTTAATAAAACTAACATTTAGTGTACACCAGGATTCATGATAAAGATTTCACACACCTTAGTTCTTAGTTTACTTAATTCTCACTCAACCTTTATTAGGGTCTCACTATTATCATCATGCCCATTTTTAGATTTAAAAACAAAGAAACAGAATTGCCCAAGGCAACTCTGGGCTAGGATTTGAACTAGAAAGTTACCAGCCTACTCTCTGGACCCTCTGTCTGCTGCCTCATTAGCTAAGCTAGTGTAAAGAACATTAAAAGGTAAAGCACCACCAGGAGAATTTGGCCCACAGAATCAACTAAGCAGGGCTCACTGGGACTCGCAGAGCCTGAAGTGGCAACCACGGAGCCTGCATGGGTCTGAGCCAGGCCCTCTGTGGATGTTATGATTGTTAGCTTGGTGTATTTGTGGGACTCCAAACAGTGGGAGCAGTGGTGCCTGACTCTTCCGCTTGCTCTTGGGACCCTTTCTTCCTACTGGGTTGCCTGGTCCAGCCTTCATATGAAGGTTTCTGCCTAGTCTCATGGCATCTTGTCATGCCTTGTTTGGTTGTTATCTCTGAGAGACCTGTTCTTTTTTGAAGGGAAGCAGAGGAGGAATGGGCCGGGGGAGATGGAAGGTGTGAGGGGGGGTAGAACTGGGAGGGGTGGAGGGAGGGGAAACTAAGGCTGGAATGTATTGTATGAGAGAAGGATAAATAAAAAGAAAGAAACGAGATAAAATATTCCAAGTTAAGGACGTGGATTGCGAGCATCTTCAGCCTCTAGACCAGTACACTGCAGAGCAGAGGTATACGATGACTGCTTCAAACTGGATGGACTTTAGTAATGATTAGTTTCAACTGGGGAAACTGAGGCAGTAAGGATGTTTTGCTGTTGTGGTTAATATTGTCCGTCAGCTTGACAGACTATGAAGTCACATGGAAGACAAATCTCTGGACATGTCTGTGAAAATGTTCTATCTTGGGTTAATTAAGATGGACAGATCCATCCTAAATCTAAGCAACACTATTCCATGGGCAAGGAGTTCTGGACTGAGTTAAATAGAGAAAGCTTCCTGACTGTAGATGCAATGTGTCCAGCTGTTTCACACTCCTGTCACCACAATTTCCTTCTCTGATGGACTGTCCCCTTCAACTCACAACCAAGATTTGCACTTCCTTCCTTGAGTTGCTTTTATTGGATATTTTGTCATAGTAACAAGACAGTAACTAACACATTTGCCCGGGGTTACATAAACTACCAGAGTGAAGCTGTATTAGAACTCAGATCCTGGCTTGTCGAAAAGCTGACCAATGTATCCATAGGACTCATCTTCCAAATTAACCAGCGGCACTGTCAACCCAACATACGTGTATAGAAGCACCTGCCAGTGTGCCCCCCTGGGAACGACGATCCTAAGGACGAGCTAGTCACAGTGGCCCACAGAGCAGCTCTGGAGAGGGATAGGGTTTTTATTCTCCCCGTTTGTACATGTAGACTCCAAAGCCCAGGTTGTTGAGAACACGAAGGAAAAGACTGGATGAGCTGACCCTCCAGGGGCTGCAGAGTTTATCAGAACAAACGGTAGAGCAACTGAAGTTGCAAAGAGAGTTGAGCATGAAAACGACTTCTTACCTGTGTAACAAAACAACCAAACCTTTCCTTGGATCCCTTTATGGCAGATTAAGAAGGCTTCGGGGACCCTGACTTACCTGTCACTAACATTTGCATTTCACACCACAGAAACCCTTTAGATTAACGACCTCCCTATCCACACAATATTCTTGTCTTAATCATCGAGTTGTATGTATTGCCAATCCCACTAAGATTAAAGAGGAAAGAATATCTGGCACGAAATTTTGCTAATGACTGACGAAGACATAAAACCTTGCTGCAATAAATTAACATGTGTCTCTTAAGATGGACCTACTGATTTACTTGAGGTAAAATGGCCCTGGAACCACACACCTGGGCATCGTCAGACCCTCCTCTGAAGTAGTGGGTTTTATATTTATGCTAGCTGCAGTGAACCCCGAGGACAGCCATCTGGTACTGCAAGTACCAATTGCCCTGAAGTGGAAAGTGGCATTTCTATAATGCTGCCATCAGTAATCCTGAAGGCAGTGTGCAGAGGAGAAGGCTCCTCCTAGGGCCCATCACCACCACCCAGCAGCCCCCAGCCCACCCACTCCCCTTTCTAACTTTCGTGCATTTTTTTTTTACCTAGTTTGTAGATATTGCATGCTTTGAAAGAGAGTTCCAAGTTCTCTGACTAAGGTAGCATGGCAGGGGATAAGAATAGCCAGGCTCCTGAGTGTGAGGATGGTGATCTTCCCCGGACTACCAGTCCCATCCAAAACCTAGTTCTGCCACTTGCTATACCTGTGGCGGACCTCTCTATACCTCCGTTCTTCATCTGTTAGCCAAAAGGGGATAACTGTACCTGCAAAAATCACTTCAAACAGCTCCTGGCAGAGAGAAGGGGGGCAGGCATCCAAAGGAAGTCTCAAGGCTAGACTTTCTTCCTTCTAAGTTTTCAGCCCAGACATCAAGTCAGAAAAAGAGCTGGCCCTAGGTGTGCACCTTTACAAGCAACTCCGAAGAATGTCACCTTAGCAAGCTGTTGCTCTGCTGAGTCATATCCTTGAATCTGAGTGAAGCAAGGGTATCGATCACAGAGTTATCCCCCTTGCCAGTCTGCATCTCCTCTCTTCCATGGTACAGGCTCTCTCAAGCTGTGGCTTTGCAAACACAGATTTACCCCATTTAACCTATAGCATGAAACAGACTTTAGGTGAAGAGTTGTATAGGCTAGGTCCTCAAATGCACCAAACTCAAGCTCAGAATCTTTATCTAGATTAATTTAATCTGTCCCACAATAAGGAGAATCCCTGCTCTCCTCCCTGCCCATCTCCCCCAGGGAGAGTCTGATGATTGAGAAATCCTGGCATCCCCCTACCTCCCTCCTCCTTTTCTTTACCTCCAAAGGGATATTGATGTTTGGGCAAAGGAACACATTAGCATCTTCAAGTTTGTAAGCTAAAAGCATAGCTTCACACAAGACATCTAGTGAGACTTCTGTGACAGAGAGGAGCTCACTGATCCAGCCATAAGACTTCCGGTGAGTAGGAGGTGATGGGACATGTCTGAGGTAGAGCTTCCCTTATGAGGTAACTTTTAAAACACATTTTAAATACCTGTCTATTAAAAGTGAACATGAAATACTCATGCACCCATATGTGTGTGTATGTATGCCTATACACATGTGAACACACATGTTCACCCTTCTACACACATGAATGAAAAGACAAGTTGGCAAGATGATTAGTGCATAGCCCTGTTCACAACTGGATTCCAGTTGTTTGAGATTCTGAAGAGAAAGTCCAGCTTGGTGTGACAGACTTTCAACCCACAGAGGTTATGAAGTAAGAGTTGTTTCAAGCCACAAAGCTCAGGAAAACTCGTTACAAAGCAACATACCTTCCTTATAGTTTCAGAGACTGGCACATGTTAGCATCTGTTCACATCTTACTACACCAGGACATGGGAGGGGGGCTACATGGCAAGATGGGGCAAGCTTTTGAGTTTAGGTGATTTTTCTGCTTATGTGGCAACTAATGTTATCACGGCGATGACTTTATCTAATCCCATTTATCTTATCCAAAGACCCTATGTCCAACTATCAGCAACAAACAGCTCGAGGAACAGAGTTTCCAACACAAAGGTTCATCATTTTATCCCCCAACATGCCTGTTTCTATTTCTCTTGGCCATCTTTAGTTTTTTTCCCCCCCAAATTAGTTTTCACACATACTTTACCAATATCATTGTCCTGCTTTGAAACAACTGGGTAACAGCCCACTAGGACATCCTCAGCCTCTTGCACCTCTGCCACATGCTTGGTTCTCTGCCCCACAGCCCAGCAGGTGCACCTCATCCGGTTTGCTTTGTGATGTATCTAGCCCACCCTGTTGTTGTTAGGGAGTGCCCAAGTGTGAGACTGCATAGCCCTGGGGCTCATCCAGGGAAGGTATCGGGAAGCTGGTGTACCTCAACACTGTTAGAATCATTGAGAGAATTCTTGGTATGCTCCGCTGGAGTTGGGTATTTGAATGAATGAAAGGCATCAGAGTACAAAGTTCTCAATGAGCCAGTGAGGTATACATGAACAAGGTTTCATTACAGATGATTTTTAAACTGACCAGAACAAATGTGTAGTTAGCAGTTCTAAAATGAGCAAATGAACTAAATATATCACTCAAGTACCAATCAAAAAAGAAGGTCCAAAAATGATAGCACCCAGCAGGGCATGGCAGCCTGTGACTGTAATCCCAGCAGTTAGGAATCCAAGGCAGAGGACTATGAGTTCTGAGGCAACCCTGTACTACATAGTGAATCTCAAAACCAAATAGGATACCGAATTAAACAGTAGCATTTACATTTCCTAATCTCACCTCTTGACAAACTTATGTCAACTTTTAAATATGTAATCATTGGTACTATCAGTTGTTTTAAAAAAATGCCTCTATTTAAACAACGTTTAATAGATGAGGATTGCTAAATTTTCTCTACCTGTACCCATAAGGAGAGTAACTAAGTTTCACAAGGTTATAACAGAGTCCCTAGGGGCAAGCTAGCCACCAGACAGGCCAGAGGTCCTTAGAGAAAACGAATTGTCACCTGAATGTCATTCTTGAAAAATTCAAACTCGCATTCAACTTGGAATCTCCTTATAACATTTCGTTATTCTTAAAAATTAGAAATAATATAACTATGTTAGTACAGGATTGGTTAAAACAAGTATATTCAAATAAGAAGTGTGAGGTACTTAAAAACGATGGTAAACACCTATGTTTTTTGACATGAAATGACTTTGTGACATATTGTTAAGAGGAAAACAGGCTAGAAGGTAGAATTTACAGAGCACATGTAAGAAAAATAGGTAGAAGACTGTACAACACATCCCTGTGGCCACCTCTGGGGCCTGGAAATCAGTGGGCAGCATGAACACACACTCCACCTTACCAAGGGTGACCAAACTTTAAGGTTACTCTGGTTCACTCTCCAAAGCACCCTTGAGCAGGTGTGGCCACACTGGTCTGTACTCCTTGGCACCCAGGGAACTGAGGCCAGACAGGAGGTGATGACCAGTGTAGGCTGCACAGCAAGGCCCTATCTCAAAAGTAAGTGTTTGATTATTAATGATATGATTGCCACAGAAATTAATACCTTTTCTTTATTCTGATGTTTTTATAGTTTAGAATGTCTTGTTTTAATGGGAGGAAAGTATCTGAAATTCTTACTCCTTAGCCATTTAAACTGACTGCCTCCAGGTTAAACCAAAGTCTCTGTTTTGACTCAGGTCAGTAGTCTTCCAAACTCCAGGCACAGGGAACTCAAAAGTGGCCCATATTTTCACAGCTGTCAGCCGAGCACCCATTGCTCTGTGCAAAGCCAATTACTATACACAGCCTCTCTCCTGCTTCTGCTGCAATACATCCATGAGGCAACACTCCCTTTATCCACATCCCCTTTACCTGAGGACACGCCAGCATGTAACCCTGCTCGGCAAGGTTGCCTCACTGAACTGGGACTAAGCACTCTTTCCCAGAACCCTGCCCTCAATGACCTGGCCAGGGAGCACGAATGACAGAGAGTAACAGGCATACAAAATAGCAGGAGGGAAGTCCTGGGATGAAAGGGTGCAAAGAGTTCTAGGAGAGAAAGAACCCAGGAGAAGACGAGGTGACAGACATGAGGGTGAGCACAGCAAGTGGAAACACAAACCAAGTCAGTCATTGGAGTCCTGAGGGAGTGGCAGGCAACACGTTGGCAGGCTGCAAAGAGTCAAGCAGGCAGAGAGAGACTAGGCTGACCCACAGCAGGGCTGAGGTACTCTGGGAAGCTCACCTGACTCTGGCAAGCAAAGGTCCCTTCTACAGATTGTGCTGGAGGCCGTGAGGAGTACGAACTTGGAGGCTGAGGACCCTCAGAGCCATGAGTGAGTGTGGCAGGAGGACTTCCCTGCAGAGCTGGGGTGGGGTCCACCACCAGCAGCGGCCCCTGCTAAGCCTCCTTCTAATTTTGTTTCCGTAATTTCATGGCCTTCCTCTTGCAAAGTTCTCCCCCCCCACAAACTGTTACAACTTCAGGCCCCAAAACCCACATCTGCCCCTTATATTCATTACTTGTTTCTCGTACCAGTTTCTAGTTCCCAGCGCTGCCAAAATTTATCTTTTTTAAATTCCTCTTTTGACTTTAGTGTCTCTTCCTCTTTTTTCTTTTTTAGAAATACCTTGTTTTCCTTAAAATCTGGCTCTATTCTTATCTGCTTGTTTTCATCTTGCCACCTAGCTGTGCATGTGACTGTCAAGCTCCGCCTGCGTTTCATCCCATCCCCTCTCTGCCGCACCTCAAGGTATTTCAAAGCATAAACAACAATAGCAACTTGTGAAATTAAAATAGAAGAGTTCTATCCAGACGCCTCCAGCAGGCAGCCGTTGGCAGTGTGCCCTGCTGGCAGTTGGGCCCCTTGTCACCAAGCCTCTGACCAGCCTCCTCGATCTAAGGTTCTTCATCCCCTCTTACCTCCTGTCCCCAATTTCTGGCTTATTTCTCTTCCTTCTAATTCTTTGTTCTTGGGCTCTGACAGGCCTAAGGTCACTACCCAAGTTCGCTTTTCCTTCAAGGTCAAGCTTTGTCCTTTCCCCTTTTTGCTGCCTGTTGTGCACCATGGTGAAGCTGGTAATTACTTTTGGGTGGGGGTGCACCTGACGGATATCTTGAGATGGGTGTTGGAGAAGACAAAAGACATAGTCAATATGAATATGCAAAGCAGGATGTAAATATTACTCTGTCTCAGCTGCTCAAGCTTAGCCACAGCCTATCCTTTAGTGTTGGAACTGAGGAACTCTATTGTCATATATGACTTTCAATCCTCCCCAGGCCTGTGCCTTGCCAACCTCTGGAAGAACCATGATCTAAGTATGGGGCACCAATGAAAGTTGCCCAAGTAAGCAGACAGTCAGCCCTCCTCATCAGCAAGAACTTACACTCACTGTAGCCATGGTTCAGGCTGTGGCCTTCCGAGGATTGTACTTGGTTTGTCTTGCTTACTCTCTTGTACTGTCCTTCTGAAACTTATATCTGTTGTATAAATGGCAACTTCCAAGAAGACTGCAAGGCTTCCATATGTGCTTTTTTGTCTTGACTGCTCACATCTGCCACCCACTTCCTGGATGATCAGGGCCCCTCCCCTCCTGTGACAGGTGGGAAAGGGATCAAAGAGCAGAAGGGACACACAATTTCCCTAGTAACAAGTTTTTAGCCACAGAGTTTCCCCCAGCAAGGTCAAACACTTCTGCCTCTGAGCATGTTTTCACCCTTCTGAGTCAAAGCAGCCAAATAAATGGCCATAGGCCTACACCAAGAATGTCAGATCTGCCGATAGCAATTAGGTTGTTACTTAAAAAAAGAGATGTTTGTCCACGGAAGTGCCAGACTCTGGCCACACGTCACTGAAGATCAATATCTGCACATATTCTAGATGCCGCATTGGTTGTAGTTACAAAGATGTGTGAGCGAAAGGTCATGGTATTGTCCAGGGAAAGTCGATAGCTAAGCCTTCAAGAGATCTCATGACTGGAAGTGGCCTTGGTGAATTCATCACTGTCCGGCATGGGACACTCAACTTGGAAGTACTTGAAAATGGACTTGATTAGACAACTCAAAAAATCACAATTTCAGTGGTATGCAAACTCACGATAGACTGAAATACAAACCATGCCTTTTGCAGGCTATCACTTTCCAGAAGCCAGAAAGATCCAGCTTGTCAACTACGTCACACCCTTTTCCTGTATCATGTTGTTAATGGAGAGATTTCTTAGTGAGCCTGCAGCACAATGCAGAGCAGAACAGTAGGTTTAGAGAAGAAAATGACTCTCTCCACCCTTTTCCTTTTCTTATCTTCTTTTCCCAGCCCCTCGCCTCTTTTTATAGACATAAATGATAAGTTTTTCTGGGCTCACTCCTTTTGCAACAGTTGCATGGAGACATAACCCACACACCACATAGTTTGCCCAATTACAGTATGCAGTTCAGGACTTCTCAATCTATTTACAAAGTTGTCCAACAATCACAGCAAAGGATTTTAGAATGTTTCCATCACCTCTGAAGGAAGCTTGCAGCTAGCACCTCCTGCACCCTCCCCCAGCCCCAGCCAACCTTTTGTCTCCACCCACCAGCCTACTGGAAAGTAGACAGGACAGCATGTGGTCTCTGACCAGCTTTTCCCCTGACAGATGATTAAGGGTCATCCACATCATGGCACAATCGGGACTTCACTCCTTCCTGTGAATGGGGCACTGCTTCACTGCCTGGAGAGACTACATTTTGTTTTGGCAAACAATTTAGGTTGTTTCTTTTTGGGGGTTTGGGTACTGTGAGTGGTGTGGCTATGGATATTTGTACACTAGTTTTGGGGTGGACACGTACTTTCATTCTTCTTGAGTTTATGCCTAGGAGGAAAATGACTAGACCAAATGGAAGCTTTGTGTTTAACTGCTTTCCAAAGGGGTTCTGCCATTTTCCATTCCCACCAGCTCAGAATGCAGCCCATTCCCACCAAGGTGGGGGAGGCATGGTGACAGGAACTGGAGGCGACCTGTCACTCTTCCTCTGCTGTCAGGAAGGGGGTGAAACTTCATGCACAGCTCTTTATATTCAATCCTGCTATTCGGTTGCGCCCCCCCCACAACCCCAGCTCACCTGCTCTAGGTCATCCTCACAGGAGAACCCTGAGCAAACCCACTGTGCGCTTGCTAAGCAATCAGGATCAAGGTTATTTCTGTCAGAAGGAAGGGGCACAGTCATTCTTCAGCCTCAGATGGGAGGTGGACATTACCTCTAAGTCCATTATATCAAGGAAATAATTGACAATATTGACTGCTAGTGATAAAATTCACTTTCAAATACAAGTTTTAAAGTTTTGAAGACTTGTTAACTGCAACAGTGACTTGACAGCTTCCCAAAGTCTTCTCAGTACCTCCCAGGCCAGAGCAGCAGTACTGTTTATTAACATGATCTGGGTACTACACACATGCAGCACTGTGCAGGTGAAGGTGCGTGTCAGCATCTGGAAGATCAGCCGTACTCAGTCAGCCCAGAACATGTGAGTCAAACACATGCGTGTGACTTTATGCAAACTGTGAGACAGGCTGAGATTTAGTGCCATGGATTGAAAGGATTGATGACGTCACTTCGTATTCCTATACCTTGTTGAAAGTTGGTGTAGCTTCAAAGAATATCCACAGTATCTGGAAAATTCTTCTTTTTTGCTTTCACATCTCTGTGAGGTTGGATGCTCTTCAGCTGTCTCGGCAAAACAGCAGATTATAGCAGTGTGAACACAGAAGCAGGCATGAGAATCTACACATGGCCCACACAGAACCAGACATGAAAGGTATCTGCTAAATTCAAAACAGTGCTATTCTCCTTAGTCATTTTTGTTAAGTTTTTGAAAATACATTTAATTTGGGGAAAAGTCAATTGTTTACATTAACATGTGTTTATTATTATTTTCAATGATTCGTACATAAATATTTTACATTTTTGCATGTACCATGCCAAATAACAATAGAAGAACGAAAACAAGCAAACAAACAAACCAAAACAAAAGCTCCTCAAAGTTACCACTAAGTTCTTTGGCTTTGGATTTTGGCTTTTGAGACAGGATCTCTCCATATACTCCTGGTTATCTTGGAGCTTGACATGACTCCAGCCTAGCCTCCTACTCACAGAGATCCTCCTGCCTCTGCCTCTGGAACACTGGGATTAAAGGAGTGCACCACCACATCCAGCTAAATTGTCACTAAGATTTATAAGCCCTCAAAATAGAATAGCTTCAGGGCACCCTATCTTTTGCAACCTTTGCCAACCAGGAACTCATGCATGCTTTAGGGGGAAGGGTTATATAGCCAGGTTTGAGGGCCTGGGGTGTAGCTCAGTTGGCAGAATAGGACGCACAAGGCTCCAGGCTCAGCCCCAGAGCTAGGTGGTGCGAAGTGTGGTGACATATCCCCAGAGCTCCAGCACCCAGGACTGGGACAGAAGGATCAGGAGCTCAAGGCCATCTCTACTGCATAGCAAGTTTGAGGCCAGCTTGGGTAATAAGAGAGCCTGTCTCAAAGCTTATACACAAGTAAAGATGACAATAGAGTGAAATCAGAAAGAATAGAGTTAAAAATAAGCTTAAAAACTCCTGCATTTGGAAATGTCATACACCCAGGAGTGATACAGCTGGGTCACACACAGTTCTATTTTTAGTCTTTTGAGAATCTACACACTGATTTCCATAGTGGCCCCACTAGTTTGTACTCCCACCAGCAATGAACGAGGCACATCTACATCTGTGAGCTGCACCATTCACAATGGCTAAGAAGTGGAGCTAGGGTATATGTCCATCAACAGATTAATGAATAAAGAAAACACAGTGCATATGTAGGCAGTGGAATTTTATTCAGCTATAAAGAAAAATGAAAGCATGACATTTACAGGAAAATAGATGGAACTGGAAATCATCATATCAAGTGAAACAAGCAGACAAATACCATATTTTCTTTCCTATGCAGATCCTAGATTTTAATTTATATAGATACAGAGATAGATACAGGCGTGTGCTTGCGAGCCTGTGTGTGTGTATGCTTGAGTGTGTTTGTGTGTGGATATAGATGAGAGACAGATACAGGTGTACAAGTATGTGCTTGTATGTGTGTGGATGGGAGATAGATACATGTGTGAGTGTAGGGAGGGTATGGATAAGTGTGTATGTGTGTGTATGTGAGTATGGATGCAGGTGTGTGTGAATGCATGAGTGTGTATGAGTCTGTGTTTGTGTGTAGGGGGCATGGGGGCATGCAACTAGAAAGGGAACCACAAGAGTGGGGAAAGAGGTCTTAATGGAGGAGGAAGGGGAAAGAAGAGGGTACTAGAATAACATGGTATGAAAGTAGAGAGGGCAACTGGAACAAAGGGACCAGCAGGAGGGGAGGGAGTTTTAAAATGATGTGAGGCCCATTACTTTGTATGCTAATTGAAAAAATAAATTGAAAAATTACAAAAACAACAATAAAATATTATAAACATTTTATACACACATGTACAAATGCACACATTCACACTGGAATGTACATATACACATGTACACTCAAATACACAAATATACATACACATACACAGATGCTCACACATACATGCATGGATATGCACATGAACACACATGCACACACACATGCAAATGCACAGGCACACACATACAATTATGTACAGCAGCTCTTTAAAGCCAGAGTCTTGACCATGGGAATCACAATGCCCCAGGATATAACTATATACACATTTCCCCAGATGTTCTAGATCTCCAAATCTTTGTCCAGGTTTCCTTGAGCTACATTTGGGGAATGTTAATCTAGTATTATTTCTTTCTTTGGCACAGGGAACTGAGTCTCAGAGAAATCCCAGAAAAATCAGTGGTAAAAGTTATATAACTAATGAGTGGATATACTGATTAGGACCCAGGCATTCAAACTGCTACCAAGCATTCTTTCCCTACCAAGACCCCTAAACCTGACGGGTCCATCTTCACTGGGAAGGGTTGCAACACCAATGGCAGTTTGTTTGCACCAACCAGTGCTTCTAATTGTTGTCTTTGAGAGATAATCCTACAGAATCCAGAAGGATGTATACTCCAAAACCTGCAGAGATTCCTTTTTCTGGGAAAGGGATTATCTCTGTAATCCAATTAACCCAGCAAGCCATGGGGGAAATATAGACATGAGATTAGCACGAGGTTCGGTGTGTGTGGGGGGGGCTTTGGACAAGAAATTAATTCCTTTAACGGGTTAAAACACCTCTGAAGTACATCTACACTTGCCCAGACTCCAACCATTAATTCAGGACGTCAGCCAGTGGTTGTGAGAAGGAGCCTGACAGTCATGGGTCAAATGCCATTGATATTTAGGACCTTCCTCAGGGATGACCCCGTTTCCTTCGAGAGTTGTGTGCCTTTCTCCCTCTTAAATAATGGTTCACAACGTCCTGCATTCCCCTCTTCTTCATGGCTGCCAGGAAGCTTGGAAACAGGCTGTACAGGCATCCAGACAACCAAACCACGTGGAAGCTGCGAAGCTCCTTGAGATGAGGGATTATGCCAAAGAAAATGCTCCCTCTTCTATTGGTCACCTTTGTCGTTTGTTAAGCACAAATGAACTACTGGCCACTGGCAAATGCATTTTCTGCTCTTCCCCCATCTTCTGTCAAGTCTCTGCAGCCTGGAGAGTGAAGGTGTTCACCACACCGCCACCTCCCCCCTCCTCCTCAGTTTCTCCTATGCTAATATGATCAATAATTATGCAGAGGGCAATAATATTAAACTGCTTTTATCCCCTGAAGGAAATGCATATGTGCTTGAGATAGCCGGCTTTTTCTAGTACATTCCAAAGCCTCTGCAGATTTTATTCATGCAAGAGAAGTTTGACCTTCAACTAAACTCAAATCTATAATTTAAAGTGGCCTCTTTGACTCAAAATCCTCTCCATTTCAATGCCAAATGGATCATCAACTGCTCTCCAAGTAATATTCACTGCAGAGGCCCGTGCCAGCTACCCATCCACACACACTTCTGCATTTCTGCTCACAGACGTAAGCTATGCTCTCCAGTATGTGACTGCAGCTTAATTGATGGAAGAACGCAGAAAGAGGATCTCAGGCAGCCGCTGCAGCGGACTAGCTGCCTTCCCTCAGAGAATTCTTTCACTTGTCTTTTAAATTTTCCTTTCTTGTCAAAATTGCAGGTGCAGATAAATGCTGGAATCTTATCTCAATCAGAAAGTGCCATGAACAAGAAAAGATGGAGAATTTTGATTGTCGTTGAAGACAGAGCCTCAAACAGCTGGAGGCTCTCCATTCTCTTTAGCTCCCATCCATCTAAGGGAAAGAAAAATGCACTAAGGATTTCACTCAATTTGTGCAGAACGATGAGGAGATTCACACTGAAATGAAGAACCACACTCCCCAAAATAGTGTTAACCCAGAGCAGCGTTGCTGGAGGCAGCAGAGGCCTGGAGAGCAGGCAGGCCTGACCTTTGCAAAGAGGCCACGGGAGAGCCCTCTAGGGACCACCGAACCACAGTGCAGAGACTTTGAGGGAGCCGGAGGAGCTTCACCTCAGCCAGGTTTTCTTTCTCCAGTAAAACAAAGGTGTTTCACATGACTTTCAAATAAACCTGGAAGTAGTTACAAGGAAAACGACATCGACAAACAAGACTCCGAGCCTTTCTGGCTGCTGCAGCTGTCCTATAGCAGCGGCAAAGGTCCCTTTCCAATGCTGCCCCTCAGCCACGGTCAGTGTCACAGGATATATGATGACTTTTCACTGCAGTGTTGGCCCAGCTCTGGGCACATGGCAGTCACTCAATGAGGAATTTGAACACAGTCTCTCCATATTTTCTCCTGTATGAAAACATCAGAGTCTGCTAATGATGTTAACTTTTCCTTCCCTGCTTCTGCCACTAACCCCTGTCTTTCCACCTTTTCATCTTCCCTCGGGGCCAAGGGGTCAAATGGTCCGCACCAGTCACTATGAACCTGAACTGAAAATGTGATTATTTCACACTAAGATGTGCTGCGGGTAAAAAATGGACACTGGGTTCTGGAGAGCAGGGTGATGAAGGGGTGGGGATACCCTCCTCAATGACCTACATATTGTTTGTATGTTAAAATGGTCACATTTTGGATATTTTGGGTTAAAAAAAAGTACTAAAATTAATTGGTATCCTTTTATTTGTTAATATACCTTCCAGAAAAGTTAAAATAACTAAATAGAACTGTTCATGTTCCATTTCTAGCAGACAGCACTGGCTCCTATTTAGACCTGGTCAGCATCTGCTGTGATCCCTACTCCGCCCCCCTTCTCTCCTCTCTCTCTCTCTCTCTCTCTCTCTCTCTCTCTCTCTCTCTCTCTCTCTCTCTCTCTCTCTCTCTCTCTCTCTCTCTCTCTCTCTCTCTCTCTCTCACACACACACACACACACACACACACACACACACACACACTGACTTGGCCAGCATGACAGCCCTAGCAGACCCAAAGCCCACAAACATCTCCATAAAGTCCTTGAAGCTAGAGGCTTCTCCTAGACTCAGCAGGTCGTCGCGGCATGGCGAGCTTTGCTGCCCTCTGCTGGTCATGCCAAAGCTCCTATGATTCCAAGCCTCTCCCTGACTGACAGGCTTTTCTGTTTCTCTTTCCCCTGTTCTTCATCCTGTATTTAAGAGTAGCAGTGATTGGCTGGCGCAGCAGGTAAAGCACTAAGCCTGACAGCTCAAGACCAAACCCTAAAACCTACACAGCACACTAAACAAAGAAATCTTAACTTAAAGAAAAAAAAATGAGTAGTTGTGACAGAAAAAAGAGAGCTTGCATCTTTTAAAAGGAAGATGTCTTCTGGGGACAGCCCCTTACTAGCTCCCTCTGTGAGCCAGGCTTGGTGGTCCACACCTATACACTTAGTACTGGAAGGCTTGCAAGTTGGAGGTCAGCCTCTGCTACATGCCAGCTCCTGTTTCAAAACAAAACAACAACAACCCACCACTAAAAACCAAACCTTTTCTTTAAAGCCTTTAAGCTATTCAGACTTTCTTGCAAAAAGATAAAGGTATCTCGGTGTCCCCAGGGCGTTTGTTAAACTCACACATCATCTACCCTTTCTGTTGGAGATGGTTGGTCAGTAGATTGGGTTTGGAAGTTCATGAATCTATTTTTGGCAACACCAGGTTGCCTAACCGCCCCCCCTCCACATACACACACCTTCAACATTTCTGAAAATGAAGTCTTAAAACTGTGCTTCTCAAACTTAAAAATACCCCTAGTGCACCTAAGACTTTGATAAATTCGGTCGGGCCTGACTCCGTGAGCCCAGGCCCCTAAGAGGCTCCCAGGTGATGAGCATGGCCACAGATAGGCAGGGTCCACATGCCTCGGTGCCGCCATCATAGCGCGTCCACTCCATACAGGCACCGGGAGCTGTGCTGCAATTGCTTCAGCTGCTCAGGAACAAACTACTTTTGTCTGGAAAGGCAAGAACGCCCCCTTCTGACAGATCAAAGTATTTTCTGCAAATGCTAAGACAGGAAGCAAGTGGGTCCATTTCTTTCCAAAACCAATTTCTTTAGTCACTATTGATTAGAGAGAATTTGTTACCGGAATAGACCAACTGTTTAACCTTGTGTGTTGAAACCTCACAGGGATCCTGGCCACACATGCTAAAGAAAGGGACATGAGTCAGTGTGGCTTCGCCGCAGCTCTGAGGATTGTCCCCAGGATGATGGACAGTAGGGCTGATTGCCCTTGACACCTGACCACAGTCTCTGGCCCTTAACTTTGGTTTCCGTCTAACTGCCTACACCTTTCCCACCTTGATTCCTAGCAAACATGCTCAGAGCTGGCCGGCCCTGGCCCCTGCTCAGGTTGGCTGCTTCTGGCTCTGTGTGGCAGGGAAGTCTGGGAGCAGGAGCCTGCACATGTCTATGTCTTGTGTGCTTCGGTTAAACTCCACATTTGAAACTCTCCTAGTGGTGCGCTGGATTTAACAAGGTTATGTTTTCATTTCCAAGACATCCTGAGATGACTTCACAAATGGAGCCATTTTCAGATGCCTAAGACATTGCTGAAACAAAGGCCCTTTGTGGGGAAAATCTTAAATGATCAAACGCAATGTACATGTGAGGTGATAAAGATTATCTGACCGTTCTGCTTCTGGGTTTATGTCCAAGGGCCCAAGAATATTAGCCTACAGCTATCTACAGAACTCACATGCTGGCAGGTGGAGGGGGTTGCTTATTTGTCTTTGTTCTGTTTGAAGGCCAAGGATATAATATGTCTTCAAAGTTAATACCTTCTCATCCTCACCCCTGCATTTAAAAAAAAAAAAATACTCCTTCGGTAGTTAGCTACACAGATCCCATTAAAGTCAAATTTCCTTAGCTGAGGAAGTCACTGAATGCCTAATTACACATGCAATGCTGGAAAAAAAAATATTAAGACTGCGTTTACATTACCAGCTTTCTTTTCCCATTACACAACAGAAGATTTATCCTTTCATCTGGTAGGCAGGCATTGCTCTCGCAAGCTTGTGGTTCCATAGGACACATATTACTATATCACTCACTATTAGCACCAACCTTGACAATCTGGAAGTTATGCCTCTCTCAATGTTATATATAGTCTTCCTTCTGAGCTAGAAACGAACCAAACCAAAAATAATCACCAAATCCCACATCCTGGCTGTCACATACCCAGACAGAGTGACATTGCAACACCCCAGGGCCCCACAGATCCCCTGTGAGCTGTGTGGATTCCTGCCATCGGCTGCACCCACGCAACTATCAAATGCAATTCATTGGCAGGACGCCCGTTTAAGCCTTTATCCAGTGACATGCTCAGGTTTTTTCTGCACAGGTTTCTTCTGCCTGTGGAAATAAGTGAGGAGGGCTCGGTGATCAGTCTCTGTCCCGGAATTAACTGAGGTCCCACTGAAAGTGACTGAGCAAAGCATATGATGTACATACATGCACACTCACCTGTGTTAATTGTCAAGCCCTCTAGACCTGGAGATGCGTCTGCGGTTTGATTAAAAGCAAAACCTAATGCCCTCTCTCAAGCTCCAAGGTCAGAAAGTAACCAAAGAGAAGTGCCAACCATTAATTGGGTTGCAGCTGAGACCTCAGGTGTGTGGGTGTCGCCTGGCTTCTCAGATGTCAGCAGAGAGACAAGATTTGATAGATAGATAACTTTGCCCTCAACTCCTGGGAGCTGCTACTTCAATGCCTGGATCGCCTACCAATTCACATCGCTTCGGGGTTCCCAATAAATGTGACTGACAGCCTGTCGAGCCCAGGCAGCTCCATGAGGGTGGGGTGGGGCATGATTTGCTGAGTGGCCAGGCAAATGCCATCATGTCACACATAGACTCAGTGAGCTCACCTGGGGAGTTATCCAGCTTCCTAGGCTCCTTGCCCTGTGCCTCCATGATTCTCATATCAATTCAGTGCCTAAGATGCTGGTTTGGAGTGATGCTGGGGATGGAGGCCACGGGGCCTTCCATTCCATTTGCCGATTTAACAAATTGCCTCAGCTCTCACCTCCCAGGGTCCTAATAGCAATCTTGGCAGAAGAATCTTCCTAGGGTTTTAACGGGAAGAAGACCCATGCTGTTGAGTGACCTTGGCTGCAACTGCTTTCTTGTCCCTTAGTGTCAGCTCCTAGCTACCTTTTTTCAGAGCCAGATATACCAACTCCCTGGAATAGTTCTCGGTCTTGGGGCCTGTGCCTCCCAAGAATGGCCATCGCAATCCCTACAGATTACCAACGTTCCCAGATGCCCACAGGTACATCCAATTGAAGAGTTCTAGCTTGATCCTTTGGGCATAGATGCTATAGTATAGATCCCTAGTCTGTTTTATAAGAGACTTCAATCTATTTGGTCTCAAGACCCTTTCACATCCTGAGAAACTATGAAGATATTCTAAAGCACCCGTGTTTTTAGGGGTATACGTTTCAGTACTTACCTTGTGAGGACATGAATTCTAGGAGTCACCAGGGTGCGCTGTCTGAAAAATGCCACCATATCCCCACAATAAGCACGACAGTGAAAGGCAAGCAGCATTAAGTCTGACCTCTTCTGACCTGCTGGGAAGCTCTTAGAAGTCCCTGGAGATCCTTGGACCATGTGCTGATAAGTGCTGACTTGTTTGTTACAGGACTTTCCTCTCTGCTGATCAGCTTTCTCTTTCGTGTACTGCCTGTATGATGTACTGCTCCATTGCATCCCAAAGGCCATGGGACCAAGTGAATGTGATCTGAAACTATGAACTGACATAACCTTTTTTCCTTTATTAAGTATACTACCTCAGGTATTTTGTCACAGTGATAGAAAGCTGATTAATATGGTTCCATGGCACTTTCTTGCTCAGCATGTCTTTCTCTATGTTCACATTCTCTTTCCTGAATGATGTTCTGCATCCCAAGTCTAGTCATCATTTTTGTTTCTGTCCCCTTGGCCAATTAGCATTGTGCAAGAGTTAAAATCAAATACGTGGAGTGTGTGCACCCTGATGGAAATGCTCTATTAGAAGATATGAGCTCTGCCCTGCTAACTCAGGGTGACAGCACCCTCCCTTATGGCAGGACCACAGTGGTCACCATTGGGAGACTCTGTCTCCAGGGACACATGATCCCTGGAAAGCAGGGGTCCTGGAACAAGCAGAGAAGGCCTACGTGAGGAGATAGACTTGGACAGATATGAAATGGCTCAAAGACAGCAGGAAGAGCATTTCAGGAGGAAGAACAAATATAGATTCAGAAGCAGGGAGGAGCTTTGTGTGCCCAAAGAAAAGCAAGAAAGTGCAAGTCAGCTAACAGAGTATGAATGAGGCTGGGAGGGAAGCGGAGGGCACAATATGTCAAGGTTCGTAGGCGTGGGTAAGAGGGAGGCTTCACCCGAAGTGTGCTTGATGCCCGGGAGGTGAAGAGATGACCCGGCTGGCTCACTCTTTATAAACATCACTCTCAGGACTCTGGCATGAGGGGAGAAGCAAGATGGATGGCAGGGAGAGCAGGAGAAAGGAAGCCCCTGCAGAGGACAGGGGAGAGATGAGCTACACCAGGAGAGGTGCTGACAGTTGTCCAGCCAGGATTATCCCAGAGCTGGACTCACTGTGATGTTTGGTTGCATTGACATGAGTGGAAAGGAACATCAAGGGTGGCCTTGTATAACCCCGAACAAAAAACCCAAGGGGACACTACTGCCAGGCTGAATGGGAAAGACTGCAGGGAAGAGCAAAGTTTTACTTTGGAGAGGGCCAATTTGAGATATCTTTTGAGCTTCTGTTTAGAAATGTCAGACAGACAAATGGACTTGCACAGTTTGGAGTCCAGGGTGTTATAGAGATTAGAGATAGAGATGTGTATCTGGCAGATATTGGTGTATTGATAGCTGAAACCCACAGCACTGCATGCTGCCAAACAGAACATGAGTACAGAAGGTACAGGACAGAGCTCAAGGTACTGGGGGTGAGGGAAAGAGAAACCAGAAAAGAGATTGAGGCAGCAGGAGTGACAAGACAGTATGCTTTAAGATGGGTGCCCAGTGGTGGCACATGCCTTTAATCCCAGCATTCAGGAGGCAGATGCCAGAGGATCTCTGTGAGTTCAAGACCAGTCTGGTCTACAGAGCAAATTCCAGGATAGGCCACAAAGCTACACAAAGAAACCCTGTCTCAAAACAAAACAAAACAAACAAAAAGATGACAGCCTGTTATGTGCCAGAGACAGGCATTTTGGGTCCTTCTAAAAATGGAGGTCAAGCAGAGCTTGAGAACTGGCCAGTGAGTCAGGAAAGGTCTGATCCTGAAGAGCTCTGAAGAAAGCAGTGGGGATAGCGGTCTGATTGGAGTGGAGGGAGAAAGCCAACAGCTCTGGGCTGAATGTGGAGACCTGATCAACTGCACTTATTTCTGGTCCCTCTTGAACTCCTACTAGAGTGACACAATGAGGCGGGGGGGGGTCGTTCCTGGGGAGTCACCGTGCTGGAGCTCACTCAGACTGCCTTTCTTGCAGCAATTACCTGTGTTATGCCTCTTCCTGTCTTCCTGTTGAGTCTGCCACCTTGGATGCATGCCTGCCTCCCTCTCTATACATGACATTCATAGGCTCCCCAGCCCTGCCTCACTTTGATTAGGGAGAGGGAAACACACTTCCTTTAGTTCATGATCCTTCTTCATCTTGATCCCCTTCCTCCCTGGAATCCTCTTCCTGTGGATTATCTAGGCTGCTGTTATTTCCTGCCCATGAAGCAGCATCTGAAATAGTACCCTAATAAAATCATCATATTGTCCTTAACAATACGTGTCAGAGGCACACAGACTACTTCACATCTTTTACACTCTTCTTGAACCCACCGTTGATCATGCTCACCTTAATGTTTCCCTCTGTAATGCTGAGGAATTTAAAATGTGTACTAAAGATGAGCTGTCATTCTGAGTGCTTAGTGTCCCCAAGTTCAATGGCTAGACCCAGTTCCCAAACTTAGGGTGATAGAAAAAGTCCTTTTGATAAAGAAATTAGCAAGTATTAGAGTAATTCAACAATAATCTTTGAATAGTGATCTTTAAACAGAGCTAGCCGTGTTTAGTTCTGAAGGTTTCCTACAAGAATAATTTCCTTTTTGAGATGCCATCTTGCCCCTTCCTTACTTGTATTGTTATTGCTAAGCCACCCAAATTTAATGACCATTTAATTACCTTTATCTACAGTTGAGTGCCCCCCTTCTGTTGGAAACCCTATTTTATATAAACCAAACCATGGGTAATTACCTATCAAAAGCAGTTATATTTAAATTCCCACTGAAAGTAGATGAAGCAATTCTCATAAATCATAAAACCATTCAAAGTTAGACCCGGGGAGGGGGGCAGCATTGGGCTGGAGTGTACAGAGGCTGAGGCAGGATAATCGAAGAGTTTAAGGCTAGCCTCAGCCACACAGAAACTTCAAAAACAGCCTGAACTACAAAGTGAGACTCCATCTCAACACAGAACAGAGTCTTGAGCTCATTTTATACTTAACAAATTGCAAATGAAAATCTCCCCATCCCATTTCGCTTAGAACTCAGTGAGCCTCTAAAACATTTATTACATATACAGTGTTCTGCCTGCACATATGCCTACACACCGGAAGAGGGCACCAGATCTCATTACAGATGGTTGTGAGTCACCATGTGGTTGCTGGAAATTGAAGTTGGTACCTCTGGTAAAGCAGCCATTGATCTTAACCAATGAGCAATCTCTCCAGCCTGCTGTGACCCTTTAATACAGTTACTCATGTTTTGGTGACCTCAACCATAAAATTATTTCATTGCTACTCTATAACTGTAATTTTGCTAGTTATGAATTGTAGTATAAATATCTAATATGCAAGATGTCTGGAATGTGACCCCCAAAGGGCTCACACCCCATGGATTGAGAGCCACTGATCTAAGTAGACCTCTAACTCATTATTGAAGGTACTTTGAATGTAGATCATTTGTCGCTGCAGAGATGGCTCAGTGGTTAGGAGAGATTATGCTCTTACAGGGGACCAAGTATCTACATTAGGGGCTTGCAATCACCTCTACTCCAGAGTCAGAGATTCAGACCCACTGATGACCTCTGTAGGCACCTGAACTCACACCCACTAACCTACACAAAGTTATACACACATATACATAATTAAAATAAAAATTAAATCTAAAGAAAAAGAAAGTCTATCATTGGGCTGGCAGGCTAACCCGAGACAGAACCAGTAATAGTCAAAGGGTCTTGTGACTCCCTAAACAGCAGTTTGCAATCTGTACTTTGAAGCCTTGGAAAACAGAATCTGAGAGGAAGAAGAGAGAAAACATGCCTCGTCCCACCTCGTATTCATGAGGCAGAGTGCTGACTGGAGGCAGATGTCCACACAAGAGCAAAAAGATGGATACTCATTCCAGAAATGCAAGAGGATCCTCCAATTGAAGGTCTCTGATAGAAATATTGTATCCACCCAGAAGGGAAACAAGTGGTGAAGGATGATGTTAGCCAGAAGACTGACTAGACAATAAGGCTGGAGCCTCTCCATACAGAGGCCTACCCTGCCCAATCTCACTCTTGTCCTCTTGGAACTGTTGACTCCTCCTTGGCACATGATTCTAACTTGGTGATCATCATTGTCATCACCATCACTACCATCATCACCATCACTACCACCACCATCATCATCCAGACATTGGTATCAGCATTTGACATATACAACACCATTTAAATCAAACAAGACTCCTATGGGCTAAGCATTATTATTTCCTTTTCATTGGGTCTAAAATAGTTTGGTTAACCTGTCCAAGGCTGCATATAAAAAGCATCAGAGTTGGGATTCCAGCCCAGACAGTCTGATCCCAGGTCCCTCCTGCTCAGGTCCTGTTTCTGTCATTTTTGCTCCTAT
Organism: Cricetiscus sungorus; assembly: GCA_030556225.1. Taxonomy (NCBI): domain Eukaryota; kingdom Metazoa; phylum Chordata; class Mammalia; order Rodentia; family Cricetidae; genus Cricetiscus; species Cricetiscus sungorus. The sequence continues at coordinate 15,840,751 of JANBXA010000491.1, read as the reverse complement.
AGATAATTTTTCCCTCTAGTCCAGTTGTGTTTAAGTTTGAAAATATGTTTAGCTGGTACTCTCACATCATCGTAGCTGTTTGTAGAGAAACAAAATACTGAGTATATAATTAAACAAAAATAGCTATTTTGAAATTTTATTATGTGAATAATATTTTCTTGCAGTTATGGACACAACCCAAGGTCTCCTTTGCCTACCACAGAGGAGTCTGATTCTTGCTGAAGTAGAAAATAAATGCTTTTACTCAGACATGATGATCTGACATCCAAGCTACCACCTGCGGCTCTACTTCTTCCAAAGGCAATTGTGGACCAGTCCTGAAAAAGTGATATATAACATGGCCTCACATGTCATATGGAGCTCAGTCACATAGCCACACCCAACATCAAAGGATCTGGTAAACATGGCCATCTGTGTGCCTGGGGAAATGAGCAAATGGATCTTGGGTGAACACATGGCAGTCTTCCCACTCAGCAATGCATCTGCTTTGACAATGGCGTCTCAGCTCTCCTGAGTCACAGGTTTGAGTCATTGCCACATGTCCTGAGTGGGTAGAATAGACCACCAGCTAAAGGAGATTTTCCCCAGTGTTATAGTAATGTAAGGGGCTTTGAAGCTTTGCTTGGTTTGAGCTATAGAGAGGTATCAGCAAGCAATATCAGACAATCAGACGATTACCAAGCTCCGGCTCTCTACACCCTTGTGAGTTGTTAGAGCCAATTCTGGGCAAACCTTGGTTTATGACAGATCTGAGCATGACCATATGCACAGGAAACAGGGCCATTTTTAGCTTCCAGCATCTTGGATATGCTTGGACAGCTCTACCCACTGAGCTACAAGGACACCCTGTTTGGTTTATATTTTAATAGTACAAGAAAGCTTTTAGTTTAGCAGACTGAATGCTTACATGCCTTACCAGGCCAAAAGGAGATGGTAATAGATCCTGACATCCTGTACCCAAACTAGGAATGACCCGAAAAGCCAGTGTCTATAACCAGAAAAAGGCATATTGCTTCTGAAGAAGATGATAGTTAAACTAAAGTAAGGCATAACTTTTCAAAACACATTACCAACATGCAGCCACTTTTAAGAAAAATTCTACTACTTAAAAACCTACTGTAGCACAAAACATTCATAAATTGAGTTGATCATTGCTATACAAATCTTTATTGGCTGTGTCAAAATATGTACAGTTTTATATCATGAAAAGAATAAAGTCACTACAAGCCTGTCAGCCCATCATTCAAGAGGCTGAAGCAAGAGAATCGTGGGTTTGAGGCCAGTCTGGGCTACGCAGGGAGGCCAGTGGGGAAGGGCGAAAACAGTCACTGTTGTGTTCAGTGAGGGGAGTGTGCGGGTGGAGCATTTCTACATCATAATGTCGGTCGATATTTTTCTGATTTATTGTAAAAACAAAGAAATAGGAGAATCCCTTCCAGTCCTTAGCATCACCACCTAGATTAGCAAAGCAAGCAATGCTGAAGTGGAGTGTGTGGCTTTTACAAAATTATAATTTCTGGGATAAGGATTTCTGGGAGACGAATTTTTCAAATGGAAATAATGAATGCTCTGGTAGAGGATCGCGGCATGCTGGCCAGTCTTTCTCAACACTGAGATGCCCAGAGCCAGCACTTTGACCTGTACCTCCATTATTGAGAAGCTGAGAGGTGAGCTGCTGCAGCTTAGAGAATATTTTATTGGAAGAAGCTCCTAGGAGATCCTTTCTTTAAATATTCACTGTGTTCAGCATGCCCTGTTACCTCAGGGATTTACTCAGAACTCTGAGAAGATCTGTTTTGCATCCTGAGGCACAGGTTAGCCATTTCTGGGAGGTTGCTGTGTGTGTGATGCGCTTTCTTATGGGTACCGTGATTCTGTCCCCGGAGGTCTCTTTATTGGACAAGGCCTTTAACCTGCCCCCGCAGCAGAGGCCCTTCAATTCATGATTGACTGCTCTAAGACACAACCTACATCCAAACCCATGATTGCCAAGTTCATTAGCGCATCTGCCCTCATTGCCATCTTGGATGCAGGGAGTCCTTGTCTCACGTACTCGAATGCTCTCCTTTTTTATTCCAGTAACCCAACCTATGATGTATGCAAAGTTATTCTAGTTGTTCATATCTTAGATCTATACCAAGTGTCTATTTCCTTTATGTTCAAGAGAATCGCCAATTAACAGATCATGTTAAGTAGGATACAGAACAAACAGGAACTCAAAATTGATGGTCTAATGTCTATTAGAGACAATTGCCCATGTGTTCCTGTATTCCTGCATGCGTTTTGACAGTTCTTACAGATTCCTACTTACCTGTTCAAGTGAACAGCAGTAGAAGGTATAGTCTCCTCCAGGATTTTTGTTTGCCATTTGTGATAATAATATTTTCTCTAGGGCAATGTTTGGATAAGCAACACCCTTGTAATATCCAGTGCTTTTCTAAGCCCACAGTTCCTCAGGATTGCCACAAACCCATCATGTATGCAACATCCGTGGAGGCCTGCCCCTATACTGTCTCTTTGAACCTGGAGGACAAAGAGCAAAACTACAATCACACTGCCATGCTGAAATACATTGTTTCACCTATAAAGTCTACAAAGATAAATAAGTTTGTTAAGTCACTAAATTATAAAGACACGAGGAAAATAGTATGTTGCATTTTTATTAATGGGATAAGAAATTAATCCAATCTCTGCCAAGGACAACTAGACAATATATCAGAATTTTAACTCAGAAACTAGGAGAGGAAGTTCTAGAAACTTGCCATACAGATATTCTTGCACATAAGGAAAGCAAAAGGGCAACATTCTTCATGGTAGAATTGTATGAAAGCAAAGGTTGTAACAACTCAAACACAATGAAATATTGTGCCATTATGAAAAAGAATGACCAATTCTAACAAAGCTGCACTCACTCCAACAAGGCCACACCTATTGCAACAAGGCCACACCCACTCCAGCAAGGCCACACCTACTCCACCTGGGATTAAAGGCATGTGCCACCACCACCCAGAGTCACCTTTGCATGTACACAGATTTTTATGTATAAAGTCACCCTCGGGCTTCTGTGCTTAAAAAATGTACTTCCCAGATGGTGGTAGCCATGGCTGGCAGAGGTAAGTTGCTGGGGCCAGGCAGGCCTTTGGCTCAGAGTTCCGGGGATATCGTCCATGACGAGGAGGGACACATGAGGTCAGGGGACAGCTCTGTCTGTGCTTACAGGAAGCACTCAATGCAACTTGTTTATATCTCAGGGGCTTAGCAGGAAGCAGAGTCCCAGCCAGAAACAAAGCAACTTGAAACACTTGAGCCCTGCCCTTCCTACCCTCTCTCCACCACCTAGGACCCATGTCCTAGGGTTACACACCACCCCAGAAGAGTGCCACCTGCTGGCAAGCAACTGTTCAAATACATGGTCCTGTGGGGGACATTCCATATTCAAATTGTAACACCTAAGTCAAGCATGGAAGCTAAAACCTACAATCCCAGCATTTCACAGGCAGAGGCAGGAGTATTCCCATAAGTTCAAGACTAGTCTGGGCTGTAGAGTTAGTTCCAAACCATCTGGGCTACAGGGTGAGTGAGACTCTTGTTTCCACCCCCACATATGAAGTAAAAACACCATGGGTTTGAAGTTCAATTTTATATGTTGACCGAACAGGCTAAGAGATGCACAGATAGCTTATAAAATAGTGTTTCAGGTGTTCTAAATGTTCAACTTAGTCCACCTGCAGGGTGTGACTGTGCTGTTGCCAGAGGTGGGTATCAAAATAAGAATGTGTGACACAGTAGCTCATACTCCAGTTGCTTAGTTCCAGTTTATTCTGAAGTATATGTATGAATTCTGGAAGTAAAGTCTGAGCACTTCCTTATTGCGGTTTAATAAGGACCAGGATAAACAAATAGGCCGAATAGATGTTTATTCAGGGAGAAATAACTTACAACCTAGACAGATAAACACCAGCAAGTTCCACCAGATGCTCTCCTCTCCACTTCCGCCAGCAAGAGAGCATTCCCCGCCTCCTTCTCAGACCTAGTTCCACAGGTCACTTTCCTCCCTGGCTCCACCCCCAATGGGAGTGGTCAGTGCCACAGAAGCAGACAAAGTGAATATCCGACTACACTTCCTTACCCTAAAAAGTTCCTTTTTTCTTTTGGGCAACTTGACAGGCTTTAAGGTAACAGAGAAATTCCTGGAATCTTCCCTCAATTTCCCTGTCCTTGCCTTTGAGGTAGTGTCTCTCTTTCCTCTGAGGTAGCAGGGTCCCCAGAGAGGCTTGCCTCTTTCAAAAGAGTCCCACACACAACTTCTGCATTCATGTCAGGTTTTTAAATTGCAGTTTAAGATGCAAAACAAGCGTGTGTACGTGTGGGCGTGCCTGCCTGCATGCGTGAGAGAGAATTTGCAGGAGTTAGTCTTTCCTTCCGCCTGCTGAAGCAGGATTTTCCCCTTTCTCCCACTGTTTCCCATTCCAGGGTACCTGGCCCAATCTTAATTTCACACTCTATATTTTTTCCCTTGGGTATTTGTTACAGCAATAAGAAGTTTGATTAACATACACTTGAAACATGAAAAATAAAAGACCCAAACACAGATATTGGGGTTCAAGCTTCAAGTTGAAGATCAGAGAAGCAAAACAGTCAAACCAGGTAAATCTTACCTCTACCCAGATGAAATGGCAATCTTGTTCCCATGAATCCTCAGAGGCAAAAGGCTCTGAATTCCTGTCTGCTCCTTCTTATCTTCCTTTCTCTGCCCAGCCATATCCTCCTGTCTCCACCTCCCTAGGGCCAGGATTAAAGGCATGTGATCCCAAGTGCTGAGATCACCTTTGTGTGAGCTGTTGCTTTTAGGACTGGATCAATTTCATGTAGTCAGTGTGGCCTTGAACTAACAGAGATCCATCTACCTCTTAATCCTGAGTCTTGGAATTATAGGTATGTACCACTGCTGCCTGATCTCCATAGCTTGAGGCTGACTTTGCTTTCTGAATCTTCAGGCAAGCTTTAATAAATCATAAATAATATATAACCACATACACTGATGAAACCAAAGGAAGTAAGTTAAATTCATATCCTGAAAGATAAGAAGTCACCAATTTTAATTATTTTTCTTGCAAAATGAACTACAGATGGTTATATTAAGTAAAGTTGATAAAGATTCAAGAAATTATAATAAAACAAAATAAGCAAAGTAAATTTTGTTAAAGAACCTGTTTTTTTTTTTCAAAAGTCAGCATAAAAGAAAAAAATAAAAAGAAAAGTCACCTTCTTGGAGAAGCTATTTTCCACATGCATTTAGAATACATGAAGAAAACCTGAGCCACCTGGAGACAATCTAATTCTAAGAGATTTGAGAAAAGAACCAAGAATGGTGAGTTCATATACGAAAAGACGTATATGGGGGAGTGTGGAAAAAAGATCCTGTTTCACGCTGTGCATTAATAAAACCCTTCATCTCTATAGACGGAACAGAGATGAGGGGCATCTCACGACAGGATAAAAATAGGTAAAAGCTCTGTGGCAAACAATTTTGACATAACTCAGAAATTGTTTCTAATTTGAAAAAAATGGGTTTAATGGTGACATCTATGTTGTGGTCATTAGTACTGATTGCTAACATGACAGAATCTGGACTCCCCGATGGCACATGCCTTCAGGCACCTATGAGGGGTCATCTAGAGTAGAAAGACATGCCCCAACCATGGGTAGCATATTCGGTGGGCCTGAACTGAGCACAGACAATGACATTCCTCTTTTCCTGGCCCCCGACTATGGATACAGTATGACCAGCCACCTCCAGCTCCAGGGGACACCACCATGATGGACTACACCCCTAAACTTCCAACTGTGAACACTTTCTTCTTTAAGTTGTTTTGGTTAGGACACTTTGTCACAGCAAAAAGAAAAGTATCTTTTGAGATACACATGTAATACCCATTCTTCTCACAGAAGGACTGACGTGACCTGTGAGACAAGCTCAACATCCTGATGCTGAGCTCCGAGATGCGGTACCTTGTCCATGCACTGGTTACCTAAAGGGGGCGTCTATACCTCCAGACTTTCTAAGCAGCTGTCTGGGTTTTGGCCTTATTACTTCCTCAGGCCTGTATATAGAAGGTTTTGTCCTGCCCAGTCCTGAAGTCGTTAGTCCCAAATAAACACACAGAGACCTACATTAATAACTATTTGGCTGGTGGCTTGGGCTTCTTATTGGCTAGTTCTGTCTTAATTACTAACCCATCCCTATTAATATGTGTATCTCCACATGGTCTTGGCTTACTAGTAATGCCTGGACCTCTTGCTCCCTCGGCAGACACATGGTGTCTCTCCTGTGATTCATTCTACGAGCTTCTCTCCAGAATTTCTCTGGTCTAGTAGACCCACCTATACTTCCTACTTGGCTGCATTCTGCCTGTTCATTAACCAAAACAGTTTTATTTATCAACCAATAAGAGAAACATACACTCACATGTGGGAAGCCACAGTCCCAAGATGGTGCCTGGCTGGATGCCAGGTAGTTTGTGCTTAGCTGTAAACAAGCCTTATTTGGAAGTGCTTGATGGATCTGGTGCGCTTCCTCCTTCTGTGGCCTATCGGGGATCACCAGGTGGCATGAGATGATTGGGCTGTGAGCACATTTAAGGAGCTGATGAGAGAAGCAGGGTAAACTGATGAGAGAAGCAGAGTAAGCTGATGAGAGAAGCAGCGTAAGCTGATGAGAGAAGTAGCAGAAGCTGATGGGAGAAACAGAAGCTGATGGGAGCAGAAGAAGCTTGTTCAATGATCCTGAATAAACTGCATGAAGAAGAGTTGTGATTGCGTGTTTCCTTGCCGGCCTAGGTAGGCGCGCAACACTCAGTATACAGAAGAACATCCCACATCATTGGCCAGTCCAGTCATAATGTATACCAGGGGTAAACAGGGCAATGAGCTTACAAAGCAACACACAGAATGGTTTTAGTTGGAATGAGTGACAAGATGTATATTTTATTTTTCAAATATATACTTATTATTTCACATTAAATCGAGTCTTATTAAAAATAAGAACTTAGTTCTTTAAACAAATATTATCTGCTAGTTTTGAGACAGGGTCTTTGTATGTAGCTCTGGTTGTCTCGAAATTTAGAGACCAGGATGGCCTTGAACCTACAGAGATCACCTGTCTGTGCTTTCTAATGTGGGGACTAAAGGCGTGTACCATCACATCCAGGTGCTGTAAACAAACATTTAACTGCCATCATCTGGTACATTTTGATTATATATAAAAGTGTTAAAATCATGTGGCAACCTTCACTTACAAATGTGTCATATAGACGAGCCCAGTATGCCAAATTGTATTTTTGTTTTCTGTTTTTGTTTGTTTGTTTAAGATGGGATCTCACTCTGTAGACCACACTGGCCTTGAACTTGAGGTGATTATTCTACATCAACTAATTGAATCCTGAGAAGACAGGTGTAAGCCACTGGTCTCTAAACCGTAATTGTACTATTACTCTACAATATAAATTCATTTTCAGCATAAAATGTGGGTTCCTGGGGAAATTCAAGGATCACCACACAGAATTACTTGTCTCCCTCAGCTGATGGGGTGGAGGTAGACAGACTTAGGTAACCCTAAGGAGAGTTCCCACTATTCCTCACATTCGGTCTCACTTTCCACCCTCTCCTCACCAAGAATTGAACTTATGATATTTTAAAAAGTTGTGTACATGTGTCTGTCTCTGTGTGTATGCATCTCCCACTCCCTCCATTCCCCTCTCTGCCTCTGCCTCTCTCTCTCTCTCTCTCTCTCTCTCTCTCTCTCTCTCTCTCTGCGTGTATGTGTGTGTGTGTGTGTGTGTGTGTGCCTGTATGTGTGTGTGCCTGTATGTGTGCCAGGGTCATTGGATCCCCTGGAAATGGAGTTACAAGCAAATGTGATGTGGGTGTTGGAAATTAAGTTGGGAGACTCTACAAGATCAGTCAGTGTGTGCAGTAGCTGCTGGGCCATCTCTCCAGTCCCACAGATGCCCTTTGCACATCTCCAGCAAATGGGAGAGACCACATCCCTGGTACAGAGTTATCCATACCACAATACAGCGGGCTACCAAAGGGGTGCATGCCATCGGCCAACCATGAGGTTACACTCTACATTTTTTTTTCTCTTGTAAGCTTGCTAGTGTTGATTCTGTCTAGCATTTCCCACCCTGTGTCTCACAGTGCGTCTCCTAGGTAAAGCATGTGTAGATGGAAAGAAACCAACTACTCCATAGGGGACTCTGCACTTTAACCTCATAGGTCTATGAGCAAAACAACACTGATGCGCCCACATCCTCACAGTGCAGAAGAGCTGTCGTATTTGGAGGTGTGCCTAAATCAAGCATTTTTTTGGAAAAAGTGGTTTAAATTCAGAATTATCTTCATTGGAAATGAAAGCTGCTTCTAACTCCTCCTCAGGTCAAGATTGCTCCCTTGATGAGATGGTTGCTTTAAGAAGACAATGCCTTATGTAGTTTAAAATGCACTGCAGAGTGAGCCTGCTGTCTCCAGCTTGTATTTTCTGCATAGACTTGCTACAGTAAATGCTGGCTGATCTGATGGGCCAACAGCTTAAATCAAATTTGGATTCTGAAATACTCTTTTCATTTGTTTAGTTTAGATCGTCTCCACAGAGTAGTTCTTAAAATACAGGAATACTAGTAGTAAAGGGAAATAAATTTTAGTATAGAAACAGTTTGCTAGACTTAAATATTTTTACCATAAATCAGATTCCTCTTCATTAAGTTATTCTTTCTATATATGAAGTAAAAAAAATTCCTAAAGTCCTGCATTGTAAAATTATCCGCCATAGGTATGGAACAATTGATCTCAGATATTATATCAGCTTAAACTGCAAAGGATGTTACAATTACCTTAGGTGTAATTCCGCTGTCCTGGAGAGTTGATGCTTTTAGTTGTAAATGGCAACTTGTTGTAGTTACGCTTGGAGGTGTACCAGCAAGCGTACACCTGTTGAGACAGGGCGGAAATTGTCACTCATGAACTACAGCTTTAGGGTTTTTCCACATTGACCCTAACTGGCTGTGGCCTCAGGTGGCTCATGCCACCTGATCACTATTTCCTAGTGACAGGTGCTGCCCGAGGGCTCTCAGAACAGGCAAGCTGCCCTGCAGCACACAGCCCTTTCTCTTCTTCGTCCCCCTAACTGGAACATTCCTCTGTTTCTCCTCCCTGAACTGTAACCTCCTCAGAGAAGCTGTCCCTGGGCACCGCAGTCCAAGGCAAGTCCCCATCTCTGCTCCCTGCTGGTGAGTTCTGCTTTCCCCCTGGGAAGTGCACGCCAATGTGTCCAGTTTCCTGTGTCTATTGATGGCCCACACTCTGACACAGAATTTAAGCACGAGGAGGGGAATCAAATTCATCTTGACTGCCAGCCCATGTGCCTGGTCCAGTGGTCTCTTGGCCAGCAACAACTTCTGATCCACCTCAGAGTTAGAAAAATCTCCAATGTTCTTCAGAAGGTAAGTTCCAAGATACCTAGCTACATTTCAGATCACAAACTAGACCTGGCCACATACCAGAATTCAGGTTAGTCCCTCAAAGCCACAAACTTTAGTCTCAGTTAGAAATTTTGAACTTATTTCGGAAATATTTAGATTCTGGTTAATTCTGCATAATGACCACTAGAGGGGGCTATAGTCAAATACTATAAAATTGAAGTTCCGTTTTTTTTGGTCTGAATTAAAAGCCTCCTCTCCGTTACCTTAGCTGATCAAAGTACATGATCAATTGTGATGGAAGGGAGACTCTACTCCACAGCAAGGCAGCTCTGTTTCTTAGAAAATCCTCTTTGTCATTGTCCTGGAAGTTGACACTATCTTGGCTTCCCTTCTGAGCCTCGTGTCTCTAACACGCTCTGAAATCTTCCAGGCAGCCGCACAGCCACTCACCCTTGGCCACTGTGGCACATGGATAGTCCCGATGTCCTCCCTTTGCTGACCCACTCACTACTGCCAGCGTCCTCTTCCCCAGATACCCCTCCACCCTGCTACCATTGCTGGATGCTCGGGGCACGTGCTGTCTTCAGCAACAGTAGTGAGCCGCAGGTTAGCACGTATGCAGCCGCTGCACCTGCCATAGCACCGTTTCTTTAATTCTTGTCCCACTGGACTGCAAAGTGAGCTCAAGGGTAGCCACACAATGCAGGGAGTTCCCACCTCAAAACAAAAATTACAACAACAAGAGGCCTAGGGATGTAGTCAGCGGTCCAGTACATGCCAGCAAGCCTGAGGTACTGGCTTCAACCCCAGAACACAAGAAAGAAAAACAAATACTTCTTTTTCTTTTCTTTTTATGTGCATTGGTGATTTTGCCTGCATGAGGGTGTCATGTGCCCTAGAACTGGAGTGACAGACAGCTGTGAGCCATGTGGGTGCTGGGAACTGAACCCAGGTCCTCTGGAAGAACAGCCAGTGCTCTTAACCGCTGAGCTCTTTAGTGCTCTCCCCCACCCCCAACCAAATACTTTTCAAGAAGAAAATTAGAAGAGTGGAATTGTTTTATATTGTGGTAAATCTCTTTATCATCCTATTCAGTCAAAAGCCAGCTGGATTCTTGGGAGCTTCTGCATTCTATTGGTGCATTCTGCATTCTGTTGGTGAAGGCTCTGAGGAAAGTTGGGTTCACAAAGAGAAAGGTGGTGACCCTGACACCCAGACAGGCTTTGTTGTGCCAGGTGCTAGATTGGCCCACAGCAGCCATGAAGGTCTCCTGTTGGACATAAACAAGAACACATCACATAAGACCACGTGGTGAGCACAGGGAACCAAATAAAAATAAGACCATGAATTTGCCAGTATCACAAAAATGCCCAATTCCTCCCCTCTTGTCAGTCTGTGTGAGTCACCAAGGCCTCCTACTCACGTACAGCATAGTCGCACCATGTTACCGTCCTAAGACTGTCCTCTCACAGTTACAGAGGCCAGAAGACGCAGACCAAGCAGTAGGAGATCCATCTTGCCACAAGGCTTCTGGGGGAGGCTCTCTCTGGCTGCTCCAGCTCCTGGTAGCTCCAGGAGCCTGTTGGTCTGTGACTGCCTTGTCTTCCCAAATCTTTCTCTCTGTGTCAGACTCGATCTCCCTTTCTCTGGGAAGGGCTCCTGTCACTGGATTTAGGGATCACCTGTATAATCCCAGGTGACCTCTTTTCAAATTCTTAAAGGGTCTCAAGGCCCTTTTCCACTCAAGTTTGCATCCACAAATTCCAGGAGTTGGAATGTAGATGTCCTCTTCAGACATCTACAATTGATTCCACCTTCCTGTTATAATTTAGATCTAGAATATTCCCCAAAGGCTAATGTATTGAATGCTTGGTCCCTGATGCCACAATGCTCAGAGATGGGGCTTTGGGGAATTGATTGGACCCAGTGAAATCTGGTGGAAACCCCTGACTACATAGTAAAAATAAAGGAATGTTTCCATTGCTTTCTAAGATAATTGTGAATGGCTTTATTTAATTCCATACCAAAATTCAACAAGTAATAAGTTTTTAAAGTTTATGAAGTAGGCAAGCATAGGGACAGCTTAGGAACTGGAATTCACTCTGCTTCGAGTATACACACCCTCACTTCTAACAGTGTACCCAGCACCCCAGGACCTCACCTGCCCTGCTCCATACCCCCAGAGTATATGCACCCTTCCTTCTAATGCTGTACCCAGCACCCCAGAAACCCACCTGCCCTGCTCTGCACCTCAATTGAACAGTGATATAAATAACCCCTCCTTTGTAACCTGTAGTATCTCTGCCTTTCTGTGGTGCCTTTGCATTCAAATGTATTCTAGAACATACCCTAACAAACTCATCTACATTTCCAGAAAATCGTAGTGAGCCTTATGTGTCCCCCACACCTGCACTTTGAAACGATGACCAAGCTCCCACTGGAGGAAGCTGCCTTTGTGTGGTGACATTTTGTTTATGATCTAACAAATAAAGCTTGCCCGAGAACAGAATGCAAAGCTAGCCACATTAGTTAGCCACAGAGGCCAGGCAGTGGTGGCACACACCTTTAATCCCATCACTCGGGAGACAGAGGCAGAGGGATCTCTGTCAGTTCAAGGCCACCTTGGGCTACACAAGACTGAATCTGTCTAAAAGAGAAACAGCACTCACATAATGATGGTCCCAGCACTTGGGATCCCATGCCTTTAATCCCAGCACTAGGGAGGTAGAGACAGAATGATATGGAATGTTAGGTGGAGGAGACAGAAGCTCGGTGCAGTCTGAGGATGCAGTCTGAGGAGCAGTGCAGTCAGGATGCAGTGCAGTCTGAGGAGCAGTGCAGTCTGAAGAGCAGTGCAGTCTGAGGAGCAGTGCAGTCAGGATGCAGTGCAGTCTGAGGAGCAGTGCAGTCTGAGTAGCAGTGCAGTCTGAGGAGCAGTGCAGTCTGAGGAGCAGTGCAGTCTGAGGAGCAGTGCAGTCTGAGGATGCAGTGCAGTCTGAGGATGCAGTGTGAGGATGCAGTCTGAGGACAGGATTGGTAGAGGTGAGAACTCCCTAGTGGCTGGCCATTTTGCTTCTCCGATCTTTAGCTTTAACCCCAATATCTGACTCTGAGTTTTTATTATTAAGGATAATTAGAATTCATGCTATACCTTTGAGCCCCTTCTAGCTATGGGTTTTCCTGGAATGGAAGCAGTAAGGAAGGGAAAAAGGGCAGAGATGACAAATACCTCCCTATCTGAGGCTTGCAACAGACTCACAACAGGCTAAATGAATCCAAGAAACCCTATGATAAGGTGTCGAGATGCAGTTTCTGCTCTCTAGAGAGGAATGAAACTTTGTTGCTACTTAGATTTTAACTATGCCTCCCGCCTCACCAGATAAGCTAGCTAGCTTGCATGCTTCCTCCCTCCCTCCCTCCTGTCTTCCCTTTCTCCCTCTCTTCTTCCCTCCCTTCCTCCCTCTTTCCTTCCTTCCTTTCAAATTAGCCCAAATGGGATTTCATACAAATGTGGTACGTGGAAGTCTTTCCTATCAGCCACTTTGAATGTGAATAAATTAAATCTTCCCATTGGAAGTACGGAGTTTAAATGGATGCAAACAAGACTGGCAGTAAGCTAACTGTAATAATAATAATAATAATAATAATAATAATAATAATAATAATAATAATAATAATAATAAAAGACTTCACTTTTATGTATACACACAGACTGAAAGTGGAGGGCTGGAGAAAGATATCCCTCCAAGATTCTGCATAGGCAAGGAATGGCTGCCTAAAAAGTGGGGTGCCTAAGAGTGACTGAGATGAACTGAGTGGTTTGAGTCATCAGAGAGGAACAAGCCTCAGTTGAGGAAAAGTCATCTTGAGATCCAGCTGTAAGGCATTTTCTCAATTAGTGATAAATGGGGAAGGGGGACAGCCCATGGTGGGTGGGGCCATCCCTGGGCTGGTGGTCCTGGGTTCTATAAGAAAGCAGGCTGAGCAAGCCACAAGGAACAAGCCAGTAAGCAGCTCCCCTCCATGGCCTCTGCATCAGCTCCTGCCTCCAGGTTCCTCCTGCCCTATTTGCATTCCTGCCCCGACTCCAGTGATGAACAGCAGTGCTGAAGTGTAAGCCTAATAAACCCTTTCCTCCCCAGTTTGCCTTCTGGTGATGGTGTTTCATCACAACAATAGAAACCCTAAGACAGATATTGCACTGGATAGAAACTCTAAGACAGATGTTGTACAGGATAGAAACCCTAAGACAGATGTTGTACTGGCAACTTATGATGTGTCATGAAGGGGTGTTAAATTTTGTTGAAGGCCTTTTCAGCTTCTAATGAGAGGATCATGGGTTTTTTCTCCTTTCATTTTGTTTATATGGTTGATTACATTGACAAATCTTTATATGTTGAACCATCCCTGCTTCTCTGGGATGAAAAACCTGCTTTGTCATGGTGGATGATTTTTCTGATGTGTTCTTGGATTTGGTTTGCCAGTATTTTATTGGGTATTTTTGCATCTATGTTCATGAGGAAAATTGGTCTGTAATTCTCTTTCTTAGTTGGATCTTTGTATGGTTTGGGTATCAGGGTAACTATAGCCTCATAAAAAGAGTTTGACAATGTCCTTTCTGTTTCTACCATGTAGAACAATTTGAGGAGTATTGGTATTTGATCTTCTTAGAACATCTGATAGAATTCTGCACTGAAATCATCTGGGCCTAGACTTTTATTTGGTTGGGAGACCACTGATAACTGTTTCTATTTCCTTAGGGGTTAAATGTCTATTTAATTTGTTTATAAGTTGTTGACTTAAAATTGTCCATCTCCTTAAAGTTTTCCAATTTTGTGGAGTACAGATTTTTGAAGTATGACCTGATGATTCCCTGGATTTCCTCAGTGTCTGTTGTTATGTCTCCCTTTTTCATTTCTGATTTCGTTAATTTCCATGTTCTTTTGCTGTCTTTTGGTTACTTTGGATAAAGGTTTGTCTATTCTGTTGATTTTCTCAAATAACCAACTCTTTGTCTCATTGATTCTTTGTATTGTTCTCTTTGTTTCTATTTTATTGATTTCAGCCATGAATTTGACTGTTTGTTGCCGTCTATTCCTTCTGGATGTTTGCTTCTTTTCCTTCTACCACTTTCCTTCGTTCTGTTAATTCACTGGTGTGGGATATTCCCATATCCTTTATGTAGGCATTTAGTGCTATGAACTTTCCTCTCAGCACTGCTTTCATTGTGTCCCATAAGTTTGGGTATGTTGTGTGGTCATTTTCATTAAATTTTAGGAAGTCTTTAATTTCTTTGTTCCTTCCTTGACTCAGTGGTGGTTCAGTTGATCATTGTTCAATTTCCATGTGTTTGTGGGCTTTCTGAAATTAATGTTGCTGTTGAATTCTAACTTTAAGCTATGGAAATCCAATAGGATACAGGGGTTATTCCATTTTATTTATTTATTTACTTACTTACTTACTTACTTATTATATGTTGAGGTTTGCTTTGTTATTGAGTATGTGGTCTATTTTTTGAGAAGGTTCCATAAGATGCTTTCGTGTTAGGGTGGAATGTTCTATAGATGTTTGTTAAGTCCATTTGAGTCATTACCTGTGTTAGTTCCCTTATTTTTCTGTTAAGTTTCTGTCTGGCAGATCTGTCCAGTGGTGAGAGTGGGGTGTTGAAGTCTCCTACTATTAGTGTGTGGGCTTGATTTGTGATTTAAGCTTTAGTAATGTTTCTTTTACAAATGCAAGGGTCCTTGTGTTTTGGGGCATAGATGTTCAGAATTGAGAGTTTCTCTTCATAGATTTTTCCTGTGATGAATATGAAATACCCTTCTTTATCTTTTTTGATTGATTTTGGTTTGAAGTCTATTTTGTTAGACATTGGGATAACTACACTTTTAGGTCCATTTGATTGGAAAACTTTTTCTCAATCTTTTACTCTGAGATAATGTCTGTCTGTGAGGTTGAGGTGTGTTTCTTATATGCAGCAGAAGGATGGATTCTGTTTTCACATCCAATCTGTTACCCTTTGTCTTTTTATGGGTGAATTGAGACCATTTATATTAATGGATGTTAATGACCAGTTGTTGCTAGTTCCTGTTATTTTTGTTTTTGTTGTTGGTGATGGTGTTGTGTGTTCAGTTCTCTTCTTTGGGATTTGCTGCTGTAAGCTCATCTATTTCCTGTGTTCTTGTGGACATACCTTGGGTTAGCTTTTTCCTTCTAGTACTTCCTGTAGGGCTGGGTTTGTGGATAGGTATTGTTTAAATCTGATTTTATCATGGAATATCTTGCTTTTTTCCATCTATGGTTATTGAAAGCTTTGCTAGTCTGGGTTGTCATCCATGGTCCTTTGGTGTCCACATCCTTTCTGTCCAGGACCTTCTGGCTTTCATTGTTTCTATTGAGAAGTCAGGTGTAATTCTGATAGGCTTCCCTGATAGGTTACCTGGCCTTTCTCCTTTGTAGCTCTTAATATTCTTTTTTCATTATGCATGTTTATTGCTTTGATTATTATGTGGTGAGGGGACATTTTTTTTGGTCCAGTCTATTTGGTATTCTGTAAACCTGTTGTATTTTCATAGGCATGTCCTTCTTTAGGTTGGAAAAGTTTTCTTCTATGATTTTGCTGAATATATTTTCTGTGCCTTTGAGCTGGGCTTCTTCTCCTTCTTCTATCCCTATTATTCTTAGGTTCAGTCTTTTCATGGTGCCCCAGATTAGGAAATGTTTTGTATAAAGGAATTGTTGGATTTAAAATTTTTCTTTGATCAATGAATCTACTTCCTCTATCATAATTTCAATGCCTGAAATTCTCTCTTCCATCTCTTGTATTCTGTTGTTTATGCTTACATTTGTTTACCTGATTGTTTACCCAGATTTTCCATTTTCAGAATCTTCTCGGTTTGTGTTTTCTTTATTGCCTCTATTTTAGATTTCAGGTCTTGAAACTTTTTTGACTGCTTTTCCTTGGTTTTCTTTCAATTTTTCATTTGTCTTTTCCTCTATTTCTCTAAGAAAATTTTTAATTTCCTCTTTAAGGACCTCAATCATCCTCACAAAGTTACTTTTTAGGTCATTTTCTTCTACTTCATCTGTGTTGGGATGTTCAGGTCTCCCTGTAACAGCACCCTTGGTTTTGAGTGGTGCTGTGTTGCTCTTTGTATTGTTGAGTGTATTTTTACCTTGTTGTCCATGCATCTCTTCCTATAATCGGTATAGGTGGAGCCTGTGCTTCAGGGGTCTCTCTTTTTCCAATTGGTATAGTTGGGGGCTGTGGCTCCTTGACTGCTCCTTCAGGAGCAAGCATAGCAGAGCTTCTGGTGAACGCTCCTCCTGGTGGAAATGGGCCCAATGCTCAGGTGGTCCCTCCTTGAGGTGCAGGTGGGGCTACAGCTCCCGTGAACACTCCTCCCCTTGGAAGTGTAGGTGGGGCTGAGGGTCCAGTGGTCAGTGTAGCAGCAAAGTATCTACAATTGAGAAATGGCAGTGGATGCTGACTGGGACACAGGTGCTCTTTTCCAGAGGAACTTCTTGTGATAGTTTCTGGGAGCCACTGCTGGAAACTTGTTGCTGTGGTCTCACCCAGTGGTCACACCCTGCTCCCAGGCCTAAGGTTGGGGCTCCCACTGACACTGCTTCTAGGCTTGGGTTCGGGCCTCCCAATGACACTGCTCTGGACCAGATGCTCAGACCTCCCTCTGAAGCTGTTTTGGGTCTGGTGGTTCAGCCTACCTATGTCCTCATCAGCGCATATATATATATATATACATAATTATGTATTATGTATTATGTATGCTGAGGGTAGAGAAGGGCATAGTTAATCATGACCCTTTATCACCAACCCATCCTAGCAAGAAAGGAACGTCAGCTAATTGGATTGCTTCGTTTTTGTCCCCTGACAACCTTAATGAATCTATCTCTCAACTGTGTTCCTTCTAAAACTTTAGATTGTCTTCTTGGATTTTTTTTTACCTCAAAGCTATTTGACAAAAATCATGTCTGACCTTAAGTTATTTTCAAAGCTTTGTTTCAGCTATGATGCACTCTGAAACCTGTGTACACATCTTCCAATATTAAAATTAAAAGAATTTAAGCTAACTGGGTTGCTGAGACCTAGTTGTTTACCTTAATCATTAAGCTGAGCCATATTGTATGGTTCCTCAATAAAAACTCATGTGCTCTAGCTATATGACACTTCCTTTTCATTTTTTATCCTCTGCGGCCTCTGCTTTATCAGATGCAATTTTTTTCACTAAACTAACCTCTATCACAATCCCTTACTATATTTATTAAAAAACCTCAATCATCAAGACCCTACTTAAACCAACACTATCGTTGTTTCCGTTAAACAGTACAGCTTTGAGAAGATCATCTTTATAATAATCCACAGGTGAAAATGCCCAATAGATGGGGATATTTCCAAGAGCTGATCACACTGCATTCAGGACAGTGGGGAATCTCCCCACACCCATTCACGCCATACCAGATGCCAGAGAAGAGTGACAGCGACAAAGTATGCAGACACAGCAGACGCAAGAAACACTGTGGGGCCGAGGCTTGGGGTTGTGCACTCACCTATCTGAGATTCACTGGTCACGTTTTTGTCTCCTGGTGGACCATCCCCTGATGTCAGTTGCCATATGCTGCTGCTCTGGCATGGCCACTGGCACTGGTAGCTTTCGGTTCTTCTTTTCTCTAAATATCAGGTCCTTGTGAGAAACTCCCCTTCTGCTCTATGCAGTCTCCCCTCTGGTGTGCTCTCAGTCATTGGTGGAAGTTTAAGCCAGACAACCAAACTGGGTATGGAGAGAGATGGCCCCAGAATAGCTTCGACTGTAATGCCATTCTTCAATTAGATCGTTTCTGTACAGGACAAGAATGTTCTGGAAGCCCCCGTGCCCAGTGCTTTATGATCTCCTTCCCAGGAGTCAGGGAAGCTAAGGAAAAAGCACCTCCAGCCCTGACCCTAACACTGTGGATGATACACTCCTGAGAGCCTCATATGTCTCTCAGGGGAAGCCAGCTCCTTTGCCGTTCTTCCCCTAATGTTTGATCAAACATCCCGGAGGCCTGCCACAGGGATGACCCTGATGTGTCATTCACATTTCTTGCCTCTGACCTGTGCCTACTTCTGAGAGCACATCTCTATTTCAGAATATCTGGGTGATACTCATTTTCAACCTAATGAAAATTAGTTACCCCCAGTAGCCAAACTCAAACCCCTCAAATTCTCACTGTTTTATATTTTGTAAGTCTTTTTTTTAATATTTATTTTGAAAATCTAAGACATTTGAAAATTTCATTGGTGTATTTCTGGATGGTTAAGTAAAAATGGTGTTGATTGTGGAGTCAAGCTGCAAATGAGGGTATTATGGTCTCACGTTGATCTAGTGTTCGCTAACTCAGCTTGCTTGCCAACCCAAACTACCAGTCTCACTCAGGCCAAAGATTTGTTTGTTTGTTTGTTTGTTTGTTTTGGGGGAAGGTTCTCACTATGATCTCTGACTTATCTGGCTATCTGACTTACCATGCTAGCCTTGAACTCACAAAGATCCACCTGTCTCCCGAGTTCAGGGATTAAAAATGGTCATTACCACTCCTGGCTGAGCCAGGCCTTTATGTATAAAAAGTTGCTATGGACACAGGGGAACACATGTAGTCATTAAGGAGTATGACAACACATTCAGGAAGCTTGGGTTGGTTGAGATGTGTGCTTCCTTCATCTGTTGCTTCTATTTCTTTAGGCCATGCTGTGTTCTCATTTTAACCTTAGACATAATGCTCCCACTCATAATGTTGTTCAGACACAGAGAACAAAAAGGAAAGCATCAGATGAAACTCATGATGGCTGATATACCTGCTTTGATCCAGGCCTGTCTTCTTTATGGCTTTAAAAACTATCCCTCTCCTGAAGACTTCCTTCCTGCCACTCAGGCTCATCTGTATCAGTTCCTCGGAATGAGCCTCCCTAGCACTATGGAACATAAGGCAGTGTTTAACTTCTGCATGCATAAAACTTGGCCAACAGAAACTGTGCACTTAAGTCCCCAGAGAGGAAGCTATCCCTGTGTTAAGTATTCTACACGCCCATTGATTGATCAAAACTTTAATAATTGTAGATAGCTAAAAGGTTTCCAATTGGGAGTCACCTTTTATCTTGCCCTCTAGATAGCTATCTGCTACCCACATGGGTATGTAACCTAAAATTCTTGTGATCATTCTTACAAATCCTTTTCTGTTATACAATCTTGAAAAGTCCAACTCAAAATAAAAAAAATATCCACCAGGGAACAGATTCATTTGCAACTCTGGGCAGTAGCCCGTCAGCCTCAAAGCATGGGCACTGTGAACATACCTTCCTTTGGGGATGTCTGTCTTCTCTCTGATTCTCAATAAGCTCACACACCTCATCTCTTTCAGGACCCAACAGATCCAGGTATAAGTGGTATTCCACCCATGGCTGTCATCTGGACTGACAATGCAGGCAATTTTTAACTCTGGACTAGAAGACTGAAGGATTTCGTGACTGGTCCCAAGTGGAGCTCCAAGAGGCATTACAGCTCTAGAGAGAAATTAGAGAGACTATTTCTGTCCTACTCAGCTCTTTGTCCCCACTTAACATGAAGCGGTTTCTGGCAGACCAACCTTCTATCTTCAATTCTCTAACAGACTGGGAGGAAAAAGTCTCTCGGAAGTTGGTGCAGACAGACACAGAGACAGCTTAGCAACCTGGGACCCCACGAGACTTGAGTTGTGCACACACACACGTCTACCAGTGTACCCCGAACCTATGCCCCCCTCCCTTTTGCTGAAGTTAACATGACACCGCCATGTCAACAATAGAATGTTACTCCTCCCCAGCAGCCAATGTGACTCCCTTTTCTGTAGTCCATTCCCTTTCACATGCGTTACTCATACCCAGGTAGGAGACTCAAGTGTGGCGATATATTATTTGTGATCTAATAAAGCTTGCCTGAAGATCAGAATGCACGGATAACCACTGTGCCAGGCAGTGGTGGCACAACCTTTAATCCTAGCAGCCACATAGTTAGCCGTAGAGGCTGGGCAGCGGTGGCACACATCTTTAATCCAAACACTAAGGCAGGAGCTTAGGGTCTCATGTGGCATTCAGTCTCCAGGCACACTGAGGACAGGATCGCCCAGCCTTGGCAGAGGTGAGAACTCTCTAGTGGCTGGCTGCTTTGCTTTTCTAATCTTCAGCTTAAACCCCAACATCTGTCTCTGAGTTTTTATTATGCATACTACACTCAGGAGCCAATCCAGCCTAAAGTATTTTGGGATTCACGCACAATGAGACAAACTGTGTCCTTCAAGTGAACTTTTAGGGGAGAAAAAATTGTTTACCATCAGTCTTAGTCACTGTTCTATTGCTGTGAAGAGACACCATGACCAAGACAACTTTTTTTTTTTAAGCATTTAATTAGGAGTTTGCTTATAGCATGACAGCATTCGTGGTACTGGAGCAGTATCCACAGGCAGAGACAGACAGACAGACAGACAGACAGACACACACACACACACACACACACACACACACACACACACACACACTGGGTCTGGCTGCCCAGCATGGCTTTTGAAACCTCAAAGCTCTCCTCTAGCAACACACTTCTTCCAACAAGACAACACTACCTTTACCTAATCCCTTCAAAGAGTTCTTCTCCTTGATGATTAAGCATTAAAAATATATGAGCTAGCCGGGGAGTGGTGGCGCATATCTTTAATCCCAGCCCTTGGGAGGCAGAGACAGATGGATCTCCAAGTATGAGGCCAGCCTGGTCCACATAGTGAGTTCCAGGACAGTCAGGGCTACTCAGAGAAAATGTGTAATAATAATAATAATAATAAATAATAATAATAATAATAATAATAATAATAATAAAAAAGAGCCAATGGGGGTTATTCTTATTTAAAATATCACACCCCACTCCCTGACCCACACAGGCTTGTAGCCATCATAATGCAAAAATGCATTCAGTCCAACTTCAAAAGTCCCCTAGTCTATCAGTCTCAACACTGCTTGGGTTTGGGTCTCTCCATCAGCACATTCTCGGAAGCCCCCTTGTTCTGGTGGTGTGGTTCTGCACTCCCTGTTTGAGTTGGCACCTAATTTTTGATGCCTTTGGTCTTCTCAGAGGTGAGTGTGAGGACCTCTTCTTTCCCCCTTTTCCTTCTCCTTTCTGTCTGTCTGTCTGTCTGTTCATCAATTAGGGAGGTACACATTTTGCTTTTGGTTCATTTGGCATCTCCACATAAGGGCCAACCACCCAGGAGGTGGAACCAAGGATTGGCCCTCGACTGCCTCTTCTCGTCCAGAGACTCTGTGTGGGCATACAGATGTGGCTAATGAACCACAAAGGTCCCTCACTAAGCTCAAGTCAAGTATACTCACCATCTGATCAATGTTACAGCAAACGTCCCTTAGAAGGCATGTGATTGGGTTCCACTGTTTGTGCTGGAATGCTTGTTTTCAAAATGAGAATGTTTTACATGTAATTTGAAGTAAATTTCTCATGTGCTCTGTAATCAGAAGGTCCACCTGTTGTACAAAATATAACTGTATATTTTTTACTGAAGTAGTAAATTGTTATAATAATCAATGGTGTCTATAAAGCCACTAATTTTTACACACAAAATCAGTTTCAACAAGAGAGAGGCACATGGGTTCAATCCCCAGCACTGACACAAAGCAAAGCAAAAATCAATTTCAAGGTTTCAAATTGTTAACTAATAAAGAAATAGGTTGGCAGAAAGTATAAAAATGTGGAAAGGATGTAGTAGCTGTAAATTGCCATGCTCTTTTTTTTTTAAACTCATTTCCTTAAAACGTTAAATAATAAGAGATTCAAGGTGGCTATAGCAGGTGGCAACCGGTGCCACAGGGCCTTTCCAAGGAGCCTGAGAGACCCACGAAGGCCTTGAGAGGAGACTCAGCAGCAGGAACAACTCAAAAAGGCAGATCCTTGGGAAGACGCTTTTAAAAAGTAGTTTCGTGGATCTGGGAAGAAAGACGGTGGAACGGAGCATGCAGAGGAGAGAGGCTGACTCGCGGGTGGCGACAGGTTCGGGAGGGAGTGTGACTGCAGCAGACCGAGCGTTATGTCATGTGGAGTGGAGTCGGACTGGTCATTGGACAGCAGCATAGCAGCATAGAGCAGCTACTGTTTGAGGGGTAGCACCAGGCAGCAGCACTGCTGTGATGTTTGTGCCCAGGATAGCCCAAGGGCAGAGTGGTGTGCAGCAGCCTTGAGTTAGTGCAGCACTGCTCGCCTGAGCCTGCTATCCAACCGCACGATCACCCTGACTGAGCAGCAACACGTCTGAGAGACTGGGCCCCCTCCAAAAATCCCTGTGGCCTGAGGCCACGTTGATGTCCATGGTGCTGCTACGGACAAGAAAGTTTCTACTGTAATATTATTGATGACTGCAGACTCATAAATGAGAGAGAGAGAGAGAGAGAGAGAGAGACATTGAAGGTTTCCATGACAACCTCTCCCTGTCCCCGCTCCACCCCACCCTCCAAAAAGAAAGAAACAGTCCAGACAGGAAGACTTTGAAGATTAAAAATTTCGATAAAGATGCTGAACTGCAGCTCTTCATTGTTGATGGCTTCTGGCAGGGTGTGGGGAAGGACTCGGGTTTCTTTAAGGGGAGGAGGACTCCGGTTTCTTTAAGGGGCTGACCACTGGGAGTTTGATTATATGTCAATGTGAATATGGGAAACATGAGTTGGAATTGGTGTATTTCTCTTTTAGGGGGGTGTAAGTGTGGGAGGGGGGGTCTGGAAGAAATGGAAAGCAAGAGTGATTGGGTGTGTTGAATGAAATTCTCAAATACTTAATAAAAATATTATGTTGGGGAAAATGTTAAATGATAATATAATGCAGAATAAGAGAAACTTGACTATTATATTAGTCTACTATTGAAATAGTAGAATTCTAGTATTTATAGAAGTACCTGGTAAACTAGACTGCATTCAAAGGTCTATAGGAGGCTTTGATTCTAATACATCTGCTGTTTTGTTAGTTATCTAAAGTATAAAACTCTCTACCCCTTCACCCAAACCACCACAGTTTAATACCTCAGAGAAGTTCTCTCGTAGGTTAAAAATATCCTTAAAAGATTAGTATTTTCTGGGCTGGAAGGAGCTCAGCTGTTAAAGGCTAGGCTCACAACCGAAAATAGAAAAGATTAGTATTTTCAGACCTTTATGCTAAGCAATTTTTTGATGCATAACATAGACTCATTTATTTATTTTTTTAATTTATTTTTCTTATTTTACATATCGATCTCAGTTCCCTCTCCGTACCTCCCTCCCTCCTTCTCTTCCACCCTCCTATGTCCCCAGACCACCCTCCCATCCCATTCACCCCCCCACACACACTCCACATGTAGGGTGATGCCTTCCTGGAGGGGTCATCTAAATCTGTCAAGTCATTTGGAGTAGGGACTAGGGCCTCCCTCCTGCCTCTAGGTTAAGGGAATATCCCACTCCATAGGGAATGTACGCCAAAAGTCCTTTTGTATACCAGGGACACATGATGGTTCCACTGTCAGAGGTCCCTTAGACTGCTCAGGCATTCTAACAGAGACCCATGTTCAGGGGGTCTGAGTCAGCCCAATGCTTGTTTCACAGCTATCAGTCTGAGGGCCCATTAGCTCCTCCTCGTTCAGGTCAGTGGTCTCTGTGTGTTTCTGTAGCCCGATCTTGTCCTCCCTCTCTGCATCTGGATTCCGGTTCGGGTCAGAGTTTAGTTGTGGGTGTCTGCTTCTGTTTCCATCAGCTACTAGATGAGGGCTCTATGATGGTGGAAAAGTTAGTCATTAATCTCATTACCAGGGGAAGGCATTTATGGTAGCCTTTCCACTGTTGCTCAAATTGTTAGTTGGAGTCAGTCTTGTAGGTCTCTGGACAATTTTCTAGTCAGTTTTCTCTTCAAACCTATAATGGCTTCCTTTTTTTTTATGGTATCTCTCACTTTCATTTTTTTTCTCTCCTCTCTCTCGTCTATTCCTCCTCTGACTCAATCTTCCTAGTTCTATGTGCTTTCCTCTCCTTCCTTTCTCTTTCTCCTAACTCCCTCTTCACTCCCTGCCCTCCCCCACTCCCAATATGCTCAGGAGAACTCGTGCCTTTTCCCTTCTGTGAGGGACCTTATATGGATCTCTTAGAATCCTCCTTGTATCCTAGTTTCTCTGGTGATGTAAATTATAGGCTGGTGATCCTTTGCTCTATGTCTAAAATCCATATATGAGGGAGTACATACCATGTTCCTCCTTTTGTGACTGAGTTACCTCATTCAGGATGGTTTCTTCAAGTTCCATCCATTGCTTGCAAATTTCAAGATTCCATTGTTTTTCCCGCAGAGTAGTATTCGATTGTGTAAATGTGCAACATCTTTATCCATTCTTCAGTTGAGGGCCATCTAGGTTGCTTCCAGGTTCTTGCTATTACAAATAATGCTGCTACAAACATAGCTGAACAGATGTCTTTGTTGCATGGATGTGGGTCATTTGGGTATATGCCTAAGAGTGGGATTGCTAGGTCCTGTGGTAGACTGATTTCCATTTTCCTGAGAAATTGCCATACTGATCTCCAAAATGGCTGTACAAATTTACACTCCCACCAGCAGTGGAGGAGTATTCCCCTTTCTCCACATCCTGTCCAGCATAAGTTGTCATTGATGTTCCTAATTTTAGCCATTCTGGCAGTATTAAGATGGTATCTCAGAGTTGTTCTGATTTGCATTACCCTGATAGCTAAGGATGTTGAGCACTTTCTTAAGTGTCTTTCAGCCTTTTTGATTTCCTCTATTGAGAATTCTCTCTTCAATTCTGTACCCCATTTTAAAAATAGGGTTATTTGGTGTTTTAATGACTAGTTTCTTGAGTTCTTTGTATATTTTGGAGACCAGCCCTCTGTCAGATGTAGGATTGGTGAAGATCTTCTCCCAGTCTGTGGGCTGCCGTTTGGTCTTGTCCACTGTGTCCTTTGTCTTACAGAAGCTTCTCAGTTTGAGGAGGTCCTATTTATTAATTGTCGATCTCAGTGTCTGTGCCATTGGAGTTACGTTTAGGAAGCGTTCTCCTGTACCATTTCGTTCAAGGGTACTGCCCACTTTCTCTTGTAAGAGATTCAGTATGGCTGGTTTTATGTTGAGGTCTTTGATCCATTTGGACTTGAGTTTTGTGTGTGGTGATAGACATGGGTCTATCTGCAGTCTTCTATACACTATCATCCAGTTGTGCCAGCACCATTTGTTGAAGATGCTTTCCTCCTCCCATTGTATACTTTTAGCTGTTTTGTCAAAAATAAGGTGTTCGTAGGTGTGTGGGTTAATATCAGGATTTTCTATTCGATTCCATTGGTCTACCTGTCTATTTTTGTGCCAATACCAGGCTGTTTTCAGGACTATAGCTCTGTAGTAGAGCTTTACATCAGGGATGGTGATGCCTCCTGAAGTGCCTATTGTAAAGGGTTGTTTTTCCATATAAAGTTGATTATTATCCTTTCAAGGTCAGTGAAGAATTGTGCTGGGATTTTGATGGGGATTGCCTTGAACCTGTAGATTGCTTTTGGCAAGACTGCTATTTTTACTATGGTTATCCTACCTATCCAAGAGCATGGGAGATCTTTCCATTTTCTGGTCTCTTTTTTAATTTCTTTCTTTAAAGACACAAAGTTCTTGCTATATAGGTCTTTCACTTGTTTGTAAGCGTTACCTCAAGATACTTTATGTTGTTTGTGGCTGTTGTAAAGGGTGATGTTTATCTGATTTCTCAGCCCCTTTGTCATCTGTATATAGTAGGGCTACTTTTTTTTTTTAAAGTTTATCTTGTATCCTGCTAGTTTGATGAATGTGTTTATCAGCTGTAGGAGTTCCCTGGTAGAGTTTTTCAGGTCGCTTATGTAAACTATCATATCATCTGCAAATAGTGAAAGTTTGACTTCTTCCTTTTCAATTTGTATCCCCTTGATCTCCTTTTGTTGCCTTATTGCTTTAGCTAGAACTTCAAGTACAATATTGAAGGGCTATGGACAGAGAGGGCAGCCTTGTCTTGTTCCTGATTTTAGAGGAATCACCTTAAGCTTCTCTCCATTCAGTTTGATGTTGGCTGTTGATCTACTGTATATTGCTTTTATTATTTTAGGTATTTTCCTGTTATCCCTGATCTCTCCAAGACATTTATCATGAAAGGGAGCTGAATTTTCTCAAAGGCTTTTTGAGCATCTAGTGAGATGATCATGTGGTTTTTCTTTTTAGTTTGTTTATATGGTGGATCACACTGATAGATTTTCGTATGTTGAACCATCCTGCAACCCAGGGATGAAGTCTACTTGGTCATGGTGGATGATTTCTCTGATGTGTTCTTGGTTTTGGTTTGCCAGTATTTTATTGAGTATTTTTGCATCAATGTTCATGAGGGATATTGATCTGTAGTTTTCTTTCTTAGTTGTGTCTTTGTGTGGCTTGGGTACCAAGGTGATTGTGGCCTCGTAAAACGACTTTGTCAATGAACCTTCAGTGGAACAATTTGAGGAGTATTGGTATTAGCTCTTCCTTGAATTTCTGGTATAATTTTGCAGTGAAGCCATCTGGCCCCGAGCTATTTTTGGTTGGGAGGCTTTTGATGAATGCTTCTATTTTATTAGGGGTTATAGGTCTATTTAAATTGATAATCTGTTCTTGATTTAATTTTGGTAAGTGATATATATCCAGAAATTTGTTCATTTCCTTTGAATTTTCAAATTTTGTGGAGTACAGGTTTTCAAAGTATGACCTGAAAATTGTCTGGATTTCCTCAGTGTCCCCTGTTATGTCTCCCTTTCCCATTCTGGTTTTGTTAATTTGCATGTCCTCGCTCTGCTTTTTGATTAGTTTGGATAAAGTTTTGCCTATCTTGATTTTCTCAAAAAACCAACTGTTTGTTGCATTGATTTTTTTTTGTATTGTTTTCCTGGTTTCTACTTCATTGATTTCAGCCCTCAAATTGATTATTTCCAGGTGTCTACTCCTCTGGGGTGAGTTTGCTTCTTTTTGTTCTAAGGCTTTCAGTTGTGTTGTTAATTCTCTAATGTGACTACCCTCTGTTTTCTTCATATGGGCACTCAGTGCAATGAACTTCTCTCGTAACACTGCTTTCAAGGTGTCCCTTAAGTTCGGGTATGTTGTGTCCACATTCTCATTGAATTTTAGGGAGTCCTTAATTTCTTTATTTCTTCTTTGACCCAGATATGGTGCAATTGCGTATTGTTCAGTTTCCATGAGTTTGTAGGGTTTCTGTGATTTGTGTTGTTGTTGAATTCCAACTTTAAAGCTTGGTGCTCTGATAAAATACAGGGGAATATTCCAATTTTTTTGTATCTGTTGAGGTTTGTTATGTCAGCTAGTATGTGGTCGATTTTAAAGAAGGTACCATGTGGAGCAGAGAAGAAGGTATATCCTTTTGTGTTTGGATGGAATGTTCTATAGATGTCTGTTAAAACTAATTGAGACATAACTTCTGTTAGTTATTTTGTTTCTTTGTTAAGTTTCTGACTGGTGGTCCTGTCTAGCAGGAGAGTGGACTGTTGAAGTCTCCCACTATGAGTGTGTGGTTTTATGTGAGCTTTGAGTTTTAGTAGCATTTCTTTTATGAATGTGGGTGCATTTGTATTTGGGGAATAGATGTTTAGAATCGAGACTTTGTGCTGATGGATTTCTCCTGTGATGAATACGAAATGACCATCTTCATCTCTTTTGATTGATTTTGGTTTGAAGTCTAACTTGTTAGATATTAGGATAGCCACACCTGCTTGCTTCTTGGGTCCATTTGATTGGAAGATCTTTTCCCAACCCTTTACCCTGAGGTAATGTCTGTCTTTGAAGCTTAGATGTGTTTCTTGTATGCAGCAGATGGATTCTGTCTTTGTAGCCATTCTTTTAGCCTGTGTCTTTTTATAGGTAAGTTAAGACCATTAATGTTGGGGCAGAGGCAGGCAGACATCTGTGAGTTCAAGGCCATACATAGAGAGTTCAAGGGCAGCCATAGAAAGAAAAAATCACTCCCACATAAATTTCATCATAGTCACAAATTTAATCTAAACATAATAAGCAATACAGGTGTAATTTAAAGGGGATAACTTTTGAGAAAAAAATCTCCAAAATGCATTTTGATTTCACTGAACTTCTATCATGTTCCATCTATGAGGGAAAAAACCTATTTCCCAAGCTATGAACCCTAGATACAAAGTTCCTTTTAGAACACAGGGTACTAAGAGTCTTTTTCTGAATCTCATTTACTGTGTGCAGAGAAGCAGTTTCATTGACTATTGTATGTGTACACACGTGAGCATGTCAAGAAAACATTTTTAAGTTTACAGATTTTGGAATATGAAATCAAGTGCTGCTCTTGGTGTGTCCAAGAAGTTTTTAAATGTCCCTATCACTGTGAATCTTGTTAATGAAACAGTAATAGAACAGAAATTAATTAGTTGTCATGTAATTATCACTTTGATGTTGCATAGAACATGTATGATAAAGGCAAAGAGTACTTTAGGAAATTTAGAAGCAATTGAGGTTTTGTTCATATCCTCTGCCTTAATAATTTACACCACATCAAACAACACCAAAATAAAGCCCCAAGTAGCAAGTTAAAGGAAGCTTACAGAGAAATTGCTTAATTTGATGTAACCTAATGAAGAAATAATTAACTTGGCATAGTTTGCAATTTTGAGTATTGATTTTTATACATGACACCTGCTATTGAGAGCCTCCTCATATTCTGCTTTGGGGAATGCACACAGTGACATACATGACCTGGCAACTGAGAAACAAGTGGAAAGCAGATACTATTTGATCATTGTAAAAACCAACTATTGTGCCATCTGTGCCCCATTCTTGAGTTAAAAGTTTCTAGAATTATTTTTCCAGTGACTATGCAAAACAGCAAGTGGGTGCTAAAACATCAGAATCAAGAATATAAAGACAAAAATCTTCAGTCTTTCTGAAAATATTCAGAAGGCATCCTTTCAAGATCTATACAAAGCATCAGGTTGTTAGATCGCTTCAGTGAAACACTGCCATCACAAATGTTCAATCCATGAGGAAAAGAGTCCTGTTTAACAGCCAGTGGCTGTCATAGAAAGATTAGTTTTTAAATAATGATTGAGGAGTATAACGAGTATGTTTTCCCACCGGCCGCCTGGTCCCAACTCTGTGTCATCCAGCCACAAATAACACGCAGAGACTCTGTATTTGATATAATGCTGTTGGCCAGTTACTTGTTTCTTATTGGCTAGCTCTGTCTTGATGATTAACCCATTTCTATTATTCTAAGTATTTCCACGTGGTCTCATCTTACCGGAGAGAGACGCCCTGCTCTCTCCAGGCTCTCCATGCTGACTCCTAACTACTTCCTCTTTCCTTTTAGTCTCCTATCTTGTTTTCCTATTGGCCAACAATGCTTTATTCATTAACCAGTATGAGAAACATATTTACAGAATAATATCTCCCATCAGAGGAGGGTAGTTGTGCAAGTATGTTGGAATATCTAAGTAACCATGAAGAAAATTACACAAACAGCATAATCCAAGACACCATAAAGCAACAAGGATTATTGCAAGTAAAGCTGACAGACAAAGGACACAATGTATGACATACCAAGGCTCCAAACAGGTCAGATTCACTCCAAATGAATATTCAACCTTACCCTGGTCCCAGGACTTTCTTTTCTCACCTTGGGAACCCCTCCCTCATCTTACAATTCTCCCCTCAAGTACCAGGAGCCAGAAAAAAAAAAAACTTTGTTTTCTAAACTTAACCTTGTCCTCTGATCGGCTAACATCTTGCCAGGTCTCAAAGAGATGCCAGAGCTCCATACTGTCAGGACTGTGATGAAACAACCAACTACCAGGACTTGGCAGCACCCCAGCTTTCTCAGATCCCCCAAAAGACGATCAATGCCCCAAGTCAGCAGGAAGCAGTCTTTTGAGAACTCAAAGTCCTTATTCCCTAACCTGCCATGCCCAACCCCCACTTTTTTAATAACAATAAGAGGTGGGAATGTTGGGAACCTGCAGTCTCCTGACTCTGCCCCTGATGATGGGCAGGACGCTCATGGCCATGTCATCACTACATCAGGCTTTACCTGGCTGTTCAAGCTTTTACCTGGTTGTACAGGGGACCCAGTTACGCATGCCCAAGCCCCCCTTTTAAAGCAAGCACGCCAAGCGCACCTCTCTCTCTCGCTCTGGGGCCCCTTCTCTCCTTCTTTGACCTCCTCTCTCCTTCTCTCTCTCTCCCCCCCGCTTTTGGTTGGCCACCACCTACCCCACTTTCTCTCCCCTCTCTCAATAAACTCCACGTGGGCGCTGAGTCTCGTGTTTGTGTTTCTTAGGCAATAGCAGCTGCAAAGGAAGTCAGAACAGAAACTCAAACAGAACAGGAACTTGGAGGCAGGAACTGGTGCAGAGACCATTGACAAGTGCTGCCCATGGCTTGCTTGTTCAGCCTACTTTCTTGTAGAATCAAGACCACCAGCCCAAGGATGGCACCACCCACAATGAGCTGGGCCTTCCCTATCAATCACTAACCTAGAAAACATCCTACAGTCCATTCTTGTGGCGGCATTTCCTCAGTTGTGGTTCCCTCCTTTTAGATGACTCTAGCTTGTGTCAAGATGACATAGAAGTATCCAGCAAACATATCAATGTTGACTTTACTGTAGATGGTCTAAACATGCCAATTGAAAGACAGATTGGTAGAACGAATTTTAAAACATTAAGCACATAAAATATATCATCAAAAAAATACATGAAGCAAGCTCTTACACAGCTGAAAGGATAAATACACAAATATATAGTTATAATTGGAAAACAGCATTCCATTCTCAAAAACTGAAAGAACTACATAAATATAACATGATCAAACATGTTGAACTCCAAACAAGCAAATGGACATGATAGCCAATGAAATACACATTTTGGCAAACACTCAAGGGAGATATTTACCATGGTTAACCAAATCCTGAGCTATGAAATATAATTCAACCAATATAAGAGTTTAAACCAGGACTGGGGTGTAGATCAGTGGGAGAGCATTTGCCTAGCATGTTCCCTGGGTTCAATTCCCAGCATTGGAAAGAAAAATAGGGAGTGGAGGTAGCACTGAGGGTGGGGCTGGGGAGTGGGGGTGTTGACCATACACAGCATATTTTTTGTCCGTAATGAAATTAAACTGAAAATCAATAACAGAAAGACAACAGGAAAAATATCATATACTTAGAAATTAAACAACACACTTCAAAGAAATGCATGAGTAAAATAGGAAGCCAAAAAAAAGATGAAAAGTATATATGCTGAATGAAAATAAAAGCACATTACATATAAATATACGGGATTTAGTGAAAGCACTGCTTGAACGGGAAAATTTATAATTCTAAATGCTCTACTGAAAAAAGAAAAGAAAAGAAATCTCAAGTCAGTGTTCCTGTCTCAAAAGCTACATAAAGTAAAAACACTATGTGGGTCATCTGGGGAGAAAAGACAGAATGGGTCCCTGCCCGCCCCTGTGTTCTGTAGCACTGGCCTGCCAGGAGAACGTGCCCAGTCCTGAGAGGCGCATGACGATTGTGAAGGTCACTTACTGCTTTTGAATTGGATTTGAAACCTCTTTCACAGGAAGTAATTCAAGCCTGAGACTATGACCTGGTGTAAAGCTGGTGGCTCTGGAGGTCAGAGGCCCCAGGAAGGAGCCTACTACTGCTGCTCTGGTTAAGAACATGTTGTCAAACTGCCTTCTAAATAGTTATGCTTATCCCTAAAGGTTAGTGTTGCCTTTGACCTTGTGCAGAGAAGCTCTCTGAGGTGATCAACAATTAATACAGAACTCTTAGCTGGTCAAGCTACCGAGAATAAATATAATTAATGGTTCAGCCTTAAGTGGTACATCTATCTATTAACCCTCCTCTGCAACCCACCCCAGTGCTCATGGAGCACTACAGAATAAGGGAGGAAGGAATGTAAAACTCACAGGATGGGGAGGATTGCTGGGAAATGGGACAATATGGCCATTACACCAAGAACTCACTGCACCTATGGTTAGCAGCTCTCGATCAAGCTAGCAGATTCCACAAGGCAGTACTAATTTGACTCAGTAGTTCATTAACAAAGGAGAAAGGACACCAAAGGGGAGGAAGACTCCTGGGGGCACCTGAGGAAAATGGGTAGAAGGCATTTGGGTTCTTGAGATAAGTAAGGGGAACAGTTGGAATGGAGCATGGGATCAACTTGAAATGTTTGCATGTATCATCAAAGAATAAATAAAAGATATTCTATTTCAAAAATGAACAGAAAATAAATAGAAAGGATGAAGAAACAAGAAAATAAATCAATAAAATATAGTAGAAAATCGAGAAAATCAATTAAATAAAAAGCTTAATCTTTGAAAACATCAGTCAAATTTTAATTTTGCTAACAAGAATGGCAAAGATAAAGAGAGAAGGTACAGTTTATCAAATACCAGGCATAAAAACAGGACCAGAGCTATGAATTTTGCTGCTGCTAAAGGTATGATATAGGATTATGATACACTTATATGAATAAAGTTGACAACTTAGGGGAAAAAAGGGTCAATTCCTTGTCAACCTTGCAGGGTATAGTGACGTATGCCTTTAATCCCAGCACTGGGGATGCAAGGGCAGGTGGATCTCTGTGAGTTTGAAGCCACTCTGGTCTATACAGTTCCAGGAATGCCAGGGCTACATAGAGAGAGACGCTGCTTCAAAAAGAAAAAGATAGATGGATGGATGGATGGATGGATGGATGGATAGATAGATAGATAGATAGATAGCTGATAGATGATAGAAAGAAATAAAAATTACAAACTACCAAAACAAAATCAAAATGACATAGACAACTAGACATCCTGGATCCCTTAAAGGATTTGTGATTATAAAGCTCCTGAAAAAGGACAGCACCAATTCCAGAGGATTCCACTGGAAAACTTAATATATATTCAATTATGCTCAAACTCTTCTTCATCATAAAGCAAAATGGACTATTCCCAATTGCTTCATGAGACTAACAAGGCTCTGATTAAAAAAAAAAACAACAACAACATGAAAAAGGAAACAGTAGATGGATATATTATATCAACACAAAACTTCCCAACATGGCTGGAGCTATGGCTCAGTGGTTTAGAGCACTGGCTGTCCTTTCAGAGTACCTGGGTTCATTCCCCTGCACCTACTTGGTAGTTCACAACTATATCTCACTCCAGAAACAGGAGATCCAACACCCTCTTCTCAACTCTGGGGGCACTGCATGTATGAAGTACACAGACATACATATATGCCAAACACTCATTTGCACAAAATAATAAGATAAAAATTTAATTTCCAACAAAATGTAACCAACCCAATTCAACAACATTTAGAAAAGAATTATATACCATGACAGCAAAATATACAATGATGTCAGTGAATGGAGAAAAAGTAGCCACACCTAACACCCATGTGAGATGATAAGCTAGCAGTAGTGGGTGGGACTTTCTGAACTTGATGAAGAATGTCTATCCAAGAGCTACATCTAAGGTCATGCTCAACAGTTAAAGACTGCTTCCTCTCACAGGAAAATCCTCTCACCACTTTCATTTGCTATACTACCAAAATGTTAAATTCCTGCCATCGATGGGTGAAAAAGCAGAAGAAACAAGAAAAGGCAAGAAAATAAAGCTGACCCAGTTTTCAGGTGATAAGGTTTTCTAAGTATAAAAATCCCAAGGAATCCAGCAAAGCCCTGTTAGGACAAGTGAGTCAGGTGAGGCTCTAAGACTGGGGTCTATGTGCTAATATAGAACATATAGAATGCAAGATTGAGGTCTATGTGCTAATGCCAGTGGCCTTGTCAGAGAAGCATCAGATGGAGACGTTCAAGATGCCAGCCCACCAAGAGGTGAATCCCTAATGGCTGAATCTTGGATAGGTAAGGCCCCCTGAGACCACAGACTCCAGAATGTCTTTTTCCTATGCTGTAGCTTAACATGTTTGTTTCTACCATCTTTCTCCAGTATCTGGCATGGTGTGAATAGACACGGGGAGATCCCTACTGCCTGTAATATAGTGTTTATCTTGTGGACACATCCTGTACTACTGGATATTTTTACCTGTAGATTATTATGAAGATAATTTCTTCTTAAGCTGCACTGCCTAATTGATAATAATAATGTGAGTTTAAATAGAGTTTTGATGATTACATATATACACAAGGAAGTGCTACACACCCAGGGCCTATGAGTTTCACCTAAAAACCGTATAGATCTCAGCTCAGGTTGATGGTTAAAAAAATAATTGAGTTTCAGAACCCAGGCTGGATCCAGTTCTTACCATCTTCATGCTGAAAGGCACAGTCGCAGGTTTTGGTGTGCGCCATAGCTGAAACAAAGCCTTAAAGTAACTTAAAGTTAAACATAGATGTTTTTGCTAAATGTTTTTGAGATGAAAAACCCAAGAAGACAATCTAAAGGTTTAGAAAGGCACACAGTTGAATGGGGAACTCTTTAAGGTTAGGGAACAAGAACAAAGTAGCCCATTTATAATTAGCTGATGTGCCTTCTTGCTAGGATTGTTTGATGACCAAAGGTGATGATTAATTCCTTGTACCCATTTCTGCCTTCAATTTCCTAATATAAAAAAAAAACTATTGATGACTGGATATGCACACTAAAGATTTAAAATAGAGCTGACTGTTTTTCAACTATAAAAGTTTAAGTTTGTGATTCCTTTAAGAGTCCTTATAAAATTACCTTTAAAAATAATAAAATAATTGGTCTTTGTAATGGTAAAATGCATCCTGCCAGCATAAGAACTGACTGAGAAGAATGATCTCCTTTTTACACTCTGTTAATTTGTAACTCTTGTTAATTTGTAATTTGTAACAAGTTACTTAGATGTAAATGTATGTGACTTTGTTTTAATCATGTAAGGAAGAAGAAAAACATGTTTTCACCTGTATTCATTATAATTACTCATTAGAAAACTAGAATATAACTGTGGTGATATTTTGTTTGTGCTCTAACAAATAAAGCTTGCCTGAAGAGCTAGCCACTAGTTAACCATTGAAGCCAGGCAGTGGTGGCCACATCTTTGATCCCAGCACTGATGAGGTGGAGATAGGAATGTAAGGTGGGTGGCGACAGGCTCTCTGCACATTCAGTCTGAGGATTCATACAGGCAGGAGCTCTAGCCCTTTTGGTCTGAGGATTTCGTAGATGTAAGAACTTAGTGGCCAGCTGTGGATTCATGCTACATGTAACCACATTGTAATTTCTATATTGTTGGGATACATAAGCAGTAGAGGAAAGATAGAGAGTCAGAGAATGCAAAGGAAGAATAAAGAAAAGTTCTGTAGGGAACCATCAAGAGAATGTCTTTCCCTTTATCCCCTCAGATAAAAAAGTCATAGTACTCTGACTTTGTGAATTCCTTTTGAGACCTGCACTGCTGGAAGCTGGTTCCCCATGCCACAAAATCTGGTGAATGAACACAAAGAATGCAAAACTAGGGTCCACATGCTAGTGATGAACATGCAGAATGTTCATCATTCTGTGTACTGATGATGATACGGAGAGTTAAAATTAAGACCACAGAGCTAAGGTCAGTGGTGGTATGTGCTGTAATCCCAGCACTTTTGATTTGAAACAGCCAGCCTGTGCCACATGAGAATTGTCTCAAAACATGCCTGACACATAACAACAACAATAACAAAACCCACAGTAACATACACACACACCCACTCTAAAGAAAAGTAAACACAGACTACCTTACTCTAAAATATACATGGAAAAGCATGGATTCTAGAAACTTGAAATAGCTCAAATAATGTTTTGTTAATTTTCTTGAGAGAGGGTATAACCCAGGCTAGGCTTAGAGAGCCTGTGTAACCAAGGATGACCTTGAATTTCCAATGTCCTGCCTCCACCTCCCAAGCACTGGCATTACAGATGCATCACCACATCTGATTCCAAACAAACTTAAATATTATTGCCATCCGGCTACAACAACCAAGAAAGTATGATATTGGTGAAGGGACAGACATAGAATCAACAAACAGAATAGAATACAGAGTGCAGAAACAGACGTGTCCCTAAGAATCATGTGTTAAAGCTTGGCTAGAAACTGATGGGCTATTGAGAGGTGGCTGAATCATGAAGGGCTTTAACCACCAGTGAATTAAAATCTATTTTGCGGGGCTGGAGAGATGGCTCAGTGCCTAAGAGCATTGGCTGCTCTTCCAGAGGACTCAAGTTCAATTCCCAGCACCCACATGGCAACTCACAACTGCCTGTAACTCCAACTCTACAGCATCTGAGATCTTCACACAGAAATGCATGAATGTGAAATACCAACCCACATGAAACAAAAATAAATAAGTCATTGAAAAAGTTTTTAAAATCAATTTCTGAATTCATATCAGAATGGGCCATTAGCAGAAGGTCTGGCAAAAGGAAGTAACTTTTTTCCCTTTCTCAAATAGTTCTGCTTTCAGACCACATATTTCCCATCGTCCTTTCTTGATCCCGTATTCAATTTAAATGTCTCCCTCTGGTCAGCTTTTTACCTCCATGCCCTCATACATACATGCATAGGTATACATGTATAGTTACATGTGTACATATTTGAATTTGGATCTGGAATCCACATAGGAAAGAAAGCATGTGATGCTGTTTCATTGAATCCAGCTTATTTCCCATTACAATGCAACTCCTTCCATGGATTTCCTTTCAAATGTCATAAATACACTTGCCTTCACAGATGAATACATTTCCATTATAAAAAGGTATATATGTACCACATGTTCTTTACCCCTTCACATGCTGTTGATGGATGCCTAAACTGCTTCCAGATCTGGCTGTCATGAATACCACAGCAATAAACATAAACTGCAACTGTCTTCACACTGTGCTGATTTAGAGCGCTCCTGGGGCATTCTCAGGAGGGTGACAGTTGAATCACATGCAATCTAATTTTTAGTTTTTGGTTGTGAGCCTAGCCTTTAACGACTGAGCCATCTCTCCAGCCCTAGATTTTGAAGCAAACTCTACTGATTTTCACACTGGCTGCCCTGTTTTATGTCCCCACCAGCAGTATGCAAGGATCCCCCTTCTTTTTGTTGTTATTTGTTTTCTTGATGATAACCTTTCTGACCAGATGGGATGGACTCTCAACATCATTTTAATTTCCTGGGTGACTAATGATGCTGAGCACTTTCTCAAGTATCTGTTGGCCATTTGTGTTTTGTGGTATGTTTGCCAGAGAGTCTCATGTATCCTAGGCTGACCTCGAGCTTGCTGCGTAGCTGAAAATGATGTTGGACTTCGAATCCTCCTTCCTCCAGCTTTTCAGTGCTGGGAGAGTCCCCTGTCAACATGTCGGTTCTGTGTGGTGGTTGGAATCAAACTCAGGTCTCTCTTCTGTGTTTAAAAGTTTCTGTTGGAGAAGTCTTTCACCTCTTTAGTTAGGTTAATTCCTAGGTGTTTTTGAACCAGGTGTAACTGGGATATCCTTTTCTGCCTGAGGAAGTTCATCATTGGTATATAGGAAACCTACTGGTTTTTGATTTTGTGTCCTACTGATTTACTGAAAGTATTAATTGGGTCTGAGAGCTTGCTGACGTGTTTAACACAAGATAATGTATACATTATCTACATACATAATTTTACTTCTTCCTTTCCCATTTCTGTTACCTTTATTTATTTTATTTCTTAGATTCGGTAACTGAAGACTGAAAACATGTTTTTATAACTTGCTAAAGTATCTATTGAATGATTTCATTAAATGTATACGAGAGTTGAATATTAAAATTGTGTATTAACAAACAGATTACTTTGAAAATTTTTTAAATTCTTGGCTGAATTCTAAAAGTTGCCTGTGGCCTATGGTTCGGTGCAAGAACAAGAACCAAAATTTCTAAGACTTATTCCTGTTCTAATTTCACAGAGTTCTTAATTTCCCATTTATAAAGTATTACTAATAATTGTACTTTGCAAAGTGCTTTCCTAAAGACAGTGTCATGATTTGAATGCAATTAACTAATTCTACATTTTCAAACATAAACTTTTATTTTATGTTTACTAGTGTTTGGATTGATGTGGCCTAGATTCAGGCCAGTATATGGGTGTGTGTTCAACAGGTTTCAAGATAAGACAAAGCCCACAGGGACAGTAACACTCAGCAAGGCCCAGTGGACTTCAGGACAGCGCAGAATACTGCTGAGGCCATGTGGCCTGCATGCTCTCTTCTCTTTCATAATATTGATGATTCTTTTGACAATTTTTACTGTAACTTTCTCATGCATAGGACAGATGTGATCATTTCTGGAAACCCCATTTTTTCCCCTAAAATTCTTTGGAAGCTGATGCTTCTCAGGTTTCTTGTCTGGGGATGCCAGATATCACTCTATACCCTGGGGACTATTCTGATTCAGTGCTGACAGTATCAGAGGCAGACCACCCCTATTTCTGTAAATATGCTTTAAACGATATTGTTGCATTCTTGCAGATGTCTGCCTGTGTTTATCACCTTTTAATTTTGTAAAGACAGGATATACCTGGCTCCATTTTGCCAAGCTAGCAAAATGATGCCTTGTTTTTGGTTTAAAGATGTTTTGATGTAAATATTGTGAAAAAATATATTTAACATACTTGTTTTTGCTGGAGGTTATCATTGGAGGATAGAAAAAACTTGTTTGTTAGTAGGGAAGAACGTGCTTGTTTTTGATGTATAAATAAAGGTGGCTGGAGCTCTTTAGGGCCAGGCATTTCTGGAAAACTCATCTGGTGGTTGGACAATTCACTTCTTTGCACTGATGCCTCTTCCCCATCTCAGGACCTAAACCCAGGCTGGCTGTGGTGGGACTATGGCACACCAGAATAAAACACAGTGTTAAAGCTAATTATTTTCTAAAAGTGTTTTTTTAGAATTGTTAATTTATTAGTAACTTTATGAAATAGAGTATAAGCTGAAACTAATTCAGATAAAAATAATAGCCCTTAGGGGCTGTCAAGATGGCTCAGCTGGTAAAGGTGCTTGCTGTCAAGCCTGATGACCTGATGACCTGAGTTCAATCCCTACAATCCATGGAAGAAAGGGGAGTATCAGCCCTCAAAGGGTGTCTTTTGACTTCCATGTGCATGTCATTGTACATGAACACACAAATAAATAAATATAAACATTTTAAAATCTCTTAACATTAGTCATCACAATAATCAACATTATTTTGTATTATATATATATGTATATATATACATATATATATATATAGTGTGTGTGTGTGTGTGTGTGTGTGTGTGTGTGTGTGTACACACCATGGCATATGTGTGGAAGCTGGTGAACAACTCGTAGGAGCACAGGCTTAGTTTAAATCAATTGGTCCTCACTGGATGCTATGAGATGATTGGTTTACGATGCGCAGGCTATAAAAGCTGTCTTAAGTCTGTACCCAAGGTCCTCAGCCCTCTACCCCTGCAAGGCATATGGCTGTTGACCCCAGTGCACTTGGAATATAAAAGACCTCATGCTTTTGCATCAAGACTGCTTCTTGTGAGTGATTGGGGGGAGGGCGCCTTTCCTGAGTGGGAGCGTGAGGGTCCACGCTCTCCGGGTCTTTCATTGTAATCTAAGTGGGACTGAGAAGAGGGTGTGTTCAGGTAGACACTGGGTTCAAACAAGGTGTCTCTGTTTACCTCTGGTAAGTTCTTTCAGACTGTTTTAGTCAAGGTTCTCTAAAGCAACAGAATGGAATATATATTTCCAGGAAGTACTAGAGAGAGTTGGTCTTTAGTCTACATTGGAATCTTAAAGAAGTGGGATCTGATACTAGCAAAGGAATGCCACACCAACAGAATAGAAGAATTCACCATCATGAGTGAGGGCCATGTTGGTATCTTTCGTGGGTTGCTGCCCTGAGAGACAATGTTGACGTCTGTAATCAGGGCTGCCACAGGAGACCATGTTTATGTATGTGGTCTGTGCTGCTGTAGGAGACCATGTTGAGGTTCATGTTCGGTGCTGCAGCACCAGAGGCCATAAGGAAGTCCACGCTCCATGCTGCTGCTGGCTGTTACAGGCAAGGACGCCTCTTTTGTAGTGGCACTGCTGACTGCAACTCATCACTGAGAATGAGAGACATCGAAGGCTCTGGCACCACCTCCCCAGAAAAGAAACAGTTCAGACAGGAAGCCGTGATGGCGATGCTGCCGTGTAGCTCTCCAAAGTTGACAGCTTCTGGCAGGGCTGGAGGTGGGGAGGACTCAGTTTTCTTTAAGGGGCTGGCCACGGGGTGGGGGTGGGGGGCGGCTTGATCATGCTCCAGTGAGTATATGGGCAACACAAATTGGACTTGGAGGATGTTTTTCTTTTGGGTGGAGGGTACCAGAGTGGGAGGGTGGGCCTGGGAGGAATGGGAAAAAAGTGTGATCAGGGTTCATTGTATAATCAGTAAAATATTGTGCTGGGGAAAAAAAGATTGAGGGCAAGCAGGCAAAAAACAAAACTTCCTTCTTTCATCTTTAAAAAATTTCCTCCTTCCGAATCCTCCCATGTGGCCCTTTTTCAGTCTGTCTCACGTTCCTTGTGTGTATGTTTTCAGGGCTGAGCATGTGGTCCTGGATAAACAATCGGTGCATTTCCCCTTCTTCCACTCTCAGCATCCCTCAGTTGCCTATAGTTCTTTGTGCAGGGTTGAGGCTTCATGGGCCTTTCCACTATTGCTTAGATTCTTAGTTGGAGTCATCATTGTGGATCTCTGTACATTTCCCTAGTGCCAGATTTCTCTTTAAACCTATAATGGCTCCCTCTATTGATGTGCCTCTTTTCTTGCTCTCCTCTATTCTTTCCCTGACTCAGTCTTCCTGATCCCTCGTGTTCTCCTTCTCCTCCTCTTCTCCCCTCCTCTTTTTCCTACTCCCCCCTCCCCCGCCCCCGTCATGCTCCTAATTTGTTCAGGGGCTCTTGTCCCTTTCCCCTTCACTGGGGAACCATGTATGTCTCTCTTAGGGTCCTCCTTATTTCCTAACTTCTCTGGAGGTGTGGATTGTAGGCTGGTGATCCTTTGCTCTGTGACTAAAATCCATATATATGAGTGATTACATACCATGTTTGTCTTTCTGTGACTGGGTTACCTCATTCAGGATGGTTTCATCTAGTTCTAGCCATTTGCCTGGAAATTTCAAGATTACATTGTTTTTTGTTTTGGGAGTTTTGTTTTTGTTTTTGTTTTTTTTATGAGTAGTACTCCATTGTATAAATGCACCACATTTTCTTTATCAGTTCTTCGGTTGAAGAGCATCTAGGTTGCTTCTAGGTTCTTGCTATTACAAACAATGCTGCTATGAGCATAGTTGAACAGATGTCTTTGTTGTATGAATGTGCATCCTTTGGGTATATGCTTAGGAGTAGAATTGCTGGGTCTTGAGGTAGACTGGTTCTACCATTTTCTGGAGAAACCACCATACTATTTCCAAAGTGGCTGTACAAGTTTGTACTCCCACCAGCAGCTGAGGGAGTTCCCCTTTCTCCACATCCATATATATATATTCTGGCAGGAGCAAGATTGTATCTCAGAGTTGTTTTGATTTGCATTTCCCTGATGACTAAGGATGTTGAGCACTTTCCTAAGTGTCTTTCAGCCATTTTAGATTTCTCTATTGAGAATTCTGTTTAGTTCTGTACCCCACTTTTTAATTTAATTATTTGGTGTTTTGGTGACTAGCTTCTTGAGTTCTTTGTATATTTTGGAAATCAGCCCTCTGTCAGATGTGGGGTTGATGAAGATCTTTTTCCATTCTGTGGGCTGCTGTTTTGTCTTGTTGACTGTGTCCTTTGCTTTACAGAAGCTTCTCGTTTTAGGAGGTCCCATTTATTAGTTGTCAATCTCAGTGTCTGTGTTACTGGCGTTATGTTCAAGAATCGAATCGGTCTCCTGTGCCAATTCATTCAAGGGTACCTCCCACTTTCTCTTCCAAGAGGTTCAGTGTGGCTGGATTTATATTAAAGTCTTTAATCCATTTGGACTTAAGTTTTGTATATGGTGATAGATATGGATCTATCTGCAATCTTCTACAAGTCCGCATCCAGTTATGCTAGCTCCATTTTTTGAAGATGTTTTCTCTTTTCCATTGTATAATTTTAGCTTCTTTGTCAAAAATCAGGTGTTCATAGGTGTGTGGATTAATATCAGGATCTTCAATTCAATTCCATTGGTCTACCTGTCTGTTTTTGTGCCAATACCAAGCTGTTTTTATTACTATAGCTCTATAATAGAGCTTGAAGTCAGGAATGGTGAAGTCTTTATTGTGCAGGGTTGTTTTGGCTATCCTGAGTTTTTTGTTTTTCCATATAAAATTGAGCATTGTCCTTCCAAGGTCTGTGACAAATTGTGCTGGGATTTTGATGGGGATTGCATTAAATTAGCATTGCTTTTGGCAAGGTTGCCATTTTTACTATGCTTATCCTACCTATCCAAGAGCATGGGAGATCTTTCCATTTTCTGATATCTTCTTTAATTTCTTTCTTTAATGACTCAAAGTTCTTGTCATACAGGTCTTTCACCTGTTTGGTTAAAGTTACCCCAAGATATTTTATGTTGTTTGTCACTATTGTAAAGGGTAATGTTTCTCTGACTTTTTTTTTTTTTTTTTTTTTTTTTAGTTAATCTTACATCCTGCCACTTTGCTGAAGGTATTTATCACCTGTAGGAGTTTCCTGGTAGAGTTTTTAATAAATGAATGTATCCATTCTATTTGGAGTGGCAATTATGAAGAATACCTCTGTATGTCTTGTGATGTAAATGAACACACCACATTTCAGACCATAAACGTGCTGGTGAAATGGCTGGTGTGGGGTATATGTTTAATTGGGTGTTAACCTCTTTCTTCCTAGGCAAATCTCATCTCCTAATAGCCTTAACACCCTAATGATCCAATCATCTCTTAATATTGCCAGATAACAAGATAGGAGCCTTATTGAGCAGAATACTTCTTATCCAAGCCCTAATAACCAGTTTTCCAAAATGTCTGAGAAAAGCAACTTCATGGACAAAGATGTGTTTTCATCCATAGTTCAGTAAGTTGTACCTATGGAGGGGGAGGGGAGGGAGGGACTCATTCTGATAAATTCTGTTACTCCAGAGCAGCAGTTCTCAACCTATGGGTCCCATGGGTCCCAACCATCAGAAAACCACACATTTCTGATGGCCTTAGGAGCTGAGGCACCATTCAGTAGCAAAAGGATGGTTATGAAGTAACAATGAAAATACTTTTATGGTTGGGGTCACCACAACAAGAGGAACTGAATTAAAGGGTCACCTCTTTAGAAAGGTTGAGAACACTAGGCTAGAGCATTTTTGAAATGCTTGATCTTTGTCCCAGCCCCTGTCTGGAGGTTTTTGTCTGTGGCTGAAATATCCCTACCCTAAGCCTCTAATCACCTGGTCTATCCAGTCACTGCCCCCTCCTGAGGTTGCTTAATACCACCCCAGGATGTATCCCTGGTGTAGGACTTTGGGAGCACTTTCCCCATGGAGGGATACTCCCTTAGCCTAAAGGCAGGGGGAGGGCCTAGACCCTACTCCAAAAGACTTGGCAGATTTTGATGATCCCTCCTGGAAGGCATCACCCTCCCTGTGGAGTGTGGGGTGGTGGGATGGGAGGGGGATCGAAGGAGAGGGAGGGAGGGAGGGAGAGGGAACTGGGATCCATATGTAAAATAAGAAAAAATAATAAATATATAT
The DNA here is from genome assembly GCA_030556225.1 of Cricetiscus sungorus. Taxonomy (NCBI): domain Eukaryota; kingdom Metazoa; phylum Chordata; class Mammalia; order Rodentia; family Cricetidae; genus Cricetiscus; species Cricetiscus sungorus. The sequence goes on along the minus strand of JANBXA010000491.1, from coordinate 15,796,489 downwards.
GAAAAGAAAAGAAGAAACTTGAAACCACTATCACAAAAAAGGTTTTTCTTCCTTCCTTCCTTCCTTCCTTCCTTCCTTCCTTCCTTCCTTTCTTGGGTTTTTGTTTTTTGTTTTTTGTTTTTCAAGACAGCTTTTCTCTGTGTAGCCCTGGCTGTCCTGGAACTCAACATGTAGATCAGACTGGCCTGAAACTCATACCCACCACCTAGTAACATTTCTTTAAAATAGAGGCAATTACCAGGCAGTGTTTCGACACGCCTTTAATCCCAGCATGAGGGAGGCAGAGGCAGGTGGGTCTCTGTGAGTTGAGGCCAGCCTGGTGTACAGACTGACTTCCAAGACAGATTCCAAAGTTACAAAGAAAGAAAGAAAGAAAGAAAGAAAGAAAGAAAGAAAGAAAGAAAGAAAGAAAGAAAGAAAGAAAGAAAGAGAAGAGAGGGAGAGAGAGATGGGGGAGAGAGAGGTAGAGAGAGAGAAGAAAAATAAAAACCCTGTCTCAAGAAACAAACAAAAGGAAGTTATGAAAAATGAATATCTTTGATAGAGTAATTGATATTTTCTCATACTTAAATCTAGACTATGCATTTTCAGAATGAAGGAAACTCACAGAAGTGTGGTGTTATGTGTTTCTTGATACATGATATCAGGGGATGGATAATGTTAAGTTTTCCCTTTACAGTTTAATGCAAGCTATTTTTTTTAAAAGGCAGGTTCTTGTTATGCATCCCAGCCTCGCCTCTAACTCTCAATGCCCCTCTCTCAGCCTCTCAAGTGGTGGGCTCATAAGTTGCATACCACTACATTAGGCTAGAAATGTTGATTTTAATAATTTGGTTAAGGTGGTAGGCTCTTCCAGGCTTCTCAGCTACAAAGCTATTTGTAGCTATTTCTCTATTTGAAATCTTCTGGGGTTGTTTGGTGTTTCCTTTTGAGACAGGTCTAATTCTAAATGTATGCCAGGCTAAGTCTGAAACATGTGTGGTGCCTCCTGCTAGGGTGCTGTGACAGTTGATCTTGGTTGTCTACTTGATTGCATCCACTGAAATTAACATAAGCTGGTAGACAGCACTCCTGTGAGAGATCTTTGAAGAGGGATGACCCACCCTAAATGGGGTGGCATTTCTTACAGCAGAGCTGATAAAAGGACTTGTAGGAAGGAAGCTCTACATGCAGCCTCCTTGCTCTCTGGCTAAAGAGTTACTTCCTAGATATTAGAAGCAACTTCTCTGGGATTCCAGCAGGGTTTGAAGACCAGATCCCCAGGAATCCACCAGGTCTTGAGGTCCAGGTTTGGACCGCTAAGACATCCAGCCTGTGGACTGCAACAGTTCTTCACCTCTCCACGTTGAGCCAGATGTCCTTGGACTACCCAGACTGCATCCAGCAAGCCAATCTAAAAAATCTCCCTTACTGCAAGTATGTTTATTCAAAAACAAAAGATGTTTCTTTAGAGAACTCTGGATAATACAGAGGCATGATGCCTGGCAGTTTATTTTCTTAAATACCATGTTAATGATATGTTTTTCATAGCAAATCTAGTAGTAGTATTTTTTAAGTTTCAGTTTTGGTTTTTAATAGTATATAAAAATGAAATTGATTGTAATATATTATCATGGTGGTCAAGAATCTGGCTAGGTGTTTTAACTATTATTTTAGTATTTTAATTATTTAAAAAATATTTTTGCCAGTCTGGTCTACAAAGTGAGTTCTAGGACAGCCAGGGCTGAACAGAGAAATCTTGCCTTGAAAAATAAAAATACAAAAAACAAATTTTCACCCTTTTTTACGTTTTAAGCTTTATATATTTTATTTTGTTTTCCTGTCTTCTATACTTACTAGGGCAATAGTAAACACTCCTGACAATAGTGGACCTCGTTGTCTCATTCCCAGCTTTAAGGATAACTTTTGATAATTTACTATTTAGTGTATTTTGAAGCATGGTGACATTCTGTCACCACGATGTACACCTGAGGCAGTTCATAAGGAGGGAAAATTCATTTGGACTCATAGCTTCAGAGTTTCAGTCTGTAGCTGCTTGGCCTTGTTGCTTTGAATCTGTGGCAAAACACTACATTATGGCGGGATCATGTGATAGATGAGAATTTTTGCTCCATGGAAGCCAGGAAGTAAAGAGAAGAAGCAAGGACCCCCAAATCTTCAGTGGTATAACTTCTTTAATCCTTAAAGTTTTACTTTGTTTCTTTAAAAGATTTTTAAAAAGAATTTTATACATGAGTGTCGTAGTTAAGGTTTCTGTTGCAGTGAAGAGACACCATTACCACAGCAACACTACAAAGGAAAACATTTAACTGGGGCTGGCTTACAGGTGCAGAGTTGGTCCATTATCATATTGGTGGCCAACATGACCGCAGGCAGACATGGTGCTGGAGAAGCAGCTGAGAATTGTACATCTGGATCCATAAGCAGCAGGAAGAGACAACGGCCCTGGCTTGAGCTTCTGAAACCTCAAAGCCCCCCCCCCCAAAAAAATCACACTTCGTTCAACAAAACCACACCTCCTAATCCCAGTCTAGTAGTGCAACTCTCTAATGACCAAGCATTCAAATCTATGAACCTGTGGTGTCGTCCTATTTAAACCATCACACAGCAATATTATATTTAGATCATTTCCAATCCTCCTTCTTCCCCTCCAAGTTCTTTCATGTCTACCCTACTCCCTCTCAAATTAAGTCTCTTTTTTGTTGTTATTTTTTATGGTTTGCTTTGGTTTTTTTTGAAACAGGGTCTCTTTATGTAGCCCTGGAACTCACTATGTAGAGCAGGCTAGCCTGGAGCCCAGAGCTCTGCCTGCTTCCGCCTCCTGGATCCCGGAACTAAATTTGTGTGCCACCACACCCAGCTCACCACCTCCTTCTTTAAATATTGTTACATATAGGCTGAGAGTCCATTAGTGTTGCTCATATGTATATGTGTCTAGAGCTGACCACTTGCAACTGGGTACATATCAAGGAGCGATCCCTGGAGAAGATATTTCTCCGAGCAACCATTAATTTCTTATAATTTGCCAGGTGTGATGTTATACACCTTCAATCTCAAAAGAAAAAAAAAATGGCAGACCTTTGTCTAAACTGGTTAATAGAAAGAGAAAGACCCAAATTGTAATAATAATAATAATAATAATAATAATAATAAAATGTTTTTATAGTCCTTCATCTAGGCAGGACCTTGTGTGATTTCCCTCACTAGTTGGCATGTCAAATGGTATTGTCAATATGCTGGTCTTGTTTAAGTGGCCATGGCTTTTAGGTTTCATAGGTTGTGCTTCCCTGTCTTATGTAAAAGGCACACCCCCACAGCTGACATCCTGGTCCTCTGGCTCTTAGCATCCTTCTGAATGTTCCCTGAGCATTGAGTGTAGGGGTTGCTATAAATGTCAATCCAAGATCAGTAGTTCTCTGCATTTTGACCAGTTGTAGATTTCTGTAATGGTCCACTTATGTTGAATCATCCCTGTATCTCAGGGCTAAAGCCAACTTGATCATGGTGGGGTGATCTTTTTGAAATATGTCTGTACTTGAACTCACAAAGGTCCACCTGTCTGTCTCCTGAGTGCTGGGATTAAAGGCCTGAGCCACCACTGTCTGACAGTTTGCAAGTATTTTATTAAGGATTTTTGCATCTATGTTCATGCAAACATAGATGGTTGTAACAAACATATGGCTGTAGTTCTCTCTCTGTCTCTGTCTCTGTCTCTGTCTCTGTCTGTCTCTCTCTCTGTCTCTCTCTGCCTCTCTCTCTCTCTCTCTCTCTCTCTCTCTCTGTGTGTGTGTGTGTGTGTGTGTGTGTGTGTGTGTGTGTGTGTGTGTGTGTGTTTATCTTGTTTTGTTCAGAAAACTATGTCCAGAGTTGGAATAGTAAAAAGCTCATGCTTCTGGACTCTGAATTCCAAATGAAATTGCACTCTATCGACATAAATAAGTTGATTTGATTTCCTGGTTGTGTAAACTATTCATAGCAATAGTCTTTGTAAAACACTTTAGAAATGTCTGATTTATTTAAAATGTTAGTTAAAATATTATGAAAAGTCTGACAGAGGCATGTGATGATAAATTATATATGATTTATAAAGTTTGCTTGAGGATTGAAAAAGCAAAGTCTGTCACAAGTCATAGAAGCCAAGAACACACCTTCAATCCCAACAGCCAGAAGCTAGGGGGTAGTGGTACACACCTTTAATCTTAGAACTCAGGATTAAGAAATAGACTGATATCTGTGAGTCCAAGTCCACCCTGATCTACACAAGAGTGAATCTGTCTAAAACTAACAGATCACACACCTGTAATCCCAGCACTTGAGGAGTATAAAAAATAGAAGCAGGGTCTTCAGTATTCAGTAGGAGGCACTGATTGCCCAACCACACTGAAGATAGGAAGGCTCAGTATCAAGGAAGATAGAAGGCATTGGAGAAGGATTCTCCAACCACAATGAGGAGAGGCAGCAGTTTGAGACTTGGTAAAGAGCTAGCCTGTGGATCAGCCCTTCCTGAGCTTGAGGTGAGAGCTAGTGGCCAGCTGCTTTGCTTCTTTGATCTTCAGCTTGGATCCCAATATCTGTCTTCGGACCTTTAATTTTTTGTGTTACAAGGCATATTTTCACAAAATAGCTTTTGTGGGACACAGAGTGGCAGCTGAAGTTCTGAGGAGGTTTGTCTTCTGCAATATTATCTATATTAGAGAAAGCAACTGTATCGCTGATTGAGTCAGGGAAATTGAAGGATGAAGCTGCCAGCAACAATGTGTCAAGTGATTAGAAGAAGGCTGGCTGAAAGTTTAAATCCCTTCTTACTCATTAATCTCCAACTGCTAAAGACAAACGGAAAGTGAAATTAACGTGATTGAAAACTGAACACAGTGTCCTGTGGCTGCGTTTCAGACCTGTTGAGAAAGAATGAGTTGATCAAAGCAAGTAAGTTCTCTTAGAACTGTGGGGCTGTGGCTGTCCAGCAGCGCACAGCCAGCTACTATTATCCAACCTGTTTCCAGGAACAGGTGAGCCCCATAATTAATCTTGGCTTCCTTTTGGAGAGAAGCAAGATACGTACCTCCCTGTTCTCTGAATTTGTATGTTAACCCCCTGAGTTCTGGTGAGGGGAGGGGAGAGGAGGGGGAGTTTTAAAATTGGTGTAAAGACTTTTTCTGTCCTTCCAAACACATGGAGGGGGATGCTGAATTCCCTAACTGAAGGCGCTAAGACAATTCCCTGGAAAGCTGTTGATCGCTACCTTGCCTGGTTTGGTGCATGTCACATCACATCAACTTACAGTGCAAAGCCTCTGCTAATGAGGCTAGGTTTTCTTTCATTGGCCTTGAACACTACGTAAATAAGGAGGACATGGGACTCCTGATCCTCCTGATCCGCCTGCCTCTAGCTCCTAAGTGCTGGAATTATGCACTGTTATGCCTGATGCTAACAAACCTCACAGGCACAGACCATGCAAACACAGAAATTTAATATTGGAGATCTTTTCAAGAGCAAACTCTTTTAAACAACAGGCTTTTGAGGGCTGTCAAGACGACACAGCAAGTTAAAATGTCTGCCTGGTACCTTGAGTTTTATATCAGGAACCCACATAAAGTTGGGAGGAAAGACTCTACTCCAGAAAGTTATCCTCTGACCACCACACATGGACACATACAAATAGTAAACATTCTTTTAATTTTTTCATATTTGGATCATTTCCCACTGCCTGTTGGAGAGGAATTCCTAGCATCTGTATGAGGCGATTTACATCCAGCTAAAACTCCAGCTGCAGGGTGTCCTAGGCAATCTTCCAGCCTCCAAAGGCTCCTGCATGCATATGTGTACATCTTCACACAGACCCACATGCATACACCTAATAAAGGTAAAAATACATCTAGACAACAAAACCAAAGGCTCTTGAATTGTCCAAATGATGTTCCTAGTTTTATATATTCTAGGTACAGGAAAGTAAACAGACACCTGTCCTGTTCACTCCACAGCACCAAATTGACTTTGAAAAAAAAAAAAAAGCAGAAAATTGTGTGAAGGAAAAAGTCATCCTTTCTTGTCAGATTTCTTACTGGTTCCAACAGGAACAGGTTCAAATCCCTTCTATAACATGGCACTACAAACATTGCCCCATATACTTTAAACTATCCACAGATAATTATGATGCCCAAAGCAATGTAAGATGCTGTGTAAATAGGAAATGATACCCAAGGAAAAAGTCTAACATATTGCATATAAACTACAGTCACCCTGCTATACACTTTAAATAATCTCTAGATTATTTATAGTACCTTGGGCAATGTAAATAGTCTAAGGAAGCAGGACATAGTAGCACACACCTTTAATGCTAACACTTAGAAGGCAGAGACAGCCAGATAGATCTCTGTGAGTTCAAGTCTAGCCTTGTCTACAGAGTGAGTTCCAGGGCAGCCAAGGATGAACAGAGAAACCCTGTCTCAGAAAACACACACACACACACACACACACACACACACACACACACACACACACACACACCATGAGAAATAGCTTAGGGAATGACTAAGAAAGAAATGTGTGCATCATCTGTATAGATAGACTTTTATCTAGAATATTTTAAATATGAGGTTGTTTTATTCTGCAGATGCAGTCTGTGGATATGGAGGCTTGACTACAACTGTACCAGCCACATAGACTTGTCATTAGAAACCCGGGGATTTATGCTACAATGCAGGGCTGAATTAAGTGGGCAGTAAAGTAAAGCTAAATCACAGAAGGCCACCTTTCTTTGAGGAGACAATAAATTATAGATGTAGGCAGGAGATGGTAAAAGGTGTCCTCCACCATTCATTTCACAATGAAGAAAAAGGAAAGCCCCTTGGTCACAGTAGATGAAGGGACGGCTGACAGGCTTTTAGGACTGGCAAAACTTGGGTGTCACGCTTCTGATTCTATCAATGATGGCTGAATGTAGTAATGTTACAGTTGTGTAGCAAAGTGTTCTTATAAGATATGTGTATCAAAATACTTTTAAAACATTAAAGTTGAGGCTATTATTATGGCTCAATAGATAAGGATGTTTCCTGCCAGATCCAAGGACCTAATTTTGATCCCTGAGATCCATATGGTAGAAAGGGAGAACAGACTCCTCTGGTTCCCACATACAGGCTAAAATGAATGTAATTAATTTTTTTAAAAAGAAGTCCAAGTTTAAACTAAACATTTATTTTAAAGTTCTAGAGGTCACAAAGCTAGCAAATGGCAAATGTGCGTCTCCTTTGACCCAAATCCCATTCTAGCTAACACTCAATCAGTACTGCCTGGAATAGATTTTGTCTTCTCATCACCCACTGAAATCCCTACTCTTCAAATCCTTCTAATAAACAGCATCCCCCCTTTTAGGAAGCTACTGGTTACTTTTCCACCATGTTTAGGTGGCCCTCTTTTGTTGTTGTTGTTGTTGTTTTGTTTTGTTTTGGTGTTTTGTTTTTCGAGACAGGGTTTTTCTGCATTGTTTTGGAGCCTGTCCTGGAACTAGCTCTGTAGACCAGGCTGGCCTCGAACTCACAGAGATCTGTCTGCCTTTGTCTTCTGAGTTCTGGGACTAAAGGCTTGTGCCACCAACACATGGCGTAGGTCGCCCTCTTTTGTTCCCCTAGTGACAACTGGACCCCATTTGTATATGTGTTCCCATCCACTAGACAGCGAAGTCTTGAAGGTAGGGATCTAGTTTTCTACAGTGTGTGACACATACTTCTGCAGCACAAGAATACCATTTATATCTGAAGTTTTCCTACACATTTTAATGGAGAAATTCTGAACTTGATTAGGTCAAATAATTAATATTCTTTTATGCATCAGAAAGAACCTGGAGCATGACAAACTGACAGACCAAATTTTCAATAGATGCTTTAAATTAATAAATGGATAATTCCTCCTTTCCTGTGACTGAGTCACTTTTCCTGAACAAGCAAGCTTATCTCCTGAGGAAAAAGACTTATGGTTTGAAATTAGTTTTACCCTTTATCATTTTAAAATTGGCAAATTTCTCCCTCATTTCCATCCCCATGATCACAAAGAACATGATTTTCACTATTTGAAAATGTGAGATATTTCCGTGTGTATGGGCGGGGGTGGGTCTTGAGTTTACCCTTTAACTGGTAGCAATTATGTTCAGCCTCTCAGCTAAATGCCACAAAGTCATAAGTGGGGGCTTGGAGGTGCCAATGCGAGGAAGAAAGGAACACATTAGGCTGAAATGATTGTGTTAAAGTCTCACATTATTGGGTGTGACGCTCTGGCGACAAAATCTTCACAGCGTGTGCTGATTACGTCTATGACTTAAAGATGTGTGATAATGGAAGAGTTAAAAAGGTGTTAGGTCTTTTCTAGATGCTTTCATTGCAGAAACAAGGAAAAAGTGACAAGTGATCGTCCTAGAGGTTTGGCTGGATTGACTGTCCCACGGAAAGGGACGACCTGAGGCTCTGACAGATGCCTTTGCGGCCAGAGCGCACACTTGGAGGTGGGCGGGCCCGGGAGCCCAGGGCTGGGGGCGTGGCCGAGGGCGGGCCCGCGGCTCCAGGGGCGGGGCCTCAGAGGGCGAGAGGCAGCCTGGGAAGCAGCGCCATATTGGCGGCGTCCGCGCTGTATTGTCATAAATAGAGCCGGTTTTGTGGTGTTTTCACTACTCGGTTGAATGCCTCGGCTGTAGTGAGTGGGGAAGTGAGCGAGCAAGCGAGCAACAAGCGAGCGAAGGGAAGTGGACAGAGGAAGGAAGAGAGGGCAAGCGCAGGACCCCAGAGCGGAGGCAGTCGCTGGAGAGGGACGCAGGAAGCGATGAAAGAGATGTCTGCGTAAGTGGGGGCGGCGGTTGAGGGCGAGGTGGAGAGAGGTGCGCTGAGGTGGGCAGCCCGCGGCTTCCAGCCCTGCGCCCCGCACCCCCGCAGCCGGCCGGGACTTCTGCTTTCCGCTGCCCGCCACTCCGCAAAGGGCGCCTCCCCTACCCGCGGCTCACCTGGCGGCCGGCGGGACTCGGGAGCCGCCGCCAGCCCCGCCGCCGCCGCCTCTGAGGACGCCCCCAGACCAGGATGAGGGGCAAAGGCGCGTGTGGCTGAGGAGAAAAACGGTCGGTCACTCTCCTGCCCCAGCCCTGTCCGAGCCCGTCTGCTCCTGTCTGCATTGGCGCAAACACCATCCCTGTGCCTCCCCCTCCTCCCCGCTGGACCCGCTGTCTTCAGGTCTTCCGGAGCGAGTGACCTAGCCCAGCCTGTAGGTTTGGGGTTGCTCTATGAGAAAGGCTAAGCCCCCTACCCCGTTCCTCGCCGCAGACCCACAGGGTCTGCCGGCATGTGTCTCCTGCTCACACTTTGATAAGTCGGAAGCAGTTTCTGTACTTGCCAAGAATTTATTAGAGCCTCTTGCGTTTCACTTTATCCGGAAATAATTTCGGCGTACAGAAAAATGCACAGAAAAAAGAAATAACACCATTTGTGTAGCCGCCACCCATTTCTGCCGAAGAATAGCATGGGGTGTGTTCTTACCTCTTTAATCTTTCTTCTTCCTTTAAAAGAAGTCAAGCATTCCAGTACATCTGAAGGACTGGCCTATCCCTTCTCTGACTTCATTCATGTCTCTCTTCCAAGGCCCTGAAGTACTGAATTTGGTTGTTACTGTTGCTGCATTTTTAATGTTAATACTACATATTCCTGTGTCCATAACCCATTGTACTTGTTTTAAACTGTTTATAGGTATTATCAGTTACTACTCTGCCTCCTGAGTCTTTAGAACATGTTCTCTCTGACTTTTCTGTTATTATTTTCATTTCTAATTCTTATTAATGCATGTATTCCATATGTAAACACATCCCTATGCAGTCCTTTTACGGCTATTTTAGGTTGTTTAAATTTTATTTTAACACAATACACAAGAGAGCTTAGCTAGGTTTGGTGGCACAGGGCCTAACCCCAGCAGTTCAGAGACAGAAGCAGAAGCAAGTTCATGGCCAGTCTGGGTGTTTGAAGCCTCATCTCAACAAACAACCTAATGACTGTAATAAGGGAGTGTCAGATCCAACTTCAGTTTCTCTCCATTTTCATCTTGCTGCAGAACAAATGAAACATCACTTAATTATTTCAAGTTGCATTTCTCCTTAAAGATTTGGTTTTTTATATCTAAGAGAGACAAGGGTATTTGGGTATGTTTGTGTGTGTTAAATACATGACATAGACAGATTTTCACATAATCCCAACAACTTGAGATGCAGGTCTCAACGTCTCCCTCACCTCTCCATTCTCCCCTCCATAACTGTATCAGTGCTGACAGTTCCTGTTTACACTTTACTTGACTCCTTTCTAAGGCTCTACTGGGCTCAGGTTCCAAACTTATCTTGTGGGAGAATGGGAAAGTAAATAACATATCCCCACATACCCTTCAACCCATCAATTTCATTTACAAGCAAAAGCCTTACAAAAATTTTACTGCAGGTACATAAGATACGCGAATAGAATGTTCATTGATAGTCTGCTTCTGCTTCTGTCTCTGAACTGCTGGTGTTAGGCCCTGTGCCACCAAACCTGGCTAAACTCTCTTGTGTATTATCCTTTCTTTCTCCCCACCTAATGAAATTTCCAGCTGAAGAACATGTCTTTGTTTGTAGACTCACTAATAATAAGCCACTGTTGTTTGTTTTTTGGTGCAGAGATGGAACTCGGCCCTACACATGCTAGATAAACACTATATCACTGAGCTATGTCTCCAACCCCAAGCCAATGCTTTAAGCAGTTAGTGCAAACAGAATTAACCACTGTTATGTTTTTGTGGTGTTTAAATTTTTGAGTTGACACTTTTGTACATAATTTATACAATCAATTTAGGGATGTCTATTACATTTGCTGATCTTTATGTTGCCTTACTGGGCTATAGAAGATTAAGAAATTAATACTAGAGCCATGCATAGTGGCATACACCTTTAATCCCAAACCTATGAGGAAGAGCAGGTGGGTCTCAAAATTGGAGGCCAGCCTGGTCTATATAGTTTTGGGATAGTCAGAGACACATAGTGAGACTCTGTCTCAAAAAATAAAGAAATACTATTGTCCAATTACACCTTCTTTGGTGAAAAGGTGTTATGTAGAGTAGGCTTTGAACCAGATTCTTCTACTTCAACCCTCTGAATGACGGGATTTGAGGTATGGACTACCTCAAATGACTATCCCATTTATTAACCTCCCTCTTTTCTTCCTCTGATATTTTTTAAATGGTTAATTATTACTAAAGTTAAAAGACTGCCTTTTATTTTGAGATTACATTATCATTGTTATGAATAGTTCTTATGCAAGTATTAAGAAAAGTGGTTAGCAGGTTAGAGTGTATGCTCATTTTTACTTTTGTAACGAAATTTACTCCATATGTTTTGGTCAAAGATGCAGTCAGAAATCTGTGGTGCTTTATTTAAGATTGTAATTTCCTACTGGCTAAGGTCTGTTAAAAGTCATATCCTTTAAAATGTTGCTATTTAGCTGGGCAGTGGTGGCACATGCCTTTAATCCCAGCACTTCAGAGGCAGAAGCAAGCAGATCTTTGTGAGTTCAAGGGAAGCCTGGTCTACATATTGAGTGCCAGGAGAGGCTCCAAAGCTACACAGAGAAACCCTGTCTCAAAGAAAAAAAAAAGTTGCTATTTAGTGTAATTAATTCAACAATTATTCAGTGTGAAAAGGTATGAGTTCCAATCTAAAATGAAGAGAATATTAACTATAGTCACAAAATATTAGAACTGTAAATTCTGATTCAAGGAAAAGGTGTTAATGTAATTTCCCAATGACTAGCCTAGTTGTGGTTTCTTTTTAAGGTTAGAGTATGTCCTAAGGACCTTATGATGGAATGTTTTACTTGTTGGAAAACCATTGTTTTTACTAAGAGTGTCTTTCAAGTGTTTGACTACATTTCAAAGATTCTATAATCTAGACCCAGTGTGTGGAGTATAGTGGGGTGGCCTGGCACTGGCTCTATTCAGGCTCTTCCCATTTGATCTGAATGGTGTTGATATAGTTGTCTTGATACCTACACATACTTCTTTGGGCTTGAAAAGACAACCATGAAAGCTGGAGGCTGTGTGAAAAGCCCTTCATGAAGACCAAATACCCATGTAACCGTCCCCCCCCCCATCCCCTTAAGTGATGTCTTTGGTAATGTTCAACAAACTGTTAAGGTCGCTTAAATAACCTGAATGGATCAAGAGGTTCAGTGTATTGGTGTGAAACAGTACTTAACATTTTTCCTCTGTTTCTTTTTTCTTGAACAGAAACACTATGCTGGACAGCCAGCATCAACAAAAGCATTATGGAATTACCTCTCCAATTAGTTTGGCATGTCCTAAAGAAATTGATCATATTTATACACAGAAATTAATTGATGCCATGAAACCATTTGGAGTATTTGAAGATGAGGAAGAACTGAACCACAGGTATGTCTTTGAAACTATAAAACATTTTTACAGTATATTATTTGATCATAAACTCATACATGTTGATTGCTTAATGACCCCTGACTGAGTATATAAAAATGCCAAGAAAAAAGAAATGCCTTGCTCTCTTGGAACTTAAATTTTTAATAAGGATTAGGAAAGGAGACAACAAACAACTGGTCAGATAAGCAATTAACAGTGTTATATGGGAAAAGTATTGGTGGGAAAAATTGAGTGTAGAAGTCTTTAGAGAAACCTTATTGAAAGGAAGATTTAAAGTTGAAGAAGTGTGTTCTGGCTGAGGTGAGTTTGTAGTCATATATTTGAGGACTATATAGCAAAAGATCTTGGGTGTCTAAAGCAGAGCGATAAATGGGAGAATCTAAGACAAAGAAAAAGCAGTAGGAAGGAGCCTAGAGGGTGAGGGCACTTTGTAAGCCACTATAAAATTTTTGGAAATTGAAACCTCTTAGGGTTTTGAGTAGAATATTAGCATGATCTGACTCATGTTTTAACAGTTACTTCAGCCACTGTGTTGGGAATAATCTCTAAAGGGTGGCAGGGGTCAGGGGACAAAAGCAGAAGTAGAGAGATTGGCTAAAAGGTCATTATGATAACCCAAGTTAGAACTAATACCTGAAACCTGAGGGTGACAGTAGAAATAAGTGGTATAGTCCAGATGTACTACAGGTGTGTTATTTAATGACATAAAGACAGTTTCCAAAGATGATTCCAAGATTTTCAGTCTCTGCATCTTACTGAATTAAGTCTGTTTTTTTTGGGGGGGGGTGAGAGTGGGGGGCTGAGAAGGAAGCAAGTTTATAAGGATCAGGAGATAGTTTTCCATTGTTTAAAATGTGGATGTTTATGCCATTGGTTTTAAATGTAATGGTCCCAAACTGCATTAGTTAAGTATTACGCAAATATTAGCCTGTAACTAACTTACCTATTTTAATCACACAAAAAATCTATGAGTACCAGTGAGAGAGAATGCAGTCTCCAGTACCACACTGCAGTGATGTAATTCTATAGTAAGGCAGGTGACAGTTCAGTCTGCCTCTGTAGCCTCATTGAAGGTAATTTATATTAGGATTTATATTAGGATTTTTAATTTTTGAAGACAACTCAAAGACCAAAATATTATCACATTTATCATGTACAGCACTCTTAAATTTCTCAGCTGTGCTGTGTATGAACAGATAAGATAGCATTAACACAAATATAATAAGGATTTAATGTGACATCATTACAAAGTTTCTACCTGTGTGTTTATTACTTTAATATTAACATTTTTTTTTTTCTTAAAGTGTAAATCTAACAGTTCTCATCTTTTATTATAGGCTGGTTGTTCTTGGTAAATTGAACAATTTAGTAAAAGAATGGATTTCTGATATCAGTGAAAGTAAGGTAAGATTAAAACTATCTATCGAATTCATTGTTTCATATTTTAGCCATCCATCCTAACAATGATATATGAGTCAAACTACCTGAAGTACTTTAAAGTATTTGTGTTGAGTAGTAATTTTATACAATATGTGGATGTCTACTTTTGTGTCTTTGGAAGGATGCTATTTGCTTTTTTTTTGCAAAGGACAGTTTTATTTTTCTCTGCTGTGACTGTCCTTTTGCAGAATAGTAGTAGTATGTGCCAGTTTGTGAGCAAATGAAAGACATGCTCAATCCATTAGTTTTGACTTTTATACCATACAACTATATAAAAATCTTTATGTAAGTATTTCATTTTAAATGAATATTGTACTTTAGTAGCTCTCCATTTTGATTTTCAATAAGTTAGCCACTAGCTTCCATATTGAACAACAATAATAGCAAAACCAGGCTCTCTGATATATTTGGGAATAAAGTGGTCTAGATAAGTGAGGTTTTACTCCAGAGATAGCCAATTTTAGCTGCAAGTCTGTAAAAATGTCTAGTTTGACTCCCATGTACTGGGCTAGGTTGAGAAGATTGAGAAGATTCAGGTTGAGAAGATTTTACTTAAAAAAAAAAAAAAAAAAAAGACTTTAGACTTCTTACAGAGTATCCCATCTGGCAACACTTGGCTTGCTTTTGAGCACAGTATAAGAAGGTTTGAATGAGGTTAGGTTCCTGATGCCTCATAGTCCCCACTATTTCTGTTTGCTCTGACATAGCCACTGCCATTTATCTATCAGTTTCTGTGTTTCTCTTAATTGCACTTGGTTGGCCCATCACACATACAAGTTTGCAAATATTAATTTATGATTGTACAATATTCTCTCCTCCTATAACTTACCCCATATTTCTGCCTTTTTTAGAAGGTTTTGGATAGTGAATTTTCTTTTTCTTTTTTTACCCCAAGACAGAGTTTCTCTCTGTAGTGGTGGCAGTTTTGGAACTCACTCTGTAGACCAGGCTGGCCTCAAATTCACAAAGATCCACCAGCCTCCGCCGAATGTTGAAATTAAAGGTGTGCACCACCAGTGCCTGGCTATGAATTGATTTTCTTTGCTGTTTCATGTATATCATGAATATTTTACTGGCTGTACTAGAATGAGATAGGACATATTCAACTAGGTGGTAAAAGTTTTTATTGGTTGGCTTCTTATCACCATACCTAATTCCTGAGATAGACTACTTAGGAAGAAAATGTTAAGCTAGCATACAGTTTTGGAGGTTCAGATCCAAGTTCAGACAACCCTAAAGTTTTGAGTCGTGGTGGTGGGAGGCAGGGAACAGTAAGTAGATGACAGTAACAGGAGTGGAGTGAATGTCAGAGCAAGTGTTACAAAACCAACTAGGAAGCAGTCAGTGGCATCCTACACAATCCCCTTTGAAGGCACACTCCCTCTGACCTAAGAACCCCCCTGCCTCTGTTTGTCCAGCCTCCTTAAGATCCTTACTGCCTCCTAATACTGCCAGGAACACTACTCAGATTAAACCATTTGTCCACTTGTATAATGGCCCTAACTCTTGCAATTTATGTGTTTTTGTTTATTCTTATAGTATTCTCACCTCTTCCCTTAAAAAGTACTCAGTTTAATGTGAATGCTTCAGTATACCTACTTATAAAGTCTTTTTCTTCCCTGTAGAAATTTTCTGTTAGAATTCTCATTTATTTTATATATCCACTAAATTTGTAGGATTGCTTCTTTCAATTAAGAATAAGTTAATGAACTTCTAAATACTTAAGTCATTAAATTTAGTCTAATCTTTGTTATTTACTTTTGTTGCCAAAAGGTTGCCTGGCTCATTTCTGATGTTTCAAGGAGTATCAGTATCTAAGGATGTTGGATAAGTTAGATTCTAGAGGTGATATGCTGGTTATGAATATCAAAAAGTCAATTTTAATATCTATCTAGTAGATAAAGTAACTAGTCATTGTATCAGTAATATACTTTCATTTATGCATATTTTAATTTGGGAAATAAATAACTGAAGGGTTTTAACTAAGTCAAAGATTATTTGAATATTGTTGAGATACTTTAGTCTAAAACACAGATAAAATAATTTTAGTTAAGTTCTGTGGCCATATAAAAATATTTTATCCTGTAATTCAGCATACTACTTTCTCATAAAAATGCAACGATCATCCTTTTTTCTTTCTTTATTTTTTTGAGGCAGTGTCCCACTGTGCCACCCTGACTATTATGAATTCTCTATTGCAGACAAGGTTGGCCATCAACTCACACAGATCTGCCTGCCTCTGCCTTCCATTGCTGGGATTAAAGGCATTCACCACTATACCCAGCAAGGATTATCCTTTTTTTAACATAGAAAAATAAGTAAAATGAAATTTTTTACATGTTCTGACTTACTTATCCTTTTTATTAATATAAGTCATTAATAAATTAATGACTTCTTTCTAACTAGTTGTGAGACACTTGAAACATTATGCATTAAACAGAGAAAACAGTTGTGTCTTTGTAGTACAGATAATTTTATTCAAGTTAGTCACCTGAAATCTGGAGCTATGGGCTAACAGGACAGACCCAGTTCTCACCTCTGACACATTTAATTATAGTTGAATTTCTGAGAGTTACTTATTAAAAAGATGTCTCTGGAAAGAGAATTCAGCTGATAGCCACAGTAGCAAGAGAACGTGAGTTCAGATCCCTGATTTTTAAAAAGGGGGTGTGGCACTGTACTCCTGTAACCTCAGTGCTTACTAAAAATTAGCAAGTCAAGCTAGATATGGTGGTGCCGGCCTATAATCTCAGCACTTGGGAGGTAGAGACTGGAAGAATAAAAGCTCATTTGAAGCCAGTTGAGTACAAGGAACCCTGTCTCAAACAAATACAAAATCTCACCCATGAAACAGAAAGAAATAATGAAATAGAAGGCCTATCTGGTTTTTTAGAGTAGGAAGAATGTTTAAGGCATAGATATTAAGTAGATCAGAATACAAGTGGAAATACCTGATAAGCACTTGGAATTGGCTCTGAGAGGTTAAAAAGTAGTGTTTGTTTGTTTTTGTTTGTTCTTTCTTGACAGTTTCTCTCTCTCTCTCTCTCTCTCTCTCTCTCTCTCTCTCTCTCTCTCTCTCTCTCTCTCTCTCTCTGTGTGTGTGTGTGTGTGTGTGTGTGTGTGTGTGTGGGGGGACGGCGCTGGCTGACCTGGAACTTGTTGTGTAGACCAGGCTGGCCTCAGACTCATTCATCTGCCTGCCTCTGCCTCCAGAAAGCTGGGATTAAAGGTGTGAGCCACCACCCAGCTGGGGTTAAAAAAAAAAAAAAAAAAAAAGCATTTTATGATACAGTTAAATTGAAGTCTTTTCATTAGCTGTCCTAAGGAGCTCCCATCAAGAACAGCCTCATTCTTGAGGAAGGTTGAAAAGCTAGTATCAAACAATTAAGCATACTTGTTACAGAAACTAAACAGAAGAAGAGTTTGACCAAGATTTTGATAGTTGAGTTCCATAAAGGAACCTTAAAGTACTTTTATGCATCTCTTGACCAAGATTGACAAATGTATATAGTATATTGGTTGCTCAATAAAAGAGTGTAAACATTTAGGTGCTCTTTATGCAAAACAAATGATTAAATGCCTTTTGCTTTATTTTAGAATCTCCCACCTTCTGTTGTGGCTACTGTTGGTGGTAAAATTTTCACATTTGGATCTTACAGGCTTGGAGTACACACCAAAGGTAACTGCTGTCTACTTGTGTTCTAGTGATACGGATTTTTAGTAAACTGTTGTAGTTGCTCACTTTTAGTAAGTACAGAACACAGTTCCCATTGTCTTACTACTGTTAATACACATTGTTAACATTATCTTATGCTCATCTTCCATACTTAGTTCTGTACTTATGTGAACTTTAATGAAAATACATGATACCCTGTTTAAGAAATTACTTTATTCCTATAGGAGCTGATATTGATGCACTTTGTGTAGCCCCAAGACATGTGGAAAGATCAGATTTTTTTCAGTCCTTCTTTGAAAAATTGAAACATCAAGATGGCATTAGGAATTTAAGAGTAAGTATCCTTTGGCATTGGATATTTTGAAGTTGGAAACAGCTGTAAAATCAAGGATGTGAGATTATTGGCACATCTCTTCACTTGCTATATCTTGGTAACATCACACATAGACATTAGGAACATGGGCTTATAGCTCCTTAAACTGCTTTTATATCTTAAGACTCTACTCCTGTAGTTCTTCTGATCTCAGTCAATTAGCTGTCTGTATGAGCCTCAGTATTTTCATCTAGAAAAAGAGAGTTGGTGATAACTACCATGAGCTGTTTTTCAGGTTAATGTGATAGACTCAAATCATTTGATAAATGATTGGTATATATCCAATTGTGGGTCATATTAGGTATATGTATGTGTAGGTGTGTGTGTGTGTGTGTGTGTGTGTGTGTGTGTGTGTGTGTGTGTGTGTGTGTGTATTCCTTTGTTTAGCAAGTACCATTTCCATACTAGCAATCTATAAAACAGTGTAATCAGTGTAAACAGTTCTACCAGTGTAATTTTGTATGTATGCATTTGCAAGTGTGTGGGGGTCATCATACACTTATGTGTTGCTTATGGAGGCCATAGGACAACTTTGAGTGTCCTCAAGAATATTGTCTACCTCCTGTTAGTGTAAACTTACTGGTCAGTGAGCCCTACGGATCCTCCTAGTGTACCATTGTGCTAGCTCCCATGTTTGTAGATCAAGTACTGAGCTCAGCCAGCCCTTAGCATTCTTTTTTGATAGGAACTCTAAATATTACAGATAATAACACTATTGCTTTTGTAATTTTTTTAGGAGTCTCATGCACACACCATGCTCAAACTCATGTAGCCAGCAGTGAACTTGAACTTTTGAGGACCTCCCACCTCCTTCTCCTGATTACCAGGGTAACAGGAGAGAATCACCATACAGTTTATACTTAATGCTTTTTTGTAATAATCAATTTTCCATTCAAACCTCACAAATAGTACCCAGATGGCAGCAGTTCTGCTTTCCAGTTTCTGACAGATACTCTTTACAGGGTAAATTTAATAATAGGTGTAGAGACATTTGTGTTCTAAATAACACAAGTTATTAAATAGAAGGCCTTAGCCTGCATATTAGACCAAAAACGTTTCTTACCTTTTTTTACTGAATAAAATACAAATTGGACAAAAAGATACATATTGGTAGTTAGGAATGATAAAGGACTAACCGATATGTTATTTTTCTTCCTTTTTTATAGGCTGTAGAAGATGCCTTTGTGCCTGTTATAAAATTTGAATTTGATGGTATTGAAGTAAGTATTTAATATGTTTTTAATTTGACAATTGACATATTTAACCTGTAAATTTTGTTTCAAAGTCAGACTTGGTATTTTGTTTAGTTTGGTTTTAGGGTTGGGTTTTGAAATAATCTTACTATGTAACTGTAGCTGGATTCCTGGGATTTAAGATTACAGGTATGTACCAGCTTACCTGGCATTGACCACATAGTTTAAAGAATTAAATAGTAGCCTTTTCACCTTCTTTCCCATTTCTCTTGACCACTCACCATGGACAACAAACCAACTCCATCTCTCCCCATGTGCTTTTTGTACACAGCTGTCCTCATCCCATGATCATCTAAAATAATTGCTCTTTTATAATTTCATTTGGAGCAGTGTTCTGTTTATATTACTATCTTAAAAACAGTTTTCAAAGCTCAGTACTGAGTGTACTGAATTATCATTTTCTTGCTCTATAACATTTTTTCTTCAGGAGTTAGTAATTATTTAGTTCACATCAGAATCTCCTTTAAGCTAAGAGTCAGCATCTTGAGAAAAAGTCCACGGGGTCATCTCACCTATTCTCGACTCTGTTGCCCATCTTGGGAACAACTGACATCTTGTTCCCTACCATCTTCCTGAAAGTTTCTATTCCTACTCTAGAATTTTCTTCTTTCTAGATGTGGTACCATTTTACTGGAGCTCCATCCATTGGATTCCTGAAAAAGAGTTTGTTTTCTTTTTATCTTGCATGCTTAAAAATCCCTGAATTCATAATTTTGCTGAGTACGTCATTCTAGGTAGGAAATTATTTTTTACATATTTTAAGGCCTTTGTTGTTTTGTAGCTTCTGTGCTGTTGAAAAACATACCATTTTTAGTCTGTCTTTGTGTATATGACCATTTTTGTCTCATTTAGTTCTGATTTTGTCTTCATACTTGTAGAATTCATAATGATAATATGCTTTGGTGTGTGTTTTTAACTGATGTGCTTAGCATGCAATAGTCCTCTTTTAGTATGGAAAGTCCTTCCATTCTTGGAACTTTTACTGAGTTTTTTTGGATTTCCTACCTTTGTTTACACACACGTCTTTTTTCATGGAATCTTAACATTTGTCTGTTGAGCCTCCAGAACTGCTTTCTATAAATATAAACAAATAAAAAGCGTGCACACACACAAAAATACTTCTTTCTCACTTATTGACCACATCTTCATATTTTTATTCTACCTTTTGATGTTTTCTTATCTTTCAAGCTCTAAAATGATTTCCACTGCCCTATTTTTAATTTATAAAAATACTTTTTATATTTTCTAAATGTTCTTTTAAATTTATGTATTTATTTGTAGCTACCTGTCCTTATTTCTTGAATAAAATGTTTAAATCTGTTTTCGTAGGTCTCTTGGATGTGTTGTCATCTGTCCACTGCTTTGCAACTTCTGTGCCTTTTGCTGCTATTTCTTTGTCCCATTTTCCAAGAATCAAAACAAACTAAAAACAAAGCACATTTTTCCTGGGTTTCAAGAGGGAGTAAATGTGAATGTGTGTTGGATCTTCCATCTTTATTTCAAGACTTGCAGTGATTTTCCTGCATTAGGTCACCTTCATAGGACTTATGATGCTCAGTTAGAATGTCCCAAACTAATAATTGGGACTTTGTACATTTTGAGTTGTGGCTGAGGAGAAGGGAAAGTAATATTTGTCTCTTTTTTTCTTTTTTCTTTTTTTTTTAACCTCTTTCCAAAGATTGATCTAGTCTTTGCAAGACTGGCAATACAAACCATATCAGATAATTTAGATCTAAGAGATGACTCTCGCCTAAGAAGCCTTGATATAAGGTGTATTCGCAGCTTAAATGGTAAGTTTCTAAAGAAATCTTAGTTGCCTGATTGAAAACAAGTAAATAGAGCCTTTTTGTAGAATTAATGAACTATTTTAAGGCTTGAACAAACTAAGAATTGTTGGAGTATAGCTCAGTTTTAAAGTACAAGCTTAGTGTATAAGAGACCTTACATACTATCCCAAATCCAGAAGATTTACAGTCATAATTTTCTGTACAAAAAATAGTATGATCACATTTAAACATCCTAAAAAGTATCATAAGTATAAACTGACTTTTCTTAGGAGCCCTGTAAACCTTTATCGTTTATTGAGAACCCCAAAATATGTTTGTTTATCTGGATTATATGTCAATATTTACCATATCATACATAAATAAAAACATGTTTATAATTCACTAGAAATAAAAAATGACAAATTAATAATATATTTTTATATCTAAAATAGATTTTGTTTTCAGATTTCCTTATCTTGCTTCTATAGTCAGACTGTTATCTAAAATCTTATGTTTATTAAAATATAAAAAGACATGGAATTACCTTTTCACATTAATATCCAGTGATCTGCCTTATACCTTTACCTGTGTTTTATATTGTACTCTGATTATTTGGAAAATGTTAGTTCACAAAGTAATTTTTATTCTCCAAATGTTAACACGAATTTCATTGTAAAGTGATTTTTAAGTTGTATTGATTAATTAATATTAGCACCAATTTTGTTATTAGAGTCTTTAAAGTATTAGAAGCTATCAGATTCACAATAGCAGAGACAAGTGATTTATAACTAGTATAGCTTAAAAGCTTAAATTCTCTTACTCACAATAAGTAGTTCCATTATTTTCCTTGAGGCAATGAACTTAGTTTATTTTTCAGAGATTATCTACTGACTACTCAGTGTGGAAGCTTGTTTATTTGTCAGTTATAATTTCAAGTAACCAGCTATTTAAAATAACGGATAATTTTAGGCTACAACTGAGATGATGACACACTTCTTTTGTTTTTTCTCAACTGTGGTAGTAGTGAAGATACCTTGTATACTTCTATACTGTGTTGCCACTGTCATGATTGACTTGAAAGGTAACAATAATTTTAGCCTTTATTGCCACTTCCCCCTCATACTGTGAAAATGGCAAAGTAAAATGTAGTATTCTTATAAAAATAGATTTGACCTCAGATTATTCAGGTTTGAAAGCAAGAGCCACTGCTTTATATATTGTGAGCGCCACCATACCCAGGTTATTTTATTTTCCTGAATGTAATAGTAAGTTACACTTTTCTGTGGAAAGATTTGTATTGAAACAATAGTAGCTTTATAACTTGGATGCATTGTGATTAAATCAATGTAGAAGCAGCTGAAAAGGACCTAAGACCCATCTCTACTTCAACAGTGGATTTCTTTACATATATACTTTCAATTCCTAAAAGTAAAGGACTTTTTCACGACGTGTGTTTCAGAACTTTAAATGCATCCTGACTTATAATTTATATGTTTAGCTATTTGAGAGTTTGAAGGTTAAGAGACCATGTGAATTAACTGGCTTTTGTTCATTAGTGAAAAGCAATCAATGCTTTGTCTTTTTCAGGGTGCAGAGTTACTGATGAAATTTTGCACTTAGTGCCAAATAAAGAAACTTTTAGACTCACCCTAAGAGCAGTCAAATTGTGGGCAAAACGTAAGTATCCCAAGTCTTTTATTTGTCTGTTTTAAAATTCTAATTTTCTGTTGCCAATAATTGGAGCACATATAGACTCTGACCTTACTGATGCTACTGAGGGTTGGTGGCCAATAAACTTGGAAAAGCTGTTTCTCAGGTGTAATGGTGTATGTATGACTTTGTCATTCCATGTGTAGATGTTTGTGTGTGTGTGTGTGTGTGTGTGTGTGTGTGTGTGTGTGTGTGTGTGTGAGTGAGAGAGAGAGAGAGAGAGAGAGAGAGAGAGAGAGAGAAGGCTCTATGCCTAGTTCTGATCTGATATAGGTCATTCTATATTATTTGTAACTGTATTCAGACATTGCTTAAGAATGGTGATGTATGATGGCAGGAGAAATGGCTCAATAGATAGCAGCACTTGCTGCATGGGCTGAATTTGAATCTCTTAACACATGAGCAAAAGGCAAGGCATAGTTGTGTTTGCATGTAACCATATCCTCAGCACTGTAGGGCTAGAAACAGGAAGATCTCTGAGGCTTACTGACTGTTACCCTAGCTTCAGGTTGAAACAGAGTTCAAGGGAATCAGGCAGGGAGAGATAGAACAGGACACTGAAAGGCCTTCTATGGCCTGTATGTGCATGTACCTGTACACAGGTGTTCATTTATACCACATAAACAAACACACATGAGTTTTAAAAGAAAAAGAATGATGACAATGGTCTGAATTGTTAGCTAATTTTGTGGCCATGCAACCAAAATAGAATGTTCTCACATAAACCTACTTGGTACAGCCTTCTGTAAACTTGGGCTCGAAAAAGCTATTGTTCCTAAAACCTGGATAGCCTTTTAACTATATGACTAATGTAGGCTTTGTAATACAGTGCTGAGTACTTTCATGTAGGAGACACTTAAACACAGTAAGGTACAGCAGAAACAAAAATGATCTGTGAGACACAGATGGTAAATGGAAATTGCTGAACCCAAAGATGGTTCTGTGAGTGAGAAGTAAGTGATTGTAAATGCCCAGGATATTAATATCCACTATTGTAGACTTTATGAATACTGCACTCTTTAGTCTCACTGATTTATAAAAGTTTTTCTTTAATAATAAATTAACCTTAGCTTATTATAATTTCTTTCTTTGTAAAAACTTAATTTTTTAAAGCTTTTTATTCTTTTGTAATAACATAAGCATAAATTGGGCATGGTGGCCCATGCCAGTAATTCCAGTGTCCAGGAGGCTGAGGTTGGAGGGTAACATACTCAAGGCCAGCAAAACTTTGTTTAAAGCTCAAATACAGGCAGGTATTCTGGCTCCTATCACTGGAATGCTGAGGGTGTTTACTGGAGCACAGGATTAGAAGCCAGCCTCATTTCAGCCCAATGTCACTGTGAATCTTGTTGGTGCTCCTTCTCTTTCTGGTGTTTCCTGTTCTCTTACATCTTCTTTAGCTATACATTTTTAATTCTTATTATAATGTTAAAGCCCACCATCACGTATGAGGTGCATTCTTGACTGACACCATTATTTGGTTCATGGCTACACTGAAGCAGTGCTGTACTTTAGACACAAGGTTTCACATTGTCTGCAAATCTCTCTCTGTAGAACTTTGACTCTGGAAAGTTTTATGTGGCATTATCAGATCCAGTTAACTCTGTGGCTTAATGGTATGGTAATAGTTTCCCATAAATTTCTACAAAAACATCATTTCACAAGTGAGTCTAATATCATTGGTATATTGTTCACAATGGAGAGGTATCCAGATTCTGTGAAACTGAAGTTTGTTTCCAACTTTATGCTTGGTTTTAAAATACTATCCATGCTTATAGTAACTACTAGAGAAATGTTCTTTGTTACCTACTTAACTCCAGGTGTCTTTTCTTCTGTTTGTTTCTCTCCTTAACTCCAGGTATTTCTAAATGAGAGATGGGGAATTTAGTAATGATTTCAGTAGCATTATCAATCAGGACAGTTGACACTAAAACAGGGAATTGAGGTTATTGTACATTAGGGGTCAAAGCAAAAGAGCTAGAAGTAGAAACTAATGGTTTCCTAACTGACTCTGAGCCTAGCGTGATGTTCTGCTTATGTCAATTCTGTATTTAGTCTTACGAATGAAGTTATCCAGTTATATTTCAAGTATAGTAGATTTGAATAATAATTAACAAGTGTTTGTTTTCATAGGTCGTGGTATTTATTCCAACATGCTGGGATTCCTCGGTGGGGTCTCCTGGGCAATGCTAGTTGCCAGAACTTGCCAACTGTATCCAAATGCAGCGGCTTCAACTTTAGTTCACAAATTTTTTTTAGTTTTTTCCAAATGGTAAGTATACACTTTAACTAATTGTTAGTCCCTATGAATATGCAAAATAAATAAATAAATAAATTTAAAGAACTGTAGTGAGGTGTAGTGGTTCATAGCTATAATCCAGCAGTTGAGAACCTTAAGCAGGAATATTGCCATGAGTTTGAGGACATAGTCTGTTCCAGTCCTGACTATAGAGAGGGATCCTGTTTCAAGAAAAACAAACCTATGCATATATATTTTGTTTTGCATTCAGTAAAAGCTTTAAAATGTGTTTAACCTGAGGCAGTGAGGCATTCAAATGACACTCTTCTCTTTTTCTAATTGAAATATAAAAGTTGTATGTGCTTATGAGGTGTCCATGATATTTTGATAGATAATGTACATCATATAATCAGATTAAGGTTAGCATGTGTGCCTCCTCAAACCTTTATCATTTCTCTGTGGTAAGCAGTCTTTTAGCTTATAGTTCATAAGTTCATAGTACAAGTAACATTACTTGTAATCACCCTACGGTGCAACAGAACTAATTTAATATCTTTAATTTAATATCCATTGACATTTTCCTATCTTCTCTATCCTGCTCTCCTAGTCTCTGCTAACTACTATTCTACTTTTACCCTCTATGAGATCAACATTTTTAGATTCTTCATATTAGGGGGGATCCTGAAGAATTTTCTGTGCCTTGTGTATTTCAGTTAATATAATGACTTTCAGTACCATCCATGTTATCATAAATGACATAGTTTTTGTCTCCCCACCCCTACCAGTGTTTTGGAAAAAGGGTTTCACTTTGTAGCCCAGGCTTGTATACGACTTGTATTCCTCTTGCCTCAACTTTCCAAGTAATGAGTTCACAGATAGGTATTACCACACCTAGTTTTGACTCCTTTCTGCCCCCCCTTTTTTTATTTTATTTTATGTGTATGGATGTATGTTTTACTGGCGTGTATGTCTGTTTACCACTTATGTGCCTGGTGCCTGTAGAGGTTAGAAGAGGGCATCAGATCCCCTGGAACAGGAGTTACACACAATTGTGAGCCTTCCAGGTGGATACTTGCAATTGAGCCTGGGTCCTCAAGATAAGCAATCAGTGCTCAGAACCTGACTCCCTTTTAAGTAACTCAGTGAGGCAGCATTTGAGAATTTGTGAATGTGAGACTTATCTTAAGACTGTAACAGCCCCATTAATTTTGGCTTTGTACATTAAGCTGGCATGGTAAAATGGAGATGATCACATGCTCATTCATGTGCTAGTATTTTCAGCAAGTGTTATGTATTGCTGTTATATCATTAGAATCAAATCTGTGAAAGCAGATGAGAAGGAAGGGACACATTGAGATACAAATTGCATCTAACTAACAAAGGACATTGCCATTCTTCCTCTTGTAGTC
This sequence comes from Cricetiscus sungorus, assembly GCA_030556225.1. Classification (NCBI taxonomy): domain Eukaryota; kingdom Metazoa; phylum Chordata; class Mammalia; order Rodentia; family Cricetidae; genus Cricetiscus; species Cricetiscus sungorus. The sequence goes on along the minus strand of JANBXA010000491.1, from coordinate 15,770,185 downwards.
TGTACTTTGCCATGGAAAAATTGGCAAAGTGAGAATCTTTGTGAATTAATTTACTTTATTCATGCTAGGGAATGGCCAAATCCTGTGCTGTTGAAGCAACCAGAAGAAAGCAACTTGAATTTGCCTGTCTGGGATCCTCGGGTATGAGAATTTACTATGGAGAAGGGGCTTTCTCTAGATCATAATCTCATTAAAGATCATTCCTCTTCTTCCTACACACCTTTCTTATGCAGCAATAGCTCTTCCCTTTGCTGTGTATTTTGATGCAGGTAGCTTGAATGTCTAATGTTGATCCATATGTTATGTCATTAAAAATTGCTCTTATATGACCAGATAAGTGGATGTATCAAAAACAGTACCATAACCCATTGTAAAAAAAAAAAATGTGTCATAAGTAGTTACTTACAATAAAGTATTGAAATATAAAAATATTACTTGTAGTACAGTTTAAAGCAGATTTATGATTCTTTTAGCTTCCATTTTAATTTTTAAATTCCAATTTAGTAAGAGTAGGCACCCATTCTTTATATAATGGAAGATAATGTCTCTGTAGTTGTGATATTGTATTTTCATAATTCTGAAAGATTTGCTTATAAGATGCATCATTTGATGAGGAAAAATTAATTTCTGCAGAGTGTTGACAAATAAATATATCTGTCTTCAGAAAGAAATGCAGTTCAGGAGAGAAATACATTTCCTTGAATTGAGGGATTTTAGTATTAAATTTATATTTCATATTCATCAGACTTTGGGGGAAATGAAGTGAGGACTACTTAATTAGGGAAATAAATGATTATTCTGCTTCTGATTTCACAGGTAAATCCATCAGATAGATATCATCTCATGCCCATAATTACCCCTGCCTACCCACAACAGAATTCTACCTATAATGTGTCTACATCTACTCGAACAGTAATGGTAGAAGAATTTAAACAAGGTAAACATGTTTGGCCCTATTTTCCCTTACATATTCTCAAGTTTTTGGTTGATAGTTTTATTCTACTCTAGAGCTGTTGATTAGCATTAGAATTCTATAATTTTGTAAAACTTAAATGCTTTCCAAAATATATAATATTAAGCCCAGAATTTGAGTCAGTCTAGTATGATGTAATGTGTTTACATTGCTAAGTCATTTGTTGGGTTAGATGTTTTGGGTAGAATGATGTAAGAGCTGGTCATTTTTCAAAATTAGACTTAGTTTCTAAAAACTCTTTGTTTTTTTTTTGTTTAGGTCTTGCAGTTACAGATGAAATTCTTCAAGGGAAATCAGATTGGTCCAAACTATTAGAGCCACCAAATTTCTTTCAAAAATACAGGTATTTAAACTTTTGCAATTTTTATGTATGTATATCTAGGAAAAAATGTCAAATTGTTGTCTCATTTTTGTTGAGGTTTTTTTTTTTTTGTTTTACATTTTTTATTTTAAAGAGACTAGTTGTTTATGACTGGGTATACATGCCGTAGTACTCATATGGAAGACAGAGGACAGCATCACAGGAGTTAGATCTGCATTAGCCTTAGGGATCTAATGCAAGTCATCATGCCTGATGACAAGCTCCTTTACTTTCTAAACCCCTCATTTTGTTTTTTGAGACAGAGCCTCACTCTATTCCAGACTGGCCTAGAACTCACTTACTGTGTAACCCAGGTTGTCCTGGAATTTAATGGTGACTCTTCTGCCTCATCCTCACAAGTGGTAGAATTCTATGTGTGAACCAGCATGTGTTAATAGGAACTTAAAATGTAGAAAGCTAATTATGACAGATGACAGACTTAGGGTTCTCAAGCAGAGTAGAAAATCAGCGAATAGAAATCCTAAGTGGTCTAGAGCATCCCCATCCTAGTAGTAGCTAGTTCAGCATCAGTGGTATTTTTAAATGGGTTCATTTTTAATTGTGGGATACAGTTTTTTGAAAATAGAGTATACTGTAACTTTCAGAAACTCTATACATGTATTGTTTTGTACATTGGGAAAAAGAAAGAAAAATAGATAAAAATGTTTCTGGCTTTTTTTTCCCTCCCTGATTCCTACTGCAAATCCTTTATAGACATTATATAGTATTGACTGCCAGTGCATCGACAGAAGAAAATCATCTAGAATGGTAAGACTGTTTCAAGTTCTCTTATCCACTGTCTGATAACAGTAGTTACATGGCTTTCATAATTATTATGTTTTATTGGTGGCTCATGTCCATGATGAAACATCAGGGATTAAGAAATCAAGATCGAGGCCAGCCTGACCTACAGAGTGAGTGCCAGGATAAGCTTCAAAAAGTTACACAGACAAACCCTGACTCAGAAAACCAAAAAAGAATGTCAGATTGAGCATCAGCACTGATAGAAGGCTGTGATGTAGATTCTGCTTGATATTTTTCAGAATCGGAATGCAGTGACATTTTAAAGAATCCTGGTGTCCCTGATGCCCAGCTGCAGCATACTATTAATGTTCCCCTCAAGAATTCAAAGGGAAGACACTTTATGTATCGTTTTAACTTAGGAGGTGGCACAAGTGTCAAAATTTAAGCTTTTATCAATAGATAAACAGCAGTTTTGGTCAAGCTGCAGTATATCTTTCTAGTGTATCTAAATTTATCCCCCTCTGCCCTCAGAATATTCTCAATCCTGGGTCTACTGGACTTATAGCTTTAAGGATTTTTATTTCTCTGATAATTTAATTTTGTATTGATACAGTATTTAATTTGTTTAGATAAGGAATCAGGAAACTGTAGCTTATGATAAATTCAGTCTGTCACTTGTTAGGAGATCTTTTTAGTACACAGCCATCCTTCTTCATTAATATGGTGTTGAATGCTACTCTCTGCGACATGGCAAAGTAAATAGTTGCACAGAAACTATAGTTCAAATGCCTAAAAGATGTACAGTGTGGTAATAAGAGAAAAGTTTACTTCTCATTTAGGTAACAATACTGCAGTAACTCAATTATATCAGCTTTCTTAAGTGTTGGAAAATATTTAAAAGTATTCTTGAAATTATTCTGACTTACAGTCACTAATAAATACATAGCTAGCAATCGTATATCTTAAATGAGAGAGAAAATTAAGTTTTAAAAATCTGGTGAAGCATGTTTTTCGAATATCTGATTTAAATTTGGTGACTTTGAAATGCAAAATCTAGTATTTTGTGAAAATCAGTATGCTTATTTCAAAAATTATGTGCCTGTGTTAACTTTTCTTGTTCATATTATTTAAAGGTAGCTTAGGGTTTATTCATAAAGATATGAAAGTAGAAATGATTGGAGACTACACTAAATAAAAGTTTTTCTTTATGCTCAAATCATTACTATTATAGCCATAACCAAGACTTGGTATTATAATAGCCAGAAATGCATTAAATTTAAATCATAAGCAGAAAGTCACTGAAATTTGACATTTGCCTGTTTGATGTTTATTTTTATTATTATCATTATTATTGTGTGTGAGAGGAGTCTACTTATGCCACAGTACACATATGGATATACACTTCAGGAGTGGCTCTCTCCTTCCACTGTTGACCTCCAGGTCTCAAACTCTGGTTGTTAGGCGTACATAGCAAACACTTGGACCTGTTGAGCCATGTTGCTACCCCAACTGTTATTTTTAAAAATCCCTACTATAATTGGACTGCATTTTTAAGTGAACATACAAAACTTGGTAGTTGATGTATTACTTGGTTTACTTGAATATAGTTGTCAAATTTGATATGACTTCATAGAAATCTTGTTGTTTATTACAGGGTTGGATTAGTAGAATCTAAAATCCGTGTACTTGTTGGAAATTTGGAAAGAAATGAATTTATTACTCTTGCCCATGTGAATCCCCAGTCATTCCCAGGGAATAAAGAACATCATAAAGAGTAAGATGTCCTTAAATACATTTCTTAAATAATGTTACTTGACATATGCATTGTTTCAGATGTGTTTTAAGACTGTCCTTTACAGACATTGATGGAGGAATGATACATGTTTTGAATATGAGTTGCCATGTTTTATTATTTTATAAGTACATGCTGCAATCAATAGTTGGTAAACTTAACAGAAGTTCCATATTAGTGTTAGGAGCATCTTTTAAATATATATTTAATGAGCCATTCTTCAGTACTATTTTTCTTCTAAAGCAGTAGTAAGCAGTATTAAGAATACTAAGTATTAGCATTAGTACTTAGTGTTAGCTGTGTTCTAGATATAGTTTTAACAATGTGGCTGTATCAATAAAATCTGTTAATAAGGTAAATAAGTAGAAAGTTAAGTTTTAATTTTCCACATTTGTTTGATTGAAAAAAATAATGGAAACGTTTAATCTTTCTTTACAGAAATAATTATGTATCAATGTGGTTCCTTGGGATAATATTTCGGAGAGTAGAAAATGCAGAAAGTGTTAACATAGACTTGACATATGATATACAGTCATTTACTGATACAGGTAAGGCTTCATAATTGTGGCTATGCTTTTCAACCATGGCTATAACTCAGAATCATCTGTTTAGAGTTTAGCTGGAGATATTTTTTAATTCCCAATTTGGTTAAATTAACCCATATTCCCATATTGTAGAAATAGTGCTGCTATTTGGGAAAAGAAAAAAAGAATGATGAAGCAATTTCCAAGACATAATAAGGGCATTGTAGAATAACAACAGTGTGCTGCTACCATTTATTAAAAAAAAGAGAGAGAGAGAGACAGAGAGACATACTTACAAATGCAAAAGAGTCTCTGGCAGATTTTTTCTTTTTTTTTTTTTTTAAGGCACTGCTGATTCCAGTGCATTTTGTTCAGGGGACAGGAGTGAGGAGACTCCCTAGGTACTCCTAAGTCACTTACATTCTGTACCATCTTAATGTGTTTTCTGTTTTAAGATAAAACTACACTTCACAGGTGACTTTTCTGTGTGGTCAGCCAGAGTTTATAATCACAGTCCATAAAAATTAATTAATTTTTATGTTAAGTAACCATCAGTAGATACAGATTTGCTGAATATATTCCGTGATCAATAGAAAAAACATTGCCCTCCTTATCTAGCCCCAGCTACATCTCTCTGGAGTGTTCACTGTAGACAGAGCTAGTGTTGATCTGGAGCAATGTGCACATTCATACTGTTACTATTCATGGCACATAAGAGTCTTCTAAATTCTTTTTAGCAAGCCCTCATGTTATCATAGTAATATAGATTCCTATACTTCTTCTTCAAACTACTAAATCACTCAATTCTGAAAAAGGAACCAGAGAATCTGCAATTTGAACAAGTACTCCTGATAATCATAAGAATCTAGAATGAAATTATGAATACAAATTAAGGATCAGATGTCTCAAAAAAGGCAAAAGTTGAGATACTCACTAGATTTTTTAAAATATTCTTTTCCACACGTAGACTCTCTAAGTCACACAGTATTAAATAATATGCCATATTTCATAGCATTTGCAGTGCAAAATAACTCTCCTGCCTCTGCCTTCAGTGGACTTAAACTAAATTGCTAGACACAAAATACTTTAATTTGTATGATAATACAGCTGGTCTTCACAAATTATGAAAAGCACTAGAATAGAAATCTAGAGTCATATATCTCCTGATGTAGTCAGGGTGTTCTGGGCTTTCTGAGATATTTTTATACCTATACACTGAAGACAGACTTGCAGATGGCCTGTGACCTCTGAACTTCTCCATGTGATGTGGACCACGATAATAAAGCAGTTTCTGGGTAGAAGGAGGACTTGATTGCATTTGGATATTTGATGTAAGAACTATCTTAGGTGGCTGCAGAGTGCTGGCTGCTCTCCCAGGGCCTAAGGTGTGGCTCCCTAGCACCCACATGGAGGCTTACAGCTCCTGCCTGTGCCTCCATTCCCAGGAGACCCAGTATTGTCCTCTGACCTCTGCAGGCACCAGGCATGCATGTGGCATATGCACATAAATGCAGGCAAAATGCTCATACATATACCAGAAGAAGAAAAAGAATTATCTTAGACTCAGACAGATAATTATAAGGAGAGATTGCCCTTTTGAAAATAGCAAAAAACAAGATCTGAAAAAAAATACTTTGCTGTGTATTCATTTTGCTAATAAATGCTAATTATAAGAAAGCTTTTGAGAAGATATACACATAGAAGCAGTCAATTCTTAAATAGCACTGGACACAATGGAAGTATTTAGAAATGTTTGTTCCACAGGAGGATGTGTATTTAGTGGAGGATAAGGGATCTATACATTTCAGAAAAGGAAAACAGCTTGTGGTTCAGAAAGAAATTTCCCATTTAACATATTAACATTGTTACAGTGTACAGGCAGGCAAACAATATAAATATGCTAAAGGATGGCATGAAAATTGAAGCAACTCATGTAAAGAAAAAACAACTTCATCATTACCTACCTGCAGAGATTCTTCAAAAGAAGAAAAAGGTGGGTCTGTCCTATTTCTCTAGTATGGTTCCATTGAAAGACCTGAGCTTGAGACCAAATTTGAACTTCAAACCTCCTGCAAACCTATTGCGAAAGAGGGTATAAACGGTCTGAAATCTCACCTAAAACAGAGACAAGTTGCTTTTGTGTACTTCAGAATATTCTTATTTGCTTTTGAAATCCTAACAGTGCCTTTCTCTTCAGCAGAGTCTCTCTGATGTAAGTCGGAGTTCAGGTGGCTTTCAGTCCAAAAGATCGTCTCTGGATAGCAGTTGTCTGGATAGTTCCAGAGACACCGATAGTGGAACACCTTTTAATTCCCCGGTGTCTGCCAATAAGCCTTCCAACCCAGACAGTCCCACAGGAGAAGCAGAAAGGTGTGTGTCCAAACTGTCCTTCTATTAGGCTATTAATGGAGGGTGATGACCTAAAAGTTTTCTTTTTATTGTTAAAGGAGTTTTCTCTTACTAGCTCCTAGCTTCTTGCTTAGAAATACTCAGCAGTGTGTGTAATGCTGCAGGAGTTGTCCCAGGATCAAAGGCTTGTGGAATATAAAGGCTTGTGCAGTACAGACGAATGTACAATTTTTCTACTTAATTTTTTTCCCTCTTGATTTACCTTGCATTATCTGACTTTCTCTGTTTTTGTGCATAAGGTTGAAATACTAGAAAGAAGTAATCCTGAATGTTAAAAAAGTAAGAGCTTTTAAAATCAGTAATAGTGAAATAAATTAACAATGATAATTTTATACTTTTACTAGGAATAGTACTGAACCTGCTACTGTAATTGTGGAGAAGCTGCCAAGTGTCCCCCCAGCTCAAGGGCTGTCTATTCCAGTCATTGGTGCAAGTAGGTATCCAAACTTTTATTACTAGCAGTTCTGCTATGTAAATATTTGATTACTAAAATTGTTTTTGTATTTTTCAGAGGTTGACCCTACAGTAAAAGCTGTATCCTCCCCATCTGTATGCACCATTCCTACTGTAGTAGGACGGAATGTTATTCCTAGAATCACAACACCCCACAACCCTGTCCAGGGACAACCACATCTGAATGGACTGTCCAATATAAGTAAGAATGTTACACCCAAAAGATCCCATTCACCACCTACAGATGGGACTTCTAAGAGGTTAAAAGACATAGAAAAGGTAAAGTTACAATTTTAATAGTGATCACTCATTGTTTTGGTTTGTTTGCTTGTTTGTTTTGTATTTTGTTTGTTTGTTTTTTTTTTTAAGTTAAAATAATGGTAAAGCTAGTAGCACTCCTTTAATCCTAGCACTTGGGAGGCAGAGGCAGGTGGATCTATGTGAGTTTGAGGCCAGCCTGGTCTACAGAGCGAGTTCCAAGACAGGTTCCAAAGCTACACAGAGAAACCCTGTCTCAAAGAAACCAAACCAAAACAAACAAACAAACAAAAAACAGTTAAAGAAGCTGACCATTTCCTTAACTGTGTAAGTTTTCCATTGGGAGTTGTACTGTTTGAAAATAGCATTTCAAACCCTTCAGAATGATATTTGTTGTTCATCTTGAATTCAAATTACTAATAGCTGAAAGGTTGCTCAATTGATTTAAGTTTCTTGATTTACACAAAAGTTAAGGAGACTCATGTAATCATGCTATTTTTCTTCTGTTATGTGGACCTTCTTAGCTTCCAGCAGGTGGTAATAAAATATTTTGTTAGAATCTGAGTTGATCTAACCAAAAAGGTCACTTAAGCTGCAGAAATTGAGGGTAGCAGTTGAATCCAATCTAATTTTAGTTGTAGTTAATTGAAGTCATTATTTAAATTGTTGTCATTTTTGATACTAGACTAATTAGTCTCCTGATTTATATTAATTGGATGGTCTTTGCGGATATATAATAGCAACTCATTTTTATTGTTATTTTTGTAGTTTATTCGACTTGAGTCAGCATTTAAGGACTCCCAGGCTGCTGAGGACAGGAAAAGAAAACCAATGGTAAGTATGTTAACAGCAGTCAGAATGTGAGCCTAAAGGGCATGCACTGTAAAAATATACAACAAAAAGTATTTCCAAGTCATCAGTTTTTGGTTTTCATTTTAAATAGGAATACGTGTTATAACTGGTAAGAAAATTTAAACCTGTATTTTTAATTCTTTTATTTTTAGGATGCCATTGGTGGAGAATCTATGCCCATTCCAACTATTGATACATCACGCAAAAAGGTAATAGATGATTGTTGTAATAGTTCTATAGGTAAAAAGAAGGACAAAAAAGTTATTAAGACTAACTAAAACCAAACTAAAACCTAAAACTAAGTCCAAGTATTTAGGAGACTGAGGCAGGAGGATTGCTTCAAGTTCAAAACTATCCAAAGTTGCAGAGTAAAACCCTGTCTCAATGAATCAACAACAAAAAAACCTAAGACCAGGAAAGTATATGATTATGTCCCCATTCTCAGAGACTAGCAGTGTAGTTGGTAAGGACTGGAGATGTCAGATAGTGTACAGTTTTGAATCAACATTTCTTCAAGAGTCGAGAAGAAGAAATAGGAAGACTTGTGACCTACTTAGGTTTCAGTCTGTTTTATTTCTCTATGAACAGTTGATTGTGTTCAGCACAGGAGTTTCTTAACTATTGTCAAAGATAGCTTTTGTTATATACACTGCTTTCAGAATTTAAGTCACTAGAGAGAAATGTGTTAGCATGGAAAGCTAATGAGCAGGTGTTAGCAAGAAGCTTTGTGTAGATCATGGGAATCCCTTCCATGAGAGTGTACAGAACAGATGGCTGCTTTCTACCCCTCCACAGAGATAGTGCTTCCCTATCATTAACTCCTACTGTGCCAGGACTTTAGGAAGCAAAGCCACATCCTCACAGGCAATTTCACTTGCACAATTCACACCACAAGACTGCATTCATTAAAAAATATATACTAAATATGACAGTGGATGGTGGGGTAGATATTAAAATATGAGTGAATTGAATGGTATGGTTATGTTTTAAAATATTTCAAGTGTAGCTAGTACAGCACTCAGAAGGCAGAGGCAGGTAGATTCCTAGAAAGCCAGAGCTACATAGAGAAACCTGTATCAAACAAAAACAAAAAAACCTTCTGGTACACAGGATAAGTGAGTAGAACAGTATAATGTCTGAAGTTTGGTTATGCTAGATAAATCGTCATTGTCCTACTCTCTAGATATGTCTGAATTTACCAATTAATTTTCTTAGTTATGGAGCTGGGGGTTAGACTCAGAACCTCATGATGCCACACAAGTGGTCTGCCACTGACCTTTGCATTGACTATTGACAAGTTTTATATTGTTTCTATCACATAATACAAAAACTGATTGAGGGACATAACTCTGAGGCACCAGATCTTCCTGCATAATGCTCATTTTACTTCACATTCCTAAAACTCTCCTCTTTAGTCACTATGCACTTTAGATTGCTCAGTGTCATTGCCCATTTAACATTTCTCAGTCGTGACTAAGGTTAACAGTCCTCCTCACATTGCTGCAGCTTCTACCTTCCCTACTCCTCTGTTTCTCAGTGTTTCGACTGTTTAAAAAAAAGACCAAGAGTAAACAAGTACTTAGAATGAATGGGGACGGAGCTGTGAGTGCACCTGTGAACATTAGGGTGTAGGGCTTTCAAGAAAAAGTCCAAGATGAGTTTGAGTTGATTTATTAGATGAGCCATTATAGAGGTGTGTGCATGTATTATGTACATACACACTCCTGTCTTTCTTTCAACAGAGACTACCCAGTAAAGAACTGCCAGATTCATCATCTCCAGTTCCAGCAGGCAACATCCGTGTCATCAAAAACTCTATCCGGCTGACCCTTAATCGGTAATAGCAGCACCTCTTCACCTAGGTGAACATGTATACAGTGGCATAGATGACATGACAGCTACAGGCAACAGTAATGACCTTCTCTCACTGATGGCCACATACGCTCTGATGATCACCTGCTAGTAAATGTCACCTACAGTGTTATGGCTTTGCATTTTGAGGTTTTACTGCCTTAACTTCTGACATTTGTTTCTCTGTTATGGGAACCAGTTCTTTGCCACTTGGACTCTGATTAAACAAGTCCTGAACTGTTTTTTGGGTTTTTTGTTTTTTGTTTTTTTTTTTTTTCTTTCCTTTGTTTCTTTCTCTTTTTTTTTAAGTCTTATGTTGTAATCATTGTATAGAGCTGAAAAAGTTAAAAACAAAACAAACAAAAAAAACTTGTCTTGTAATTTTCCAAATATTTGTGTTTACTTTAGCATTGAAGCCACTTTGTGTAACCCAAGATTAATGAATGTGATATATTTTTTCTGCTTACTTCATTTGTGTAGATGTCTATTTTGTTAATTTAAATTATTTTTTTCCAGATTGGCACGTAAATATTTAAACTATTTTTTTTGTGCTTTTGTCCAGATGTTGCATAGTTACCCAGGGAGGATTAGTCCAGTGACTACACAAGAGTTGGGCACCATAAATTCTCTGTATTTTGCCTCCCATGGAGGTCTTCAAAATGCATCTTTATTAAAAATCAAACTATAACCAGGATACTGAAAGTCAGTAAATGAATGGTGAAAATGTTACATATCTTACTATCTCATGACATTGTTGTTAGCTGATTGGTATTTTTTACAAAGAAAGAATTCATCCTACCATCAATGATAAGATACATAAAGTGTGGCAGACTTGTATTTTTGAAGTATAAAATGAACTCAGCATGGTAATCCCTCACCACAACTTCCAACAGTCTCTTCATGGATTAGGCATGCAGAATAAGCAGTGGATTTTATTGAAACCTCAAGGAAGTTTTGAATGACATTGTTACCAACCATTAATTGGCTCAGGACCTTTGTAGTTTATTTAACTATATCAGTTGTCTTTTTTTAACACTGCTTTTTTCAGTGCATTTCTTAATATTTTTTAAGTTTCATGAATGCATGCTCCGTTTATTAAAAATCCACAACCATGTAATTCTTGTAATCTGTTGACTCCGTGTTTTGTAAATGAAGTCGTATGTATTTTCAGAGTATTTTTGTATGTACTGTAAGATATCATCTTTTCAAAGAGAAACTTGAAAACCTTTACTGTCTGTCTTTAATTTTTTAAATATACCTAATATATTTTAAATGGAACTCAGAAGCATAGCCAGGAATGCTGGTATATACCACATTCTTCATAGGTCCAGAAGGGGGCAGTACATTTGAATAGTGCAGGGGAAATAGCCTGGCTGTGGTTTTCCTGACACAGGGAAGCCATAGCTTCAGTAGAGAAACAGTCCATTTTCACATGCAAACCCTTTACCACCAATTTTAAATCCTTAAATTGAGATTATCAGAGTGCTGTATCCTCCCTCTCCGTTCTGATCCTGTGGTGTCTGAAAGGCAAGTTGTGTATTGAATGTATACAGTGAAGAGCTTCTGTATCAAAGGTCAGGAGGAGTTGGTGCTTTCTTGGCAAAGCCATGTTCATAGTTAACCTGTTCCCACATTTAAATGTTTGGGATTGGTTCTACAAATATACAAAATTAAAGGATTATGAAAGGACTGAAATTTAACTTTGAATCTAGAAAAATTATTTGATGGGGGATTTAATTCTTTCTCCAAGAAAGAACAAGCCTGGCCCTGGCAGTATAATAGTTTTTTTTTTCCTTAGGTTAACGGTCCATTCAGCATGGTCAGTGGTTCAGCATCAGGGTTTACACAGAGGGACTTCATCAACTTGTCTGGCAATTGAGGTATTGATTAGATGGGTTTTGATATGGTGGATCCGTTCAAAAGTTAAGAAAGAGCTTCCAGTCTTATCCAATACGGGAACATTTAGTACATTTCATTATCGTAGTAATGGGTCCCTGCCAGACTGGTTCCAAGTAAAAAGGTTTGGAATTCAATGTTATGCTTGCTGTCTGTTTTCAAGTGTGTAACTATAGCTAGAAATGTATTTTATCTAGACACATGTCCATTTAGTGACTAGCTCTGGAGACTGACAAAGGAGCTTTAACTTTGAGGATTTAACCATTTGAGGAGGAAAGCACTTGGTTTAACATCTTGTGAAACTGGAAGAATACATTTTTAAAGTTTAAGGCTAATGTCTGAAGACACCATTCAATAATGTTAGTAAAATGCTTACTAATTAGCAATTAACTGAAATGCACAGGGTTATGTGGACCAAGACTCTCTGTAACCATGGCTGGCCTGAAACCATGCTGCTTACATGTAGACAGTATGGGTGAACCTCCTTCCTTAACACTGTACCTGAATGTCTCTTGGTTTTGAAATAGAATTTCAAGCTTGAGTCATGATTATCTGAGAACCCATGGGAACTGTGTAAAAGATGCTCTTTGTTCATTTTTCTAGTCAGGGGACATTGGCATTCATTGATTTCTCAGAGTAATTCATGCCCCCAGAAAGGAGGCTGGGTGTGAGAACCACCAGGATTTACCAGTCCTAGAATGTAATTCACTCCATTTGATTTTAGCGCAGTAGATTTCTGAATGCAGTATGGCTCTTAACTAGTAAAATGGGCAGGTGAGGACCTCAGAAACATTTGGTTTCTATATCAGGTGAAACTTAATGTGCTTGGTATTTAGAAAAATGTTTCCGTCAACTTCCCCATGTTAAGGTCACTCAGAATACAGTAGCTTAGAATGATGACCCTTAAAGGTGATAGAAAAGCTAAAATCTTGAGTCCTTTGAGTTCTATATCTATAGCATGGAATTCTCACTTGCCCCTCCGAGTTTGTTGTTTAAGTCAGAACCCACTTAACATACCAATAAATACAAATACAAATGCTTTAGTTTTTAAAGACATAATATATTTTTATAAACAAGTTTGTTTATAAATCAATAACTATGTAATAAATTATATAAAGCTTAGAAATTGTGCAAATGATCGAAGGAAATCAGACTGGAAAACAACTATTTCCTTATGCTTTTCTAAGGGAATTATATGAGGTCACATTCTTTCCAACTTCTCTATTTTGGAAGTAATCTAATAATTTTATATTTGAAATTAATTGAACATAACATTTTTTTAAAGACTTATTTTTAATTATGCGTGTGTGGTGTGTTATGTGCATGTGAGTGCAGTCCCCACAGAGCTCAGAAGAGGGCACCTGAAGACCCCTGGAAGCTGAGTTACAGGCTGTGGGAGCTGCTCAGCATGGGTGCAGGAAGCTGAACTTGGGTCCTCTGGAAGTGCAGCAAGCAGCCCTCACTGTTGAGGCACCTCGCTAGCCTCCAAATTTGGTACAATTTTAAACTGTCACCAAATTGTCCAAAAGACCCATGGAGAGATCTTGGATGCCAGTGGTGCTATGTCACACCACAGTGTTGTGTAAAGTGCCCACAGCTGCTGCCCTTTTCCAGATAGCTGTGTGGTACATGTTAGTTTTGTCCTGTTTTATAATTGTATGCATCAGCTTCCTCTGTCTGGAATAAGTAATCAAATAAACTCACTTTGACAAATGGGTGATGTTTGAGTGATATTATTTGGCGATATTTCAGAAGTGCAAGAAGACTACATTGAGGGGTGGAGCCAGTGCCACAGAAGCAGACACAGTGAATATCCCACTACACCAATGTGCTTCACACACAATCACTTACTAACAATATTTATTAGCAAGCTGTAGCACACTTTACTCTAAACTTAAAGAAGTTCAAGCTTCCTGTCCTTTTGGATGGCCTTGTCTACACTTCCATCAAAGGCTAATTGATGCACCCATGTCAAGTGTTGAAAGGAAGATGCTGGCATTCTTGTGGTCAGCCCCGGAAACCAGAAGTCTGATTGTAAACAGATGTGTTTAGACATCAAGCCTTGGCTACCATCCCTGGAAGTACAAGTCATAGGACTTCATACGTTCTCATACCTCTTACACTTAAATGATTCTGGTAACATCCAGTTTATCTTTTTGTTTATCATGACAGGACATTATGTATGGTGTTTTATCACAGCAATAGAAAAAAAAAAATTAAGACATGGCCTTTATTTAAGATTCTGTCTGCAGAGGTAGCTGAGATGCAGCCCGATTGATAAGTGTAACCCTAGCATGATCCTCAGGCACATCATAAAGCAAGCCTGGTGGCACATACCCATAATCCTGTCACTAGGGGATAGAGGCCAGAGAATCAGAAGTTTAAGGTCATCCTTGGCTGCATAGTTCCAGGCCAGCCTGAGTTACATCCTTGTCTCACAGGGTGAAAAACAACATTTCTTCCTGTAGAGAAAGCTCAGAGAATGTTGAGGAAAAATACATACATCTTCGGTTTACAAGGAAAGCAGAAGTTTAATTTTAATATATCATGTTGAAGACTTAATGGAATAAGATGCAAGAAAGCAAACAAACCAGGTCATTAAAATATGTTTTACAGGGGAGGATGGGGGGGGGGAGGTAAGGGAACTGGGATTGACATGTAAAACAATCTTGTTACAAATTTAAATAAGAAAAGGAAAAAAATAAAATGTTTTACAAACTAATGATAACCCTTAGAAATATGTTTCATATTGTAAGTTAACACCTGCATAGCATATACACATATGTAAATATATCTGCATATAAAATATATGTGTAAATTTCTTAAGTTGGGGAAATAGCCTTCCTTACTATTGTAACAGGTTGTTGTATTTTTCTTTTTTCTTTTTTTCTAAGTCCTAGTTGTTATTTCAGTGAGGTATTCTCACACCAGTCTTGTGTTGTAACTTACAGTGTGAATACACAGCACAAAAGGGCCCCCCAAAAGGTCATCTCAAGCTTGACACTATTTATATCCTCACTCTGTAATGTGTTCAACAAATAGTTCCAGAAAAGACTTGTTTGAAAAAGGAGACAGATCCTGGGCGTTGGTAATGCACGCCTTTGATCCCAGCACTTGGGAGCAGAGGCAGGTAGATCTTTGAGTTTGAGGCCAGCTTGATCTACAGAGCGAGTTCCAGATCAGCCTCCAAAGCTTAAGAGAAACCCTGCCTCAGAAAAAAAAGAAAGAAAGAAAGAAAGAAAGGAAGGAAGAAAAGGAAAAGGAGACAGATCAAAATGCAAAGGCAGTCTTGTCACTAGGAAAAAAGTCTTTGCATCAATCATCAATAAAGCCAATAAGCAAAAAAAAAGAAAAAAAAAGTCATTTATTGGGACATTTTTAAATTGGTCAGATGGCATCAATCCTCAAAGGGAGCTGAGGTTGAACTGAAGAACAGCTTCTTAAGATTTGCTCAAGTGAGCAGCAAATCCCATTGTACCCACGGATCTCACACACCCTACCATGGTCCAGAAACTAGATAATAGGGCCCTGGGAAGTATTAGTTTTCAACTTTAATTATAAAGGTGTCATTACTAAACATTTCCAATGGATCCCTTACAATATAATCCTTATGACCCTATGAAGCAGCACTGGTATTTTACAAATGAGGATACAGGCCTGGGGAGAAAACTTGACCATCTCCAAATGCTTAACTCCTGAGTAGCAGACTCCTGAAGTGTGAGTCAAAGTCTTGAGTATGCAACCATATCTCCAAGTTAGAAAAGAAACTAGAGGTGTGCAACAAATCCCCATCGTGTTGCACTGCTCCATGGGATCAGGAATGTTTTTGGCCAGCAGTGATGATGGCAGCCTACTCTGCCACTACAAGCTGTGTAACTTATTGCTTAACCCCTAAATCCAGGCGCGTGCGTGTGTGTGTTTGTGTGTTTGTGTGTGTGTGTGTGTGTGTGTGTGTGTGTGTGTGTGTGTGTGTGTTTTCAGTTGGAAACACTTGTCTTTCAAGCCTTGGAGTAGCTACAACGTGAAAATATTCCAAACTGACATCAGGCCTCTCCATATCTCCAGAAATGGTTAGTCTCCCAGATAACAACATTTCTCAGCCATCACACCAGATGGGAACACTGTCAGCAATGAGATAGATATGCTTACTTATGTTTTCCATAAAGAATGAAGTTTTGAAGCTGGTAAGATGACTCGATGGGTGAAAGTACTTGCTGTAAAAGTGTGAAGGTCTAAGTTCAAATCCCCAGGACCCATATAACACCAGCTGCAGCAGCAGCGCACATCTGTGGTCCCTGTGCACATGTTTGAGATGGCTCTAGGTTATGTACAGTGGAAATAGTGCTCCCTATTTTGATGAGAAGGCAATATAAGGAGTTTAGAGGCTCTTGTAGCCACTCTGCCTTGGCCCAGATTCAGCTCTGCACTTGCTTGTTTACTATGAAGTATTGTACAAGCTACTTTAGCTCATGTCTCTATTTTCTCTTCTAAAAATGGTGGTTATAAGGAGAAAGAGGAGAGGAGGAGAGAACATGTGGGACCAGGAAGATTGAGTCGGGATGAATAGACAAGAGCTGGAAAAAGAGATACCATAATAGAGGGAGCCATTATAGGTTCGAAGAGAAAACTGACTCTAGAGAAATGTCCAGAGAACTACACGGGTGACCCCAACTAACAATCTGAGCAACAGTGGAGAGGCTACCTTAAACCCCCTTCCCTGATAATGAGATTGATAACGAACTTATATGCCATCATAGAGCCTTCATCCGGTAGCTGATGAAAACAGAAGCAGACACCCACATATTAAACACTGAATCCAGTTGCAGAGAGAGAGGAGTGATATCAAAAGGGGTCAAGACCAGGCTACAGAAACCCACAGAGACAGCTGACCTGAACAAGGGGGAGCTCATGGACCCCCAGACTGATATCTGGGAAACCAACATTGAACCGACTCAGACCCCCTGAACATGGGTCTCAGTTAGAAGGCCCAGGCAGTCTAAGGAACCTCAGACAGTGGAACCAGGATGTATCCCTGGTTCTCGAAAGGACTTTGGGAGCACATTCCCCAAGGAGGAATACTCCCTTAGCCTAGAGGCAGGGAGGAGGGCTTACTCTCTACTCCAAATGACTTGACAGATTTTGATGACCCCTCCTGGAAGGTATCACCCCCCTGTGCAGTGGGGGGTGGGGTGGGATGAGGGATGAGGGGGGGCATGGGAGGGAGGGAGAGGGAACTGGGATAGATATGTAAAATAATATAATAATAATAGTAATAATAATAAAAGTAGTGGTTATAATAAAAGGTCCTGCTTCAAAAAAGTACCTCAGTGAATTAAAAGAAGCAATCCAAAAGTTCCTGACACATAATAGAATTCAATAAATCACTTTGGGGCCACATGAAATGGCAGGGGGTACTTGATCTACAGTTCCTGTCCTAGAAATCCATCCCAAGCATCAGGAAACAAGGCTAATGTCTGTATCCCCAGCCAGACTGAACAGATTGCCACCTCCCATGAAATGTCCTGGCCTTGTGTAGTAAGAATTTTCTCAACGGGCAGTGGTTGACACACCTTTAATCCCAGCACTCGGAGTTCTAGACCAGCCTGGTCTACAAAAGGCAGGCTCCAAAAAAAAGAATTTTCTCTGGGAAGCTGTGTGTGTGTGTGTGTGTGTGTGTGTGAGAGAGAGAGAGAGAGAGAGAGAGAGAGAGAGAGAGAGAGAGAGAGAGAGAGAGAGAGAGAGAGAGAGAGAGAGAGAGTGCGCCCGCATGCGCGCGCTTGCGGGAGTAGGGGTGGTATAGGGGTGGGAGGGGGCGTTAGCTAGCCAAAATCTACTTCCTCCCCTCCTCACAAAGTTCAATGATAGACTAAGGTAGAATTCCACCAAAGTTCACTCAGGGAGAACCAATGTGTTTATTAGGCTTAACTTACAGAGCAGATGGACCATAAGCAGAAGAGTAGGTAACTTGAAGGCAGCCATACTGGCAGGCTTACAGGAAGCATGGATGACACCTCTGCTATGGCTGCAGACATGAAGCCCCTCTCTCTAGTCCTTCCCAGCCCCTCCCCAAAGCTTTGTACAGTTGGGGCTGAATTGCAAACAACTGGTTGGAGAGGATCCCGGGGACCGAGCACCCAATCTTCTTGAAGGAATGTTAATAGGCTGTGGTGATCTTTTGCCAAGCAGGCACAGTTGAACTTATGAAGATGGTGGCATTTGGCCTGGAGGATAGTCCTGAACACCTTGTCACAAAGACCTTCTCAAAACAGCTGCTTTATTTGTAGAGGGGGGGAAAAATTCAGGACTCACTGAATTCGTATGATGCTCCCTGAGCTGTCCTTCACACACTATACTGCAGCAGGTTAAGAGTCAACCACATCCACCTCTGGTGGTACAGCACTCCTAATGCCCTGCTGAGCCAATGCTCCACCAGGGTTTAATGCTCTGCATCGTAAACATCTGTATGTTGACACTCTCTGATCCAGCTCGACTTGTGGGTAGCTATACTTGAGGAGCGAACCGTGGTGTGAAGCTACACCCATACCAGATACACCTGTAATTCCTTCCTCCCACCTCTCCTGAGCATGGGGCAAGACGGTCTAACCCCGTTTCCAAGTTATTTCCTGCTCGAGCTTCATAACACTTCAAAGAACTAAGTGCAGGTTCTTTCCAATAGATTCGTTTCTTGAAACTCGCCAACAAGTCAAACACCAGGAAAGTGGGGATTTCTGAACGCCACCCACTTGGATGACAACTGGTATTTAGTAGTTTGAAATATTAAGAAAAGAAAAAAAAATCGACCTTGCTTAGGCAGTATCTAATCTCTCGGAGCACAGGAAATGAAGGCGGTCAAGTCTGATTGGCAAGGAGGCCCTGGGGTTGCACGAAGCAGCCGCTCCCTAGCAGGGCCCACTAGCCCGCCTCCAGCCCGTCTCCAGCTGAGCACCCAGGGAAAGCACCACTAAATTCCCTATGAATTCAGCAACCAATCAGCTGCGCCATGGCCACCAGGTGAGGGGGTGGGAAGAAGGGACAAAGGGAAGGGAGGGTGTGGTAGGTTTGAGAAGGCTATGCTGCCTGGGCCAGCTGCAGTCAGTAGTCACCGAGCTTAGCATGAATGTTCTGGAAACTAGATAGTATTGGAAGGCACAGTTGAAAGAACTGGATGTGTTTGGCTAGAAATGTAATCAGAGCTTCACTTTTCATGGATGGCGGAGGGAAACAGGCACAGAGATGAAGATGAGGATGCTGTCATCTACCTAGGGGCGCGAGGGGGGCGGGGGAGCAAGCGTGGAAAAATGAGCTTTGAGAGCTTTTGAGGGGAAAAGAATCGGCCAACAAAATTCATGAGGAGAGTAGAAGATATTACCGTCATAAACTCTGAGAACACCAGAGATTGGAAAGAGAGGCTCCTCATGCCGCCAGAGGTGTTGTTTAATTAGAGCTGCCTGGCGCCCCCATGTGGCGATGTGCAACAGATCAGGAGCCATGCTGGTCCCAGCCTCATCCAGATCACTGTTCCTGGGTTCCCATCCCTGTGAAAAGAGCTCTGCTGAAGGAACTCTTGGCTGGGTGAACCCTCATTGCAACCTGCAGCCAAGACACACAGTTCACCTGATTGGCCATTTTGGGAGTGAGAGCTGAGCACACACAGACCTGCCACCCGGGCTTTCTCATTAGATCCTTCTGACTGTGCCCTCAGTGGCTTCTCTGGACTTATACAAGGTGGGATGGTCTACTGAGCAAGCCCACTGGAAGCCGACCCAAAGTCATAGTCTCCAATCAAGTCTGACCGTAATTGAGTTTAGATCTTTGAGGAGTAGAAAAGGAAATGATAAAGTAGAGGCACACTCTGCCAACACCCACACTGTTAGCGTGTGCTCATTTGCTGTGCTTTTCCCTCCTCGGCACTCTGAGCAGGTGACCAGACCTGTCCCATCCTTTGCTGAGATGCTTACACACGGTGGAATCAGAGGCTAGCTGTCCCAGGGGCGGGGGCTGTCAAAGAAGGACAGAAAGACTTTCCCCTGGAGCTGAGAGAGCAGAAAATATCAGCACTTCCCCAAGGGCTGGCATCTAGGTGCCACCAAGTCTCTGCAGCCTGAAAGGGAACAATGGTAGATGCCCTGAGGAAGGCTGACCCAGGGCCTGGGCCCCTCTGGAGCAGGGGACATCTCAGTAGCCATCAGTGGAAGCAAAGCTACGTGGATTTGCCTGGCAGGTGTTCCTAGGAGGAGCTAGCTTGGGCACGCCTCTGGGCAAAGGAGGTGTGATGATTGATCTTCGTGGTCAGCTTAACTGGGTTAGTGTGACCATGGAAGCACACACACCTCTGGGTGTGCCTATCGGCTTGTGGCCAGAAAGGAAGACCCACCGTAAATGTGGGCAGCACTACCCAGGGATGAATACAGGGAAAGCTGAGCACCAGCTGTCATCCCCCTGCCTCCTGACTCTCGGGGCAACACCACCAGCTGTTTCAAGCCCCTGCTCCCAAGTCTGTCCAGGAGCAACGAGACCCAGCCTTACGTGGTTTCTTGTCAGATATTTGGCCTTAGCAACAAGAAAAGACACTAATAAGGGAGAATTTCAACAGTCCCTGAGATTAATTTCCTGCCAACTCAGTAGAATGGGGGCTCAGTGTCAGACTGAAGCTGACTTAAACTCAAGAAGAATGCTATTTCCTTCACATGAACGTTGGAAAACTAAAATTCACAGCTGCAGCAGCATTCACAGAGCATAGACTGGCTGGGTGGGGCGGTACCATGCAGAGATAAACAGAAGTGAGGCCGAGGGTGGAGGGCAGGGCCTGGACAAGCTCGGATGCAGAAGTAAACAAAGAGAAAGCACAGCCATCCTGGCAGGAATGAAGATATTCTAAAGACATCCGTGTGTTCTGCAGAGTCCCGGTGGCCATCAACTACTGAAGTCCCCAAAGGACTGGAATGTCCCCCAGGAATCTCATGCTTGGCAAAGAAGGCTGACAGCTGGCACCTGCCAGAGGAAGATATTTCACTGAGCTGCGAGAACTTCTGAGTCCATCTTGCGGGAGAGACTGAGGTCTAGACATGCGAGGCAGGACCACACTTCTACTCGGGGCTGCTTGCTCACATGTAACCCCACACTACAGCTAAGCATAAATCCTCATGTCAGGACCCAGAAAATGCACTTCAGAGATCTCACGGGCCCTCAATGTTTGTTTCTCCTCCCAACCTGGCCACCTTTTTTTCTCTGCTTTTCACTATCACTTATTTAATTGGCCTGTTGAGTGCAGATGATCAAGCCTAGTCCAGAAGAGCTGCTGGAGCCTAGAACTCCACTAATGGGAGGCTGAAAAGATGGAGTCAACGAAACAGCTGAAAGTAAAGAGAGTTAGCAGTGCTCGCTTGAGTGCAGCAGAGAGGGCTGGGGTACAGAGAGCCTACAGCTCCCACCTAGTATGTGTGAGGCTCCGGTTTGACCCTCAATACTGCAAAAAGAAAAGGGAAATGCTCCAGAAATCACCTTAACTAAAACAGCCATTTGGGTGGTCACTGGTGACTGGCAGAACAGGCTATGCAGGGAGTAAAGGTCACAAGCTCCAGAAGAAGGGGAGGGTGGAAGGAGGGAGACCACAGGTCATAGCTCAAGGTGGGAGGTTTCTTTTTAAATGGGGAGCTTTCTGGACATGCCTTAAAGTCAAGGAGGGGCCTCAAAGACAGCGGTGGCAGGCACTGTGCACTCATTGAGGGAGCAGCTCAGATGAGAACCAGCAATGTGAGGAGGAGGGGAGAGAATGTGGTGAACGGTTCCCAAGACTTGCCCAGTGACCTGGTGTTGGAGCTCCTGCATAATCCCCTGAGTGGGATTACGGCTCACTCCTGACAGGTATGGCACAAGCAATGGTGTGCCGTTCTGATGTTAGATTATAAAGAGACTGAGTGTCCAGCCTTGACACGCTGCCTTCCTCTCTCTTGGATCACTCACCATAACAGGCAGTGACATGCTGAAAGACACAGAAACAGTCACAGGAGTGACTTTTGAGAGTGTGACTAGGACTCTAACCCACAGCTTGACGAGCATCTTAGGCCCTGGAGGCAAGAAAAAGTACCCTTTGGATATGCGGTCCAGGCCTTTCAGGCAGGGATCCGATGTAATCAGCATTCAGGACATAATAAAACTGAAGATGCTAAGATCCAAAGTGAGCCGAACAAACTACCTAAAGAAGTCTAGGATGGGCATTCAGGGAGAGTGAGGATTCCACTGAGTGTCCCATGAACTCTGCCTCTGTCCTGACCCTTCCAGGGCTTGACAAACCTAAGGCTCAAAGGACCAGGCACTGACCTTGACTTGTATCTGTGTTCTCGAGGTCTCATCCAGTCTCCAGCCTAAGTCCTGTGAATGTGCTGGTGATGCTAAACTTCATCTCTAGCCGGACTGAGTTCCTGATACAGCTGCCATTGGCATTGGAGATTATCTATAGACCTCACAAGCTTCACATAGCAAAGCAGGCTCAACCTCACATGAGTTATTCTCACGGCTGTCTCCATCCTGGTAAATGGAGATTGTACTACCAAAAATCGCCCCCACCCCATTCCCTTAACACACACACACACACACACACACACACACACACACAAGCACATTCCCCCCCAGAACCCCCATTAGACTGCACATATGCAGCTCCTCTGCTTACAGCACCATTATCTTTCCCTTGGATTGCTACAGTCCATGCCTGTCCCTTCAGCACTAAGAACAGAGATGCTTCCCAAATGTAAATCCAGTCATTGTGCATCAAGCCATCAGGCAGGGTCCCCATCCTTCAGACCCATCCCTCCTCACTGTGGTCTCCTGCCCCATGCAGCCCTGTTGCCCATCGGCCATTGCTCTGACCTTAAATAGCTTTTTAAAGGCATCCTTCACATGCCAAAAGCTTTCCCACTCCGGTACATGATGGTGTAGTGCCAGTGTATTCGCAGGGCTGTACAGGGACCGTAGAAGATGCTCATCATTTCAGAAAGAAACCCCACTCCCCAATCCCTCCTACTTACTCAGTCCTGAGCAACCTGTGTTCTTCCTGCAGATCTACCTGCCTTGGATTTTCTACACAAAGTTCTCTGATTTTGTTTCCCTCCTCAATACTCTCTCCTTGTGACCCTGAAGGCTCCCAGCACATCCATGCTCCATCAATCTGGCCCTTACTCTCTCTTCCACCTAAAATCCACTGGACCTGGGTCTCTGTGTGGCCACACCTTCCTGCTTCATGTTTATGCTGACGCATGGCTTGGCTTCCACACAAAACACCTACCCGCTCTGCTGGTCTCCAACATGCAACTGCGGTTTTAAAAGTCTGGCAGAGCTCATGTAACACAGTGTTAGCTAGCACAGACCACCTTGTGTCACAGTCTTGTCTTTTCTGCTATTGAGGTTTGAACTCAGACCTCCTGAGAGCCAGTCAGACATTCTATCACTAAGCTACACTTTTTAGCAGCATTTTGTTTTTATTTGCCTGTGTCCCTTCTTGGCACTTTATTTTATTATGTGCTTATGTCCCTTTCACTCAGCAAGCATTAGCACCAGAGGCACAGGTTTGGGGTTTTGTTTTTTCACTCTACAGTCACCTCGGAGCTTTATATAACACCTGATATATAGATGTTGCCAGCATTATCAAATGAATGGCAGAAATGGAATTTGAGCACACACCTGATGGACTTCAAAGACCCTATCATTAATTACTAAACTGTGAGACCTTCAAGAATTAAAAAAAAAAAAAGTATAAAATGAGGTAGAGGAGGAAAGGTGGTGGCAGCTGCAGGGCATGGGTGCCCAATACGGAGCTGCCAGACAGGTTGGCTGCTGTAGCTTGTGGCCATGGCCTCTGTAGAGTTTGTCCTGACATGAGAGCCACTGCCTGGTCCCAGGGAAGCCACCATCTGACAGTCTATGTGAGGCCATGCTGGCTCTGAAGTTCCTGACACCTACTGGTGGGAGCTGCCTTCGTGTGTCAATCTAAGAACTTGGCTCCTCCTGCTTATCCCCTGTCCCTCCTGCCAGGCTATCTATCACCTTCCCCTGTCCCCAGTGAAGAGTCTGTTCCCTGCACCTCTGCAGAGTGATGTGGGTGTTTAGAATAACACACCCCAGGGCTTTCCACAAAGAAGGAAGGCTCTTTAGGAAATTAGAAAGGGACAAATAAAGCCAGGTCCCCCGAACCCCGCACTGCTAAAGGAACCAATGCTGCCCCTGTCCATGTGACCTGGGAACAAAAGGGACAAGAACATAGTTTTCAGGGCCCACACCTGCCCCATGTGGAAGCAGCTTTTGTGGCCCAAAGGCTCCAGTTTAGGCTCTCTGTCTAAGTGTGAGCAACTTGTGAGCCATCAGGGGTGCCATCAAAATTTCCTCTCCGCTACACACCCCACCCACCCCGTGGGTAGTGTTTGCTTCCATGCTCCTTCTGGAGGAAGAAAAAAAAAAAAAGATGAGGAAATGAACAAAGCAAAACATGACAGCCCCGTGGGGGCAGTAATATCCTTGCCTGGAGTTTGGAGAGGAACAGGCAAGATTATTAAAATTGTACTCTTATACCAGCCTGTCACTTGAGTATTAAATGACAAAGTGCCACCCTCCCCTGTAGGAACAGCTAAAGGGCAGGTGTCAGCTGCAGAAATAAAAGCCAGCGTGCTCAGGTAGGGAGACTTTGTACCATGCTTTGTTCTGGCTATTATAAATACTCACCAATTTGGGGACCATTGCTAACATAATTTTTAGCAAAAGAGACTGGCAGAGAAAGCTAAGAAGGGACAGGAGACATGCAGGGATCACTGATAATAAGTGCTTTTGGCCAGAGTAGCACACTGCCCTTGAATGTAATTTGCGGCTGAAGGCAGTACCTGCTCTGTGGCCCGACCCTTCTCACAGTTTACCACTTACTACTCAGGAGCCAGCGGGGCTCATTGGAAGCCCAAGCTGCGGAGCACAAGGGTTAGGACCTCAGGCTTCCTCTGGAAGCCGGCTTCTTCCTGTCAGTGTGTCCCTCCTGACTCGCTCCTGGTATCTGTTCTCTCTTCAGTGCATTCACTCTTTCCAGACCCTTTTTTTTTTTTTTTTTTTTTTTTTTTTTTTTAACTCGCTTTCCACTTGTCACAAGGGTTGTCTGCTGGGGCGGAAACATCACACACGAGCTAAAGAAGACCACGGGGCGCAAGCCTCCAGTGTGGCGGTTGTCTTGTGGTTCCTGAGTTTCCTCCAAGGGAGATCTGATCTGTCTTGACGCCTGCCGGGCAGGGTTGGTGGGGACATTCATCACTTCCTCCCTCAACAAAAGGTGAGAACAAGGCACTCTTTTCCTCTCCTGGGCCCTGTGCTGACTCCAACAAGGGCTCCCTAGGCTCTTTCTGAGTACCTTCCCAGCACCCACAGGCCACCCTGGCCATCACACACAGGAATGTAGCTATCTCCTTTCCCCTAAGCTCTCTCTAGCGTTCCCAGCTGACCCCTGCTACGCTGGAGGTGATCCGATTGTATCCCCATTCTGGAATCCTGATGCTCAGTGTGGGTGTGTCATCAGGCACCCATTGTAGTACTCCACAGGAACCCATTGCCCAGGGGGAAGGGATTGGGCCACTGAGTCCTTGGCAGGGCTCCTGAGAGTGCTGCTAGAGCCATCTCCATGCTCTCGGGTGGGCGTCCATCTCTCCCTTTCTCTTGTCTGTGGTTGCTGCCTTCTCTTCCATGCGATGGATGTGTCCAGGGGCAGGGTATTGCCAGAGCTGGTGTCACCATATTTTGCTTTTCAGCCTCCCAAATTGTAAAGCCCTACCTCAGATGTCCGGTACTCCGCGAAGGTTGTCGTGTCTGCTAAGAATTGGAGAAAGGGGTCTTTAAGAGAAACAGCTTTAAAACTCTGAAATTGAGTGCTATAGCTCCAGTCACTCCCAAGTCACCGTGACAGGGAAGGTAGAAAATCCTATGTGGCCCCCAAGGCTGTTATCAGCTTTGTGACACCGGGTAAGCTGCCCGGTGCCCTACTCTTCAGGGATTGCATAGGATTGTTAGAGGAAAGGGCCCTGGGGACCTTACAACACCTGCAGGAGAAGAATGGTCTTTACCTTCTACCCTCTTAAGTCTCTCTGTGCATCTGCCTTGCAAAAGATAGAGCAACAAGAGCTGTCCATGCTGAGGGCAAGCAAGTCGGGCCTGAATCACACAGCACTTAACAGAAACACAGAAACTCTGCAGGTCCTCACACCATGAGGCAGACTAGACCCTCCCTCCGTCCCTCCCTCCCCCCTCCCTCCTTCCCTTCCTTCCTTCTTCCCTCCCTTCCTCCCTCCCTCCCTTCCTCCCTCCTGCCCTTCCTTCCTTCTTCCCTCCCTTCCTCCCTCCCTCCCTTCCTTCCTTCTTCCCTCTCTCCCCCCTCCCTCCCTCCCTTCCTTCCTTCTTCTCTTCCTCCCTCCCTCCCTTCCTCCTTCCCTCCCTCCCTTCCTTCCTTCTTCCCTCCCTCCCTTCTTTCCTCCCTCTCTCCCTTCCTTCTTCCCTCCCTCCTTTCCTTCCTCCCTCTCTCCCTCTGTTCCTTCTTTCCTCCCTCCCTCTGTTCCTTCTTTCCTCCCTCCCTCCCTCCATCCTTCCCTCCCTCCCTCCCTTCCTTCCTTCTTTCCTTCCTTCCATCCTCCCTTCCTTCCTTCCTTCTTCCCTCCCTCCCTTCCTTCCTCCCTCTCTCCCTCTGTTCCTTCCTTCTTTCCTCCCTCCCTCCATCCTTCCCTTCCTTCCTTCCTTCCTTCCTTCCTTCCTTCCTTCCTCAAGGTGCATGTGTCGGGTATTTTGTGATAGCATCACTCAAAGTTTAACTACTACAAGACTCAGAGGGGGAAACAGGTGGAGCAGAGCTCTGAGGGAAGCAGTTATAGTAAGTGGTTCCCTCTTGTCTCCCCTTCTCCTCAAGGCTCTGTTTGCCCCTAATGACTGACTTCTCATCCTTTGTAGGAAGGTGAAGGGGCATCTTCAAAAACTGCTGACCTGCGCTGAGGCAAAGAAGTTGGGGTAGAAAGCGTTCCTTACACCCGTTCCTCCTTTAGTTCCCTGTAGCTTAAAATTACCCTCATCCCAAGGTGACAGCGACAGCCTGCCATCCACCACAGGGGCCACACAGGCAAGGGGCTTGCTTGTGAGGTGTGGTGCTCTCCAGCCTTTCCTGAATTTAAGTTCTCTGTACCAACATCATGTAGTATATCTTAACTAGGCACGCATTCTATGCCTAGCACGGTATCAGGGACTGAACAAGACGTACACATTTACAGCAGATGAAGTGAGCACAAAACCTTAGAGTACAAAGATAAATAGTGTCACACTCCTCCAGTCTTGGTGTCTCAGGGACGATGTCCCAGAGCTTGCCAGAGCAGAGCGTATTCTGGGAAATAGGAAACTGCAGAAAGAAACATTACAAAGAGCTGAGGTGAGAACAAGCCCGAACTGTGTAGTTTCTGGGTTCTCTTTCATAGCGTTGATTACTTCAAACATTGCTTTAGGAGACAAGGAAAAGGAAAGAAGATCAGAAGGGAGGAGGATGCCAGGGCCAGCCACCCCGCCACCCAGCCACCCAGCCACATAGCCAACACAGAGTAAGAAGGAAAGAAAGAAGCCAGGTGTTGGTGGCACACACCTTTAGTTCCAGCACTTGGGAGGCAGAGGCAGGCAGATCTCTGTGAGTTCAAGGCCAGCTTTATCTACAAAGCGAGTTCTAGGACAGGCTCAGTCCAAAGCAATACAGAGAATCCCTGTCTCAAAAAACCAAAAAAGAAAGGAAGGAAGTAAGAAAGAAAAAGAAAAAAAAGGAGTGAGGAAGAAGAGGAGGAAAGAAAGGTATATAGAATAGAGAAAGATAAAAGCCCAAAAGCAAAGGTAGACAGGGTATTTAAGTTAAGAAGAGCTGGCTAGAAACAAGGCCAGCTAAGGCCAGGCATTCAGAAGTGAGAATAAGTCTCTGCATTTATTTGGGAACTGGGTGTCAGACCCCCAAAGAACAAAGAAGGAGAAGGAGAAGGAGAAGGAGAAGGAGAAGGAGAAGGAGAAGGAGAAGGAGAAGGAGAAGGAGAAGAAAACCCAACTACAGGTAAATATTTAACCTCAGCTCTCCTGGGAGAAGCAACAATCCCTGACATGCAACAGTTGCTGATTTTCTTGGCATATATTCCTTCCAACAGTGTGATAGCACTGAGCTTTGAGCTGGAGATGTGCACAACTCCCATGAGAGCAAAGCGGATCCTGCTCCAGTACACCTTGAGTCTGATGGACTCTGAAAAATAACTTTCTATAATGGTCTACAAAAGTCACTGCAATGATGAACAGCCCTTCCCTAGAGCCTCCAAAGCCTTGTCAGAAACACCCATGGGAATATATTAGTAGCACACAGAGACCATGGCTCTGTGACTCTTTGAACCAGGCCACCTTCCACTAGGTCTCATCCTGTCTCTGCCCACTGACCTCATACCCATCCTGCTCTGCTCAACCAGAGGCACTTCCTCCATTGCCCAATAGTCAACCCCCACACGCATACTCCTACCTGCACTATGAGTCTCAGGACCCACCCACTTCTCCTTCCTGACCCCATGACTTCCTATTTCAGGCTGGGGTGATCACTTCATTGTGTCTTTGTCTAGACTATCAACTAAGCCAGGCAGTGATGGTGCACATCTTTAATCCCAGCACTTGAGAGGCAGAGGCAGGAGGGTCTCTTTGAGTTCGAGGCTAGCCTGATCTTCAGAGTGAGTTCCAGGACAGCAGGCACTATGAAGAGAAATGCTGTCTCTAAAACCCCAAAACAAAACAAAAGACTATCAACTCCCTGAGTTCAGAATATCCTTTTGGGACAATGAAGTGCTTGGTGTCAAGTAAATTAACCAAAAGAATGCTGGGACAGGACAAAGTCTGGCATCAGCCTTTAGGACACTTTCTCTCCTTTTACCTCAGTAGGATGTCCTAACTGGCTACTAGCTGACCTTTGCCTAGAGCTAGCCACAGGATTATCATCCAGCAGAGAAGTGGTCCTTCCATCTCCAAGAAGGCTCTCCATCCTGGGCCACCGCCCACAATCCTCAGCACATAAAAAGTAAACATCATCCCTCTACCTAGATGTCATCCAAAGGACCATGCTGTCTTTGCTGAAGAAATAAGTACCTCTTCGTCCAGGCCTGTGATACAGGGACAGAACTCTGACTAATTTTAACCCTCGCCCACCCGCTGTCCATAAACTGGAGTTGTGTGGGGCCTTGCCAGGATCCACAGAGTTTTAGGCAGAAGTGAACAGTGCATAAAGCCTGTAAGGCCGAACTGAGTTCAAGTTTAAGAAATACAGGGCAGATGGATAGCCTGGACCACAACCTGAGTTACAGTGTTAGATCCTGTCTCAAAGGAAAGGAAACTAGGGAAAGGGACACGTATTGAGTCCAAATATGATACCTATAAATGTAAAACTACAGTAGACAGATGTAACAGAGGAGATATTTTCAGAGCCTACACTGGGGCGGGCATGAGTCCATGGAGTAGATCAGGGAGCAGGTGACTGGAATCTAAGCATTGAAAATGGTGTGTGAGAAGAGTAAGTGGCCAGGAGAGCATGTTTTGGAAGGGATAAGAAGAAGCAGTGTCTAGAGAAGGAGATGAGGGAGTTGTTGGTACAGGTGGAGGGGTAGGAAGAGGCCATTCTATCTGCTGCGAATTGTGATTAGCCAGTTAGTACATGTAAGAAAGAATAAAGAAGATAAGCATCTTAAGTTCTCACCTAAAAGTTATCTCACTAGGAAAAGGCACCTCCATCCCAGGCTCGCTCTGCTGCTTTCATGCTTGATCTGTCTTTGGATTCTTCCCATAGTCTCAAGACGATGACAAAGGTGGAAGAACTCCGTCTGTGTCAGTCTTTTTCTAAAGGACTTGCCCCAGAAGCTCAGCTTTATAACTTCTGTTTGCATCTCATTGTCCATCGGTGGCTGCAAGGCAAGCTGGGAAATGTAGTCTTTTCTATTGCCACATCTAACATGGGTATTCTATTACCAAAAAAGAATAATATTTCAAATGCGTTTGAGATAACCAAGAATAGCCTGATGTGGTGCTCCCAACTGTAATCACAACATTCAGGAGGCTAACACAGGAGGATCTTATGCAACTTTAGGGTCAGTCTGGGCTACAGAGTGAGTTCTAGGCCAGCTGGGTGATAGCATGAGACCCTGCCAATCTCCCTTGGTATCCTCCCCAACAAGAACAGATTCCAGATAGGCATTTCCAGTTTGAGAGATGGAGAAAAGTATGTACTGAAGAATAAATGTTAAGGTAGAAGCAATGGTTAGAGCTGTAAAAAGGAAAAGACTCCAGGAAGGAGGGTCGAGGAGCTTTAACAGTTGGTGTGCCTGGTGGAGACTGAGACTACCAAACACCCAAAACGGAGAGATAAGCCAGAGACCCTCATTACATGAGCTTTCCAGAAAAGGACGTTTCTAAGTCCTTCTGAGCCAGTCCCTTTGAATTTTTCTACATAACCAACCATACTACGAAGTTCACAACCAAGTATTCAACCAAGCTCATATCAAAAGTGTTTAGAAAATGTTGCCGACATTAGAAATGTGCGTATTTCTTTCTTGTCATTACTCCATATAGCAAATATTTATATGACACTTACATTGTCTTGTAAGTCACAAAGATGATGTAACATATATGGAAAGATATACAGGGAATAAATATTGTGTCACTGTATACAAGAGCCTTGATCATCCATAGATTTTGGAGTGTAGAAAGTAATATCACCCACTGTGCTTTGTGAAGAGGAAGCTACGTCCTCGCTGTAGATAAAGATCACTGTTTGCAGAAAGTTGATGGGCCCAATTTCGAGAGCCCTGGGGTCTCTGGGGCCAGACTTTGTGCCTTCCTCCTGGGTGGTTCATAGCAGGCTCCCTTGTCTGAATGGATGTGTAGAATGAGAACCAGCAGAGCAGGCTCACTCAGGCAGCCCTGGTGAACTCACCTGCCTGCCTGGGTTGAGTTTGTCTAATGTTCACCTCCTTTCTTCTCGACCTCCATTCAAGGGCTCTTAATGACCCCAGGCTGAAGGACACGGGCTTTCTAGCTACTGTTATAAGTAGCAGTGGCAACAGAGAGACAAACAAGAATAAAGGCGAATGGCTCAGTTCCTGGCCACAATTTATGGCAGGGACAACCTACATCCAATTGAAAAGGGCCTAATCATTTTATAGCTGACATTTCCTAGTTTTCTTGGTGGTGAACCAACTGATTATTGACACAGGAATTTAACAAGCTGAACTTATTAAGCCAGCTTTCTGTTGATTTGTCTGAGAGAAATCAGATTCAGCCGTGGAAGGAGTTTTGAGTGTTAAGGAAAAGGTTGATGGATCTATTGGCCATTTTTCTGCAGCAGGATGGGAAAGGGAGTAGAGTGAGCCAGCTGGTAAATAGAATCCAATTTCCACAAGAATAAGAAGCACAAACTCTGGGATTTTAGTGTCCAAGGGGACCCTGGGGAACCTCCTGCAAACAGAAGATGACTGTGCTGTACATCTTCAAATGACCTATAATATATAATATAATGTAAATGCAATGTACATAGTTATGTACTGTTCAGCCAAAATGGCAACAAAAATAAAATATGTACATGATCAGTACAGCTGCAATATATGTCCAAATATTTTTGGCCTACAGTGGGTTAATCTAGACACATAGAGGGCCAATTTATCCAATCTGTGGTGTGTGTGTGTGTGTGTGTGTGTGTGTGTGTGTGTGTGTTGCCCAAACAATCAACTCTACCTGTGTTGGGTATAAGCATGGAAAGTAACTCAAGGGCATTTTGATTCCAGCTAGTCTCAGCAGTTAAGGTAGTATTCTATCCAGCTTGAAAGATAAATGCAAGGGGGGCATGTGAGTGAGGAAGAGCAGCATACTGTCTTTCTCAAATGTAAATATTTTATTCTAGAAAGACCCCATTGACTCAAGACTCTCACTGACTCAAGGTTTCACATAACTGGGGGAAATTAACCCTTAGGGAATATATGGTAATGAGAAGTCACCAGCGCATCCCATGCTTGGGCAAACTGTCCACACACTTCACCCCTCTGAAGTCTTGGTTTGCAAGTTTTACAGCGCTAAAGCTTCCCCAATACACTTTTGTCGATGGGGCGTGACTATGTCGTTTGCTCTAAGGCAGTCCCCGATTTGGATCAAACCCAGCTTCTCTTGGTGAGCTTGTGACTCCGTGAGCCAACTTGAGTGATTTTACTTACGTCACCAGTAATTTAAAGGGGGAGAACCTTCTCATGTGTAGCTTTCAAGAGCTAAGTCACTCCTGATAGAAAACAAAGCACTGAATGATTCATACAACCCTTTATAGGAAAAAAGATGCCTGAGTATATGACTGGCTGGTCCCTTTCATGTTATTTGCTCTCCTTGGTGGGGCATGGACTGGACCCTCCAAAATGTCTCCCTCCATGCCACCTTGTCAGCTAGTGGTCCTCAAAACTTGTTGCCACCTGCTCCTGCATTTAAATGACTGTTCCTCTGGAACAGAGCAGTAGTTTTGCCAAAATCTGATTCACAGAAGACAGCAGGAAGAGGAATAAGAGGTATCCTGTGTTTGGCATTCCACTCAAACTTCCCATGGGATATTCAATCAGAGCTTCCTTCTACCCTTGAGGGAATTTTGAAAAGGCATGACAGCAGACAATATTGTGTCTATTATGGGCACAGGTTGAGATGGGCCCTACTTCATAGTAGCTGGGTACTAATTAATCAAATGAGTACTTATATTTTACTATTATCTGTAGCCTACTAACATAGACTATGGTAATCCCTTTCTAATTATCTATGTTACTGAACCTCCTGGCACTTCAGTTGCTACATCTGTAAATGGAGATGATACTGGCCTCCACCCAGGGTTGGTGTAGAGTACCCTTACAGCGAGCACAAAACCCTGGATTTGATTCCCAGCATGGAGGAAAATGACACTAACTTTATGTAACTAAAGTCTTCATTGTGACATTAACTACTCTTCATTCTCTTTCTGATTTCCCACCAGGACCTAACCTTCCCTAGTGTGGAACAAGCCCTCCCTCTTCCTAACATGACCTCTCTTCCTTCCTCTGACACACTTGAATTTCCCCTTAAGTGAGTCTTTTCTAGAAATGATCCCTACCGAGTTGCCCCAAGAGAAAGGTTTGTAACCCTGCTCCTCCTATCATGCAAAATTTTAAATGTCAGATTATACAGTACTTCTGAGCATAGAGCTTGTGTCTCTTGTCCAATCACAGGGCACACAGTTTTGCTAAAAGTTGGTCAAATCAAGGAAGGAGTTGATGAATGAAAGACATAAGCTTACTAACTCCAACTGGTAGAAATGCCTTCAATCATATCAGTGGGGAGGGTATGCAAATATATTACCCACAGAAAGGATATTTGCCTTTAGAAACATAGATATAGGGCCCAGCTGTCACAGACTTCCCTTTTAAAAAGTAATGTCATTTAATGCTAACAGCTCAAAAACTTCTTGTTTGGTTTAACTTTGTTTCTATATGCACAATAGTAACTTGTATTGGGATAATAATACCAAGAAGTCTCTTTCAGTATCTTTTTTTTTTTTTCTTTTTTTCTTTTACTTTAGCTGAGGACAAACAGGAAGGGAAAACAGGAATTGAATCCCCTAGCTCGTGGTCATGTGCTTCAGTTTCTCAGAGACTTGGTTACGGTGAAGAGGCAAATGACATTTAGATACAAAGTTAGTGACTTCAAATCTCAGTCCCTGGTGAAATAGGGTATTTCCATGAGGTGATCGCTGCTCTAAATATGTCAATAATGTGTCGTCACCTGCTGAACAGAGCTCCATTACAAAGGAATTTCCCTAGGAGTCCTGGCTCAGCCGTTTCCCTGTCCCCTGAGTGGTGTTTAATGTCTGGTACATGTGAGATGTTCACAATTACCTGTTCTCTGCAAGGCACTGTCCAAGGCATAAGAGAGACGTGCTATCCCCCCAGAGGGGTCCGGGCACCCAAGGCATACAGACAAACTCATCAGAGGCATAGTTAGGCCACATTGATGGAGGATGACTGAACAGGCCAAGAGCCAGCGAGAGAGTACAAGAGGTGGGAAGAGGGAAATACTCTTCTTTGGGGCAGTGAAGTCAAGGAGAATGAGACAGGAAAATGTTGGTGGACCAGGGTGGAGAGAATACATTTGCAGGGAGTCGAGGCAAAGGGATAGGTGATGGTTAATGCTGTGAGATGCTAGAAGAAGAAAACTCAATCAGGACAGAGGCGTACACTTTAGATAGAAACGTCTTCCTCTAAGAGCACAGCAGGTTCCAGGAGGAGAGTGTATCAGGAGTTCCTACTGGAGGCGGGCAGTGATGGGACAAAATGTCCACACTGTGACTGAGAGGGAGTTAGCATCCTCGTGACACCTGGTTTCATCAGCTGGAAAGCACAGCCAAAGGTACTGACCTAGAAAATGAAGCTTGTGGCTGCAGTAGCATCGGTAGCGATGAGAATTACTATTGTTACAGGGATCTACAGAAAGGAGATGGGAGAGGATGGTTTGGGGCCTGGAGGACATGGGACCAAAGGACTGTAAGGGAAAGAATCCAAGGGTGCCTAGAGGGAAGGTGACGAGCCATGAGAGAAAGCCAGGGCCAGAGAGAAGGGATTTGGGGTGATGGTCACTGTGGACTTCTCCTAGGCTAATACAGCCTGGAGGTGGAACCCCAGGAGCCTGAGAGTGGGACCCACAGTTCTAGTAACAGCCCGCCAATATTCACAGTTCTGAAGGATTTAATTTCAGAGATGCCAAGCACAGGTGCCTATTACTCATGAAGGAAGCGTAGGAGTGTGGCAACAGTTTTTCTGGAACCTGACTGCAGAATGCTTTGAGAACATCATGGCACCCTATCTGCTGATCATTTCACCTGACCAGGACCTGGGTGGCCAGGTGGTCTGCAGTGAAAAGAGTACCTTAGAGCAGGGGTCTCAACCTCAGGGCATGGGCACGGAGGACAGGTAATTATTTGCTCTAAGGGCCAATCCTGGATATTATGGGATGTTTAACAGCATCTGACACTAAATGCCAATCAGTCTCATCCAGATGTGACTGTTGACATTGCCAAATGTCCCCAGAGAGTAAAACTGGCCCTAAGCAAGGATCACTAACCTGGAAGGACAATTATAATCCCCGATGAGAAGCAGACTGGTGTCCATGTCTCATTACTTTATACCCACCTATGACCACATGTATGCCCTCCCGTTAGTTCTCCAGGGACCTGCTTCCTCGATATCAAGTCCCACAGTGTCATCTCCTCATCTGTCAAGGCAGAGCTAAAGGACTGGGAAAAGGAAGTCTTGAAAACAGAGCTGCAGAGTTGGAGAGGCGTTTCCTCTCAGAGTGGTCCCAACTCACGTTGCCTAAAATCTACGACACTTGGGAAGCCATTCTGGTGGCTACTAATGCAAAAGTCTAAACAGTGACTACTGAAGTCCCTTCGGGCTTCGGGCTGAGGCTAAGTGAGGGTCCTACAGCTCCCCTGCAGCCATGCTTGTCCCTCTTGTGAACCTCATTCCTCGAGCATCTGTCGTCCCCACCCCTCCTGGGTCCCCTCCTCCTAACTCACTCACTATGCTGGATAACCCCACCCGTGGCGCCCAGCCCAGTGTGGTCTTCCCTTGTTGGCAGCTCCTCAAGATGTCCCCTGTTTCTTTTTCTCACAGGCTGGTGAAGATGAAACCACACTGCTTTCTGACTTTCTGAAAAAGAGGTAAAAGCTGGCCTGAGACTATGTAAAAGAAACCATTTCTCAGACCATTTGGAAAATGAAATTGTTGTACTCTTTAAAATAGCCTTTCTTCAAATTCTTGTGACTTACTAAAAATGGCCATTAACATATTCCGTTGGTGCCATTTTGGTTTTGGTCAGATTTTGGTCAGAGTTTCTTCTGAGTTTCACTGAGAACTTTGGTGACATTTATCCCTCACTTCCTTTTTTTTTTTTTTTTTTTTTTTTTTCTGTCCCCTTCTGGACTGAGGCTAAGGGATGTGTCACACTTGGCACAGCAGCTTCTCCTTTTGACAGATCAGTTAAGGGGCAATGACTGACTTAGTGGTAATCAATTATGGTTTCCTTTCCAAGCACTCTAATCGTCAATGTGTCAGATTCTGTCGTGAGGACACGAGACCACTGCAGAGAAGGCCCCCTCTTCATCCCAAGGACGATTTTACTTTGGAAGGAAAGATACACCCACGCGTCTAAAGAATAACAGGAGTCAGAATAATAATCATAGTTTGAATGTTACCATGTCACTACATGCAAGCACTGTACAGACATGAACTCACAGCGTGTGGGGTTGAGTGTTATCTGGAATGACAGATCATGTGCAATGCCATCCTAAACCGTATGAGCCATCCAGTGTGGGCACAGCCAAAGTTTCATGAGCAGAGAGCATCCGGACTGAGCCTTTTGGATCACTATGCTTCATGTAGGCTAAGGGAGCGTCAGTGCATGTACCATCGCCTTTCCTTTGTTTTGGTGTGTGTGCACGCACACACACGGTACGTGCACATGTGGGCGCACACGCGCATGGAGGTTGGAGGACAGTGTTTGGAGTCAGTTCTCACCATACACCTTGTTTGAGAGCATGGTCTCTCTTGTTTCTGCCAAGCTACATATTCCATGCCAGCTGGCCTATGATGTAGTAATTCTCCTTCCTCTATCTCTAATCTTGCCATGAGTGTCGGGATTAAAGATTTAGACCACGGCATCCAGTTTTGGTTTTGTTTTGTTTCTGACTTTTGTTTTTGTTTTGTTTTGTTTTTTGTTTGTTTGTTTTAGTAACATGGGTTCCAGGGATAAAACCTAGGTCTTCAGGATTATACATGTGGCAAGAGCCTTTACCCACAGAGCCATCTCACCCATCCCTCGTGCATTTACTACTTATTGACCCTGGTCAGGTTCAGGACCTGAGCTTGGCAACGGGATATCTCAAGCTAAATGAATTTGAGAAAATAATAGAAGCAGGCAGATCACTCCCATTCACCCTCAAGTAGGTCCTAGACCCTCATCATAGTGATGTCCCCCTACACCCAAAGGAAGGAAACAGTCTTGTTTTGCAGCTTCAGGTAAAGAATCTAGACAAACATAAGCTGTTAAGTTCCCTCAGTTAACTACAATTACATCATACAACCTTTTCCCAATTGTATTTCTTTATAGCTGCCCATTCTCCATCAATCCTGTCATAAAACACATGTTTAACTGGTTGGTATTTGTTTTCTTATTACGGTCTGCAGAAGACCTACACTAAGGAAATCTGGATGTGTTTTGTGTGAATATATGTTCTCTAACAGTATTTTTTTCAATTTATTCTTTGACCAGGTCATACATGTACATATATTGATCACATTCCTTTCTTGTGCCCCCAGGCCATTCTCCATCCTACTCCCTCTGGATTTCCGTCTAGCTCACAAGCCCCTCCTCCTTTGATGTTCTTCTTTTGGTCTTTTTAAATGCCCATGTGAGTTTAGTGGGGTTTTTTTTTGTTTTTTGTTTTTTGTTTTTTTTTTTTTTTGCATGAACATGAATATGAATTTAATTTACTGGAGCATGGGTAACATAGCAATGACCATGTCACTTCCCTAGAAGGAATGAGTTCACTTCCCTCAGCTGCCATTAACTTCCAAGAGCTCCTCTGCTAAGAGGGGGAGCTCACGAACGCCCCCCAAACACACACTCGTCTGTCTTGTCTGATAGCATGAACCTAGCAATAGGTACGGAAAGATGTCTCTTCTCTTACAACCCCTTATATTACCATACTGCATTTCAGATTGCTTGTAATTTTTAAAAGCAGCCACAAAAAGATTGTCAAATAAGAATTAAAACACTGAGGGCACGGGAAGGCTACAAGAGAGAATCCAGACTAAAAATAGGTTCTTTGTTTTTAAATTACAGGATGTTTGACCTATAGTCCAGGCTAACTAGCTCTCACATTTAAATAAACCCATTTCTATTAATGTAAGTATTGGCACGTAGCCATGCTTTTATTGGTCTGATGGCATCTTGTTTCTTGGGTGGGTACTGGAGTCTTTCCAACTGTACCCTTCTTTCTCCCTGTATTCAGTTTGGCTTTCCCACCTAGCTATATTCTGCCTTGCTTTTGGCCAAGGCAGCTTTAATTATCAACCAATGAGAGCAACATCCATTCACAGCATCCAAAGGGTTATCCCACAGCAGGCTACGGTGGACTAAAGCTGGATATCAACAATGCAAACAACAGAAAGCTTGCAAGCTCTTGAAAGCTGAAAAATTATCCTCTTTCTTAGGCTCCTTCTATTCATTTTTGTCTTGTTCTTATGCGCTTGTTTTATTATTATCCCTTAAATACCTTTTTGTTTTCTGTTCTTCCTTCCCTTTTTTGTTTTTTGTTTGTTTGTTGGTTTGGTTTGTTTTTTGGTTTGTTTGTTTGTTTGCAGAAATGTCATGGTAATAGTCCAAAATCTTTTCACAGTTGGTGGTGGTGGTGCATGCCTTTATTTTTATTTATTTATTTTTATTGAGTTACACATTTTCCCCACTTATCTTCCCTCTTCTTCCTTTCCACACTCTTTCTCCCTATACCACAAGTTCCCAATTTGTTCAGGAGATCTTGTCTTTCCCCCCTTCCTAGGAGGACACATGTGTGTCTCTCTTAGGGTCCTCCTTGTTTCCTAGGTTCTCTGGGGTTGTGGCCTGTAGGCTGGTTGTCCTTTGCTCTATGTCTAATATCCACTAATGATAGTACATCCTGTGTTTGTCTTTCTGGGTCAAGAATATTTTCTAAAGTCCAGGTAAAATGTGAGTGCCATGGTGGTTTTAAGGATCAATGACTTCATAACTTCTCCTTCTCTAGGAAAATAAAAAGATACATGCACTTAGTCTAAACCCTTAAGAAGATTAGCAAGGCAAATCTGCCCAGAGGAGAATGGTAGCAAACCTGTTTTCTACGGATGCAGGAAGGTCTTTTGTGTCTGTGGAGGAGAAACGATGATCTAAGGGTACACTCTCAGGTGGTCTGCTTGTCGCTCCCTTGTGGCAGAGCAGAGAGGGTTTTTCCAAGCCCCAGTGTGTGTGTGTGTGTGTGTGTGTGTGTGTGTGTGTGTGTGTGTGTGTGTGTGTGTGTGGGCCTGAATACACAAATGGTCAGGAGGGGGGACTGAGCTTCTCTACTTCTCTTGAGAAACTACAGCTTAGAGCAGTGGTTCTGAATCCCAAGCACACATGAGAATCACCCAGAGGTCCCAAGAAGACACTGGTGCTGGCTCATGCCTTTCGAGTTCATATAATCATCCTAGGAGTTTACCTGGCTAACCAGATCCCAGGCAACACTCTCACTGCTGACCACCCCACAACCACATTTTAAGAACCACGGGCTTAGAACAGCCCTCATGAACCCGAGTAAGTGGTCCCTCTTGGGCTTGGCATAAAGGCTGGGAGCCACAGAGTTTAAGATGAAACAAACCAAGGCAGGTCTTCTGAGAATGTAGGTTGCAAGCTTAAATGAAAAGAAGATCCATTGTCTTAGATAATGAAGATAGGAATAGCTGACAGTATTTGACATTTTTCTGTACTCTGAACTAAGGTTTATTGTACAATATCTTACTTGGCATCTGGCCTGGGCAACGCAGTTGGTGTGTGATGCGTAGCGTAGAAGCTAGCTCTGTGTGCATGCCGGGAGGGAGTGTCACATCTTCTGCAGACTGCTGTGGTTGGCAGAGCTACCTGCATGCGAGGCCACACTGCCTCACAGGAAACACCTTTAGATCTGGACAAGCAGTCTCTGGCGGCCTGAGTTCTGCCTCACAGAACCTGCAGGAAACAACTGAGAATGTGAGGGCATCGCCTCTCTCAGCTGAAGAACTTCTGTATGAGCAGTTCACAAGCCCTGCATCAGCAGGAGCCCCTCAACACCAGGCCCCGTCTGTGAGCAAGAGATGAACGTGATCCAGAGGGACATCTGGGCAAGAGCATTTCTACTGTGCCCAGGC
Organism: Cricetiscus sungorus; assembly: GCA_030556225.1. NCBI lineage: Eukaryota > Metazoa > Chordata > Mammalia > Rodentia > Cricetidae > Cricetiscus > Cricetiscus sungorus. The sequence goes on along the minus strand of JANBXA010000491.1, from coordinate 15,730,047 downwards.
ACACTGAGAATGACTGCTTGGGGTTTGATCTGGGACAACATGTAGGGCAGACAAAACCCGAGTTGACAAGCAGATCTTTAAGGGCTTATGTTTGTTCCCCCATTCTTCTTTCGTCCCTCCCTCCCTCCCTCCCTCCGTCCCTCCCTTCCCTCCTTCCCTTCCTCACTCCTTCCCTTCCTCCCTTCCTTTCTTTCTTTTTTTTTTTTTTTTTTTTTTTTTTTTTTCAAGACAAGGTTTCTCTGTTTAGCTCTGACTGTCTTGCTTGGACTCACTCTGTAGGCTGGGCTAGCTTGGAACTCAGTGATTCTCCTGTCTCTGGGATTAAAGGCGTGCACCACCAGCACCACCACATTCTCTGCCGGTCAGGATTTCTTGAGTCACACAGAAGGGAGATCGCTGGACACCTAGAGGACGTGGAGTTAGCAGCTCCAGATGCGGGCAGACTCTGCAGTCTTCACAGCTTCCCAGTGCTGACGCTCCTGGTCCCTCACGTTATTTCCTTTATTGTATACAGTGAGGCTGCCTACATTTCATAGCAAAACAAAACAAAACAAAAAACAAAAACAAATTCCTGCAGACACACACACACAACTGAAATCATTCAAACCCAACGATAACCATAATACATGCCCTTGTCTGAACAGCAGCTATGAAGGGATAGATCCCTTTTAGAAGTTACAGTAGCTACTGTATGTATTACAGGATAGTTACTATCACTTCTACAGTGATAAAGAACACTTTCTAGAAAGCTCTTCGTTCGTTTTCAAGTTCTTTATTATTAATGTGTACTGTAAATGTTGCCTTGAGTTTAGAATTGTAGTAAACTTTATTTCTTTTGATAATGTTTTGAATGTTACATGATGGGTGTGGTGACCTATGATGTCAGCACTGTAAGGCTGTGGATTGCATAAGTACATGGACAGCCTGGTCTAAACAATGCGATCCAAGTAGGCCTAAACTACAAAGTCTTTTTTTTTTTTTTTTTTTTTTTTTTTAGCTACTTAACTGTTCAAACTTAAAAGAGATTTATGCTACTTCTGAGATTGAATCCTACAGGTTTGCTTGGTGAAAGCTCCCTAGGACATGGTGAATGTCAGCAACCTGTCAGCTTTATGTTATAAAATAAGACCGATGACATAAAGGTGCTGGGTAGGTAGCAAACACCTTTAAACCCGTCATCCAGGAAGCAGAGGCAGGCAGATCTCTGTGAGTTCGAGGCCACCCCGGTCACACAGTGAGTTCCAGGACAACCAGAACTACATAGTGAAACCCTGTCTCAAGAGGAAAGAGAGTGATGAGACAGAGAGACACAGAGATGGAGAGACAGAAAAACACAGAGAGACAGAGACACAGAATGAGTCAGAGTCAGAGAAAGAGACAGAGAGACAAGCCCCCAGTGTGTATAACTGTTCTAGATGTAGTAAAACTGAGAATAGCCAAGATTAGGAATGGAAGGTATTTAGAATTTGCTTATATTTCTGTCCCAAACAGGTAGGATAAGAGTTGGAAAACAGCACATATATATATATACTCCAGCAGATGGAGGTACAGATGGGCCATTTGTGTCATGTATGAAAATCACACATTCAAAGAAAGACAGACTTGAATTTAAACAAGTCTCGACACCAGACAGTGGCGCACACATTTAATCCAGCACTCGGGAGGCAGAGGCAGGTGGATCTCTGTGAGTTCGAGACCAACCTGGTCTACAAGAGCTAGTTCCAGGACAGGCTCCAAAACCTCAGAGAAACTCTGTCTAAAAAAAAAAAAAAAAAAAAACAAAACAAAACAAAAAAAACAAAAAACAAACAAACAAGAAAAAAACACAAGCAAACAAACCAAAAAAAAAAACCCCACAAAAATATTATTATTATTATTATCTTGAAATTAAAATCAGGATTACTTTTTATAGTAATTTTAAAAATTTATTTATTCGTTGTGTCTTTCACATCATGCCTCCAAATCCCACCCATGTCCCTTGCCATCCCAAAATAAAATAAAATTTTTAAGAGGAAAAAAAGGCAAAGGAAGAAAGGGAAAGTCATGGAAGCTGCAATGTAACACAGTGAGTCATGCAGTAAACCCCATTGATCTCCACACCCAGGTGTTTATTGAAAAGAGTCATTGGTCTGGTTGGAGGTCTCTTGTGTCATGGAGATCCTGCAGCCTTGGGCCCACAGGACACACCACACACACACACACACACACACACACACACATTGTGCTCCAGAAGATCACAGAAGGGGTAGATGTTGGAGTAGGCCAACACATAACCCTGGTTCTGGGCCTGGGTAATTGCATGGTTGGTCAGTCCGCCAGCTCTCCCGTCCTCAACACTAGAGGGAGCTCTCCAGCATTGCCCTGGCTAGTTCACCCCTTCCAGGGATGAGCAAGGGGCGGGGCCATTCCCCTGCTGTCACTTCCTCAGGTGGAATCTCCCATGCCTACACCTTCAGGGCCAGCTCTACTGTGTTTCCCAGGCAAGGTGCAGGGGCCACTGTCCCAAGTGCTGTAGCTGATGAGGGCCAGAGACAGCTCTTCTGCTCTTATGACTCCAGGGAGAGCTGGCCAGCTCTCCCCACTGCCTCAGCCATTGGTGGGGGTGGAGGTATCTTTCCCCAGCCCCTTCTGCCTCAAGACAGATGAGTATGGGGACAGCTCTCCCATGCTCACAACTTTGGGGATGAGGATTACTTTATTTTTTTTTAATGTTTTTATTTGTTCTTGAAGAATTTCATACAATGTATTTTGATCATACTCATTCCTCTCCCCCAACTCATCCCAGACTCTCCTCCACCTCCCTACCTACACAAGCTTATGCTCTTTCTCTCTTAAACACAAGACACGGAGTCCACCTAGTATTCCAAGGAATTGCATCTTAAGGGAGTCAGTCCTCGGAAGCTGGTGTTTCCAGTGGCAAACCTCAGTTATTGTCCCACATAAGAAACCTGTCCACCCTCAGAGGTGTGAAGAAGGCCAGGGTCATTCCTGCTATCCACCATCTACCAGAGGGTCACACCCAGCAGTTCCCGGCCACCTAGCTGGTCCTGCTAAGGACGTTATACCTCTGAGGTACAGAATATCATCAGTTCTGCTGATGGACATTTGAGTGGTTCCCGGACTGAACAATTACAAATAATACCTCTGCAAGTGTATGCGTACTGTTGCACATGAATACACATTCAGCTTTCCTCGTGAAAATACACTCTAGCTGGAGTCTTCAATGCAAATTCCTTTTCCCACTTGCTCAGGGTAAAACAATACAAAACAAAACCTTATCTATGATGCCTTTCTTTCTCTCATATCCATTACCTAATCATTCTAAGTCCTGTCAAAAAATGCCCCGAGGCTTGCTTACCATCTCTGTTCCCTGCTCTGGTCTAAGATGCATTTTTCTCTTCCCTGTTCTGAATAGAGTGGGATTCTAACTGGCCTCACCTTGTTTATTCTCTGCAGAGCAGACAGAGAGACCTTGTTGAAGTAGGAGCCCGCTCCTGTCATCCCCCAGGTTAAGCCATGCAGTGGCTTCCCATCTTACTTAATTAAACTCCAACAGAAGACTTCTTTGTTCTCCTGCCCACCACTTACATATTCCTTTGCTTGTTGAGATGGGGGCTTCCTGTGTTGCCAGGCTGATCTCAGACAGGCTAGTGTCTCACTGTCCTCAGGAGTGGGGACCACAGGATGTGCTACACACTTGGCCCACTTGCATCATTCTGACCTCACCTTGAATCTTTCCAGAGCTCATCTTGCTCTTGACTTGGTCACAGTTGCTTATGCACTGATCCCAAAGCTTGCCAGGCATATGACTACCTGCGGCCTCCACACTTGCAGTTTTAGAGACAGAGAATGTTTCTCCCTATGTCAGAGTCTCTGCCCCCTGACCTCTAACCCTGACCTGACCACTGTTTTCTGCACTCTTACACACACACACACACACACACACACACACACACACACACACACACCTTTCTTAGAGACAGGACCTCATGCCACCCAGGCTATTCTCAAATTTCCTATGTAGCTCTTCCTGCCTTCATCTAGAATTAGGATTTCAGGTATGCATCACCACATGTAGTTTGGGTATATTAGGATTACATACAGAGCTTGGTACTTCCTAGGAAAGTACTGTACCAACTGAGCCACATTTCCAGCTCCAGTGATGGGAAATTTTCATGAGGACACTGATACAACTTTAAAGATGTTCATAGTGATGCAATCAGGCAGAGGACTTTTTGGATACGAGGAAAGCGTGATGGTAGGATTCAAAGAACAGAGGCAGCCAAAGAGGCCTCTTCAGGACCTGCTCGAGGCCAAAGAGACAAGGGCAAATTCAGTTTCTATGGCTCTTGCATTTCAGGGAGTCCTCGATCTTTCATTTTCTTGTCCTCTCTTCCCTTGCTTGCCCCTTCCTCAAGCCATTCTCTGCTGTGTTCCCATGAGGGCATGCTACGTGTTTGGAAGGTACTCCTGGGAAGCTCATGGCCAGTCTGTTAAATACTACTTTCAGAAATGAAAGGGGGAACCAAAACTATTTCCACCTTCTAATAAATTCCGTTCCTCTTGGATTTTCTTCAGGATTTTTCTCTCCAAGGATATTTGTTTTCTTTTGAACTTAAGTAGGGGTGGTGTCATCCACTAAACCAATAGTATCTCCAGAGCTTGCATTACAATCAAGTTCTGCTTCAAGTGCCAGGAAAACCCAGTGAAGAAAAGTGGCAGAAGCCCTGCTTTCATGCCTGGTTTAGTCCATGGGGGAAATAAACCATAAACCAGATAAGTTTATGAGAGAGAGAGAGAGAGAGAGAGAGAGAGAGAGAGAGAGAGAGAGAGAGAGCTAAGAGTAAAGTGTTTGCCATGCAAGCATGAGGACCTGAATTCCACCCCCCAGAACACATGTGAAAAAGCCAGGCATGATGGTGCGTGCTTGGAATCCTAGAGCTAAGGAGGCAAAGGCAGATGGGTCCCAGGCTTGCCCATCAGCCAGACTAGTCCACAAGCCCAGATCAGTGAAGACACTGCCTCAAATACACAAGGTTGGGGCTAAGGAGGTCACTGTGTAAACTAAGAGGACCCAAACACCCCTGTAAGAAAGCAGGCATGGATGTACATGTGTGTAGCCCAGAGAAGAGGTGAGGCAGACAGATCATGTGACCTTGCTGCGCAGCTAGCTTAGCCGTAGTGAGCTTCAGGTTCAATGAAAGACAAGGTCTTCCTCTGGCCTTCACATACATAAGCATGGCCACACCTGCACATATAATATACAATACCCCTACACACACACACACACACACACACACACAGAGAGAGAGAGAGAGAGAGAGACAGACAGACAGACAGACAGACAGACAGAGAGGGAGACAGACAGAGAGAGAGAGAGAGAGAGAGAGAGAGAGAGAGAGAGAAAGAGAGAGAGAGAGAGAGAGAGAGAGAGAGAGAGAGAGAGAGAGAGGGAGAGAGAGAGAGAAAACAAGGGGTTGGCTCTTCAGGAACCAGATAGAGCTAAGGTTGACCTCAGGTCTCCAAACACATGTGCATATACATGAACTCACACACACACAGACCCACACACAGACATCCATTCCATCGTTCAACAACACATTAAGAAGGAATACTACCTTATTGTTTGTCAAGATGGCGGGTAATACTCAGGCACAGCCCACCAGTCTCCAGTGTATAATCTGGGGGAAGCAGAAAATCAGCTATCAGAAAAGCAAAAGACACCCTAAACGGTTGGTGGTGGGTAGGGCAGAGTGGGGGAGGGCAGGAGACCCATATCCGGATAGTGTCAACATTAGCAGAGGGAAAAGGCAGGGAACCCCCTCCGCCTTTATTCTGGGTGCTCAGTGCTGGGTACCAAACGCAGCAGTCAGAACAGAAGGGACGGCCTCTGTGAGCCACTCTCTGCAAAACCAGTCGAGGCAACAAGGACCAACAGAGCTAGTGTGTGTGGGGTGGGGGCATGACACTGCAGACAAAGGCTCTGAGTCAGGCTCACACAGCACTGAGTGGGAAGAAACCCTGGTGGAGACCAAAGGCTACAGGAGAACTCTCACAGGCACCAAGCCTTGTGCAGCAATCCCAAGGGACGGAGTGCTATTTGAGGTCTGTGTTGCATTCCCATACTGTGAGCATCTGAGATGTCATTGCAGAGCACAGCTCAGACTTCCCTGGCATTGGGGATCTGATAGAAGAACTTGAAGCAGCGACACAGGCTTCTAGGAGTCAGGAAGGAACTCTGTAGAGTCCAGCAATTAAACAGTCAGTTTGCACATCTTACAGCTCTACTACCCATCTACACTTACTCCCTTTTTTCTTTATTTTTTAAGATCTATAACTAAAAAGGGGGGAGGGGAAGAAAGGAAGGAAGGAAGGAAGGAAGGAAGGAAGGAAGGAAGGAAGGAAGGAAGGAAGGAAGATCTTTTTAAGAAATAAAATAGCAAAATGGTTCAGCCCAGGAGTCAGGAAAGGAAAGCTGGGGGGGGGGGTCAGGAGTGGGGAATGAGGGTAACAACACTAAAAGCAAGTCTGCTTGATAAGCAAATCTCTCCTTACATACACTTTACGTATGCATGCATGGGGTATGCTTCCAACTGAACTCCCCAGCTCCTGGCACAGTACCATACTGTGTTTTGGGTGATAAGAAGATATATTTGTTTTATTTTGTTGTTTGGGTTCAGTTTGCTTTGGTTTTTTTGTTTTATTTTGTTTTTGAGACGTGCATCATGTGGTATAGGCCAGCTTCATATTTACTAGGTAGCCAAGGGTACCTTGAATTTCTGATCTTGCCCACCTCCCAAGCGCTGCCGGCCGGGACTACAGTCATGCATCACCAGTCCATGGCACCAGGGACAGCACCCAGGGTTTTGTAAGTGCTAGCACTCTGCCACCTGAGCTGTTTCTCCAGCCGAATTTCTATTTCCTGTTCCTCATCTTCAGTGTCGAGAGACAACATTTGTAATGTTTTGACAGGCTCCTCTGTTCACAGCTGGTGTACTGACCCTCCCTGAACTGAGACCATTCCCGTGTGTGTGTGTGTGTGTGTGTGTGTGTGTGTGTGTGTGTGTGTGTGTGTGTGTGTTTCTGTTTTGTCTCTGTGAAGCAATCCCATGCCTACCGTGATGAGGACAGGACCCAGACCTAGCTGACTCTGTCCCAGGCTTCACAGGGAGGCTCATACAAAGACCCCTTACAAGGGAAAATACAAAAGTCTCATTAAAAGTTATTTGTATCTCATAAGTTTCTGCATGTTTGTGATACTGTTCAAAGCTTACTACATCTGAATGTCCTGTGGACCTGTGTAAATACTCTATGGTAGACGAAATAATGTATCTGTACTAATTTTTCTCAAACAAAAACTCTATGGTTTTGGCTACCACATATGTTGTGATTTTTAAAAAGATTTTTTTAGATTTATTTTTGTTATTTCATGTATATAATTGTTTTGCCTACATATATTATGGGCACCACATCTGTGTCTGGTGTCCTCTGAGGTCAAAAGAGGACATTGGATACCCTATGAACAGAACTACAGACGATTCTGAGTCACCAATGAGGGTGCTGGGAATTGAACTCGTGTCCTCTGGAAGAGCATCCAGTGCTGCTGAGCCATCTCCCCAGCTCTCATATATTGTGATTTTACTGTCGTATTTATTCTTTCATATTGTAATTACCCCCTCCAATAATTTCCCAATAATAAAAATCATTATCTATTTGTTGTTTCAGCACCTCTTAACAACAGACACATGAGGAAATTGTCATCAACTTAAAACTGTCTCTATACTTATGTGTGTTTCTTTTTAAACAGGGTCTCATTCTGTAGTCCTGGCAGGCCTGGAATTTGCCTATATAAAGCAGGCTGGCCTTGAACTTGAACACATTCTCTTGCTTCTGCCCCCTGAGCTCTAGAACGATAGGCACATGTCACAATCCCCAGTTTTTTATTTGTTGGGTTAATGTCACAGAAAGCAAATACAAAGAGATCTATGAGGTCCTTAAAAGATTTACTCAACACTTTCTTCCAAGTACATTGATTTTCATTTTCCAGAAAGGTGGGCATGATATAAATGGATACGAAACTTGTAAACATGAGGGCAAGGCTCAGTGGTAGAGCACTTAGCATGGACAAGGCCTGGGTGCTGTTAAAAGATAAGGTGGTGTTAGTACGGGTGCTTATCATTAAGAAGACTATAGTGGTAAGAATTCCATGATATCATAATTAAAAATGACCTAATTGAAAAAGGAAGACACGGTGAGTTAAAGCAATGATAAGTAAAGACTGTCTGACAGGAGAGGAAGAACACACCAGGGAGCCAGGGAGATGCTCTGCTAGCTTGAGTGAGTGCACATACTCTTGCTACCTTTGATGCACCCTGGCCGCCAATCACAGATACAAGTTCCTGTTGGGTTTGGTGGTGCACACACTCGGGAAGCAGAGGCATGAGGTCCTCTGTGAGTTCAAGAGCAGTCTGGTTTACATTGTGAGTTCCAGGGGAAAAAAACATCAAGTTTCTAGGAAGCTAAGAAGTTACCCCATTTAAATGAGAGTTAGGACCTCGGGTTCTGGCCATTTTCACCAGATTAGGATTCAGAACCTGGTCAACAGGCACTGACATGATGGGGGGCTGCAAACAAACAAACAGAACTACAACAGGCCACTTGGTGAGGATGCTCTATTGTGCCCTGCCTTCCTTCAGTGGGCAGCAGAAGTCTCTGACCTTAGCCCCGGGAGCTCTCAGTCTCCCAGATGACTGGGCCTACTGCCTCCCTTCTGTCCCACCTTTGGTATGCCAGTCTTTGCCATGCAGAGCTACCTGTTCAGGCTGCATCTCTGTGCAGTCCAGGGAGAGGTGCTCAACACCCTACATGAGCCCCACACCCAAGGCTGTCCTAGGCACCCCTGCCACCACCAGTTCATGCCATTGGCTTTCAGCTCTGTAGTAGCTGAGTCTGATGAATACAAACCTCTTTCTCTCCTGCCAGTGACTGCCCTGAAGTCCAGTCCCCTTCCCATCCTTCAGCAAGATCATCAGTAGTTTGTTCCCCTCTAACTGTCCACTCAGGAGATTCTCTCTGGTACCCCACCCTCTACCCCTGCCAACACACACACACACACACACACACACACACACACACACACACACACACACACACACACGCCAGCACATGCTGGGACTTCTCCTCCTCCTCTTGGGCCTGTCCTTTCACTTCCTCCTTGAAACAGGTTTAAATGTGAGCCTCACTCAAGCCCAGCCCTGACCTTCCTCTCCTCCCTGTCTAGGTCTCTTGCTTGACCTCCGGTCTTGTTCCCACAGCAGGAGGTCCCTCTATCTCTTTCCTCACATCTGCTGGTAGAGGGCTCTGTCCGGACACATGTCTTCTAGTCATTTGCCTGTTATTTTGTCACTCTTCTCTGAAGACATAGCATGTGCACTGAGTGGAGGCTGACCCCAGGGAGTCCAAATGTCCCCCTTACACTTCAGGATCTGGATGTCAGACTAGGCTCTGTCTCTGTTGGTGGGGTGCATAGCTAGGGCAGAGAAATATGACCTGGGGAAGGGAGTATTAGGAAGCCCAAGGGTGCCTGCAATACGTTTGATACACGGATTCCTCACTGTGCTCCAGTTCTGTTTTCCATTGGTTCCAAACCAGCAGAGGACAGACTCTTTGTACCCCACCCAATACCCTCCCCCAAGCCCCACACAAAGCCCACACCAGGGCTAGGGACACAGCTGTGGAGGCTTGAGATGCTTCTGGCTGTCTAACTTCTAAGCACAAATATTTAAGTGAGACTGGTTGATAGGAGATGTCATTCTGTACATGTTTCTCTTATTAGTTAATGAATAAAGCACTGTTGGCCAATAGGGAAGCAAGATAGGCGGGACTAGGAGAGGTGGAGGATTCTGGGAAATGTAGGACAGAGTCATGATGTGATTGCAGGAGGAGAGGACTCGTGAGTCTGGCATTCTCAGTAAGATAAGACCATGTAGAAATACATATATTAGTATTTATGGGTTAATAATTAAGACAGAGCTAGCCAATAAGAAATGCTAGTTACTGGCCAGCAGTTTTATAATTAATACAGTGTCGCTGTGTGTCATTTGAAGCTCTGAGACCAGGCTGGTGGGAAAGTGATTGTAACAACTGGTGTTGTAGGGTTTTAGCAAACCCAGGCCTTGCAGCCTAAGCCTACACAAGCCTCACAGACGTCAGCAATGGACAGATTGAAGCAGGTATGCCCAACTTGGGGTAAGTCCAGTCATTATACCACTTAAAACAGAGCTTCCATGAATAATTTCCACAGGCACCCACGGTTGGAACACATTTTTTATTGTCCCTACCAGGTTTCCAGGTGGGAAAAGGACAAGGAAAAGTAAGCACCCGTGAAGGCCCGCAAAGTGGCTCTGTTCTGGTTCTGTCTTGACTTAAACTCGGAGAGTTTGAGCCTATCATTGCTCCTTCAAAGTTAAACCACAGTATGTTTGGCCTAAGCTGTGGCTATTGGATGTCTTACCTTAACAATAGGATATTTGGTTTAGGGTGTGGTTACTTGGTGTTTTGGTTGTTAAAGGGGTAATCATGTTGTTTGTTCCTTGTATCATGGTAAGGAGGTCATTTGCCTTCCCCCCTTTTGGTTGGGGTATATAAGAACTGTGAGTAATAAACTTGGGGCAGGTCCCGGTAATTCACTGGATGCCCTCCCGACTCTATCTGTTGTCTCTTGTCTATTTCTTTCTTCAATCCACACTCCTTCTTTCTAGCACTGACTGGACAAGTTGGCTGGACTGGACAAGCACCCTGTGAGTTAGATTTATGGGTCTCAAATTCTAATATGTTTAAGACTTACTGTTTCCTGGGCTCCTCAGTAATACTTTGTATTTCTAACAAGTCCCCAGGTGCCACCAATGCTGTAGATCAGTCTGAGGATCACTTGAGAACTATGGGTTAGCATTTCTACCCTTGGGTACACTAGACCAACTACCACAAATTTCCTTCTTTATAAATTATGTTGAACTGAATTCAGTTTTAAGGCCAAGAAGAAAGCCATGGTGGAATTAACCTGATTCCACTGGACTGACTTACAGACTCCTAGAATTACCCTCAAAACCCACACTTAGATGAAACCATTTATAGATTTGCTTAAGCCCAGTCTGATTTTGATCAGAAACTCAGAGTTGAAGGTTTGACTGTAGAGTGTGGCAGTGTTATATCAATGAACAGACAGAAAAACAGGGAATTTCATTTTTTTTTCAGGTGCTGAGCCATCCTTTTCAAAACAGTGAGCCAAAAACCTAAAAGGGAACAAGAATAGGGGCATACTGTCTCTGGGAATCAAGGAGAAGTTAGATGGCTGTAACTTGGGGTCAGATAAGAACAACTGGAGAAAAAGAAATTAAAAAGGCAGGTTGACAATGACAATGGGAAGGAACAGAAGGGAGAAGTCTGGGGTTCAACAAAGGACATACTTGCTTGTTTGTAGCTAGCAGTGATTCTTATTGGCTAGCCCTAGATCTTACTACCACGGCTAAATACAGAAAAGGTATTTTAAGGGAAGGGAAAGGTTTGGCTCTGTGTGATGACACAAACCTAGAATCCTAGCACCCAGGATGTGGAGGTAAAGGGGTCAGGAGCTCAGTGCATTCTTGGCTCACGATGAGCGCCATGGGCTACATTAGACTCTGTCTTCAAATACCCTTGATCAGAGAAGTTCCTGTTTGTAGGTGAAGCAGTTACTGGAGAGTTACTGTATACCTGATGAAGTGGGGAGAAGAATAGACGAGTGTTCTGCCCTAAACAGGGCAGCTACATCAGGTTCCTATCTACGACCTTGGAAGAAGAGGTACAAAGGAAGTAAGAGCCAGAAGAAGGGGCAGTACTTAGAAATCCTGTCTTCTAGACATGACATGGCACACAAGAGCTGACATGACAGCAGTTATGGTTACCTGCATAAAAATCAGGTTAGCCAAAATCCCAACAGAGATGAGGGGGGCCTCCAGGTCCTACCCTGTAGCAGGCTTTTTCTTTGGGGTCACCAACCAGCTCCCAAATCAAGACACAGAGACTTATTATTAGTTATAAATGCTCAGCCTAGCTCTTTAATGTAAATTAATCTGTTTCTCTTTATCTACCTTTCACCTTGGGGCTTTTGGCTTTTTCTTTCCTTCTGTGTATCTTATGTTCACTGCTTCTCATGTCTGCCTGGCATCTTGGGTGTCCCCTCTTTCTCTCATTCTCTTCTCTCTTTGAGAGCCTAGATTTCTCCTCCTAATTATTCTCTCTGCCCCTCCTCTGCCTAGTTATTGGCTGCTCAGCTTTTTATTAGACCAATCAGGTGCCTTAGGCAGGCAAGGTGAGGGCATATGGAGGGAGTCAGAGAGGAGAAATTGGGGGTAATTATATCTCATTGTAATATGTATGAAATTCTCAAAAATAAGGAAGGATGGGTTTTTATCACTGAGGCCAGACTGATATGAAAGGAGTTGGGAGATATACCCTTAAATAAAGGATTAAAAAACCTTTAGTTTTAGTTATTATATGTAAATAATGTTGATATCCAAAGAACTCGGAGGAAGGAGATATTTCAGAGAACAGACAGGAATTGTCTGTGCATCCTCTCCACCCTTAACCAGGGAGTGCAGTTCCAGGAAGCTCTTGAGAGGTGCCCTTTGCAAAGGTCAGATGAGAAAGCCAATAGAAAGTTTAGTGGCAGAATCGCCCTTTAAATTATACCTGGAAATTATACCAGGGAGTCACACAAGTACGGAGAGATGATTGCCACTGGGGGCACGATCTAGAACCATGAGCAAAGAATGCTCCTGAGATTACCAGACTTCCTGCATAGGGTGAGGGGGCACCCATTATCACAGGAATGCAGGCATGGTGGATATGCCAAGGGAATACACTAGGGAAAGTTCGGAGGATGAGGGATTTTCAGGTTTAAGAAGATGAGATGTGTTGCAGGTTACCCTACTCGGACACCCCTTGGGGGAGGGGGTGAGAAGATGCAGGACTAACAACACAGGTACATGCTGCAGACTCGTGCATTAAGGAAGCTAGACTCGCCTTTATACCCACTCCCAAGGTCCTATTGGCTCAGGCGCTACCTCTGCAGCATGTCCTTTCCTCATTGGTGTCTCTGGGTCACATGTCAGCAGTTTCTGGGTGTAGAGGCAGGCTTGGCTCAAGGAGGAAGTACCTGCCACACATTCTCATGCAGGCTGGCCTGAGCAGGGTGACTGTGGCTTGGGAGGCTAGCTGCAGTTTCTCCTACAGAGAAGAGCTTCAAGAAACCAATGGTAAATAGAGCCCAGCCCTGGTTAGATATCAGCTGAATGGGACAAATGTTAGCTTCCAGGCAAACCTGGCCCTGCCCCTCGGGGACCTGGCAAGCAGTACCCTGGCTCTGTACCCAGCTGCAAAGGTCCCTTTAAGAGACAAGCTATGCCTACTTCTCCTCTTTTCTGTTTCTCTGAGGAGGCTGGTTACTGTCTGTCGTTCTCTCCCTTCTTTCTTCCTTCTCTCCCTTCACTTTCCCTTTTCCTTCCCCAATAAAGCTTTACAAGTAACCTCTGTCTGCCTGGTGTATTTGTCCTGCCAGCTGCCCAGGTCCCCCTCACATCGAATTATTACAACAATATGATCCAAGAAGGGTAAAGAATATGATTTGCTTCAGTGGCCATGATTGCGGCAGATTTAAAATGTTATCCTTCCATGTTGCTCACAGAGTCAGACTGAAAGACCCACAGAGTGTGGACCCTCACGCTCCCACTCAGGAAAGGTGACACCCAAATCACTCACAAGAAGCGGTCTTGATGTAAAAGACCTTTATATTCCAAGTGCACTGGGGTCTGCAGCCATACACCATGCAGGGGTAGAGGACTGAGGACCCTGAGTACAGAATTGAGACAGCTTTTATAGGGTTACAACAAAGCCAGCACATCGTAAACCAATTATCTCATAGCATCCAGAGCCCCACACGGTATGGGCCAATCAATTTAAACCATCTAAGCCTGCACTTTATAAACCAATCAGTTTTCTATAGCCCTGGAGTTCTGCATTTGTATGGGCTCCTAGGTGGGGTGACAAAAGACAGCTAGGTTAGGTCACTGGGGCAGGGGTTTCACAAGCAGTTTACAAAGTCAGGTAAGCGGCAAGGAGTGTGACCTTTCGCCTATTTACTGGCTGAGGGCAGGGTCTGGAATTTAAGCTGTTTAGTATTTTTAAGCTTCTAGTTTCCTGGGGTCAGTGGAGAGTTAGGCTAAATTTTTCCATCCTTACAAGACCAAACCCTACAGGACCAATGTAGTCAATCAGAACAACAACCGCCTTAATTCCAAAGCAAAATGAAATAAAGAAGAACACAAGTCTGTATGATGAGCAGTGTCAGCTGACATGTAATAAGGAAGGAAACAATAAGCCAAAGAAGCAAAGGAAAGAGCTAGAGTCTTGGCTGAGTCTCAGAAAACAAGACATGCAACAACAGGCAAATGCATGACCCATGGAATGCTCCACTTCCCCTAGGACAGGAAAATTTCTGCTGCCTGCAACATGGTTTTAATACCAAGCAGAGGAAGACAATGGCTGCAGATCCACACATGGCAAAAGTATTGTCCTCACTAAGACCCAGAGAAGAACCTCCTAGACAAACATGTATAGAGAGCCTTCCGTACGTCAGGGAGTGTCCCAGGTGTGTTAGGGCACGAGGTCTCTGTGTTCACAGGTAAGCGCTATGGAAGCCAGAACTGTTAAACACTCAGGGTTGTCTCCTTATTGAAGGAGATGTATATCTGTTTTCCACCCCAAAGGCTGGGAGTTGATGCCAGTGAACAGCCTAGTGATCTGTGCCATCTTTAGGGACAGCCACACCCGATCCTCCAGACTATTATGTTTATCCCAGGCTCTTCCTCCTAGACCTGCAGTTTAAGCTTTGTTTGTCAGTCAGCAGAAACTGTCCAAAGATGTCACTTGTGCTTTGTATCTTGGTGACCTCTATGATGACCAGAGCACCAGACTTCCCCTAGCCCCTGGAGCTCTTATGGAAGAGGTCACATGTACTACTTTGCAGAGTTTCAATGTAATCGTGCCTTAAGCTTTATTGTGGTAATTGCTACCAGGAAGCTTTTTTCAAAAGTTGTACTGATCTTAAATATATCTAGAATAAACTACATGGGGCCAGACTCTAGAGGTTTGAACCAACCCCGGCTCCTGAGTCATACTGAACTGGATTTCCTTTTGCTTCGCATGGATCGATACACAGGTGCATAAAGAACAGATGTGAATAAGATAAAGACCTCTGCCTGCAGGGATCCAGTGAATTTCTGAGTGAATGTGTATTGTTTGACATGGGCACAGCCAAATCGAGGGCCTCAATGCCTGAGCCCTGTGGGAATGGCAAAGCCTTCCCCAGGTGACACTTACAGGGACTGTTTACAGTGTGTATAGAAAATGTCCACCGTAGCTTTATCTCCACCCCTGGATGTTTACAGCCTGATGACTACTCACCTACTCCTTTTACCAAGATTAGCTAAACCTGCCTCCCTGTTCAGCTGTAGGTAATAACCCTGCTTCCTTGTTTATCTATAGGAAATAACCCCACCTCCCTGTTCATCTGTGTGCAATAACCCTGCCTCCCTGTTCAATGGTATGAATGAACACACTGAGCTTCCAGGTACCATGGCTTCTCCATTCCAGAGCCCAGAGTGCCCAACCCCAACTTGTCATTATGTGCATCTGTCACCTCTTCATTCCCTCCCTACCTTAGTTAAGTCAGTCCCTGGACTGTGCATAGACATGGCATCTGCCCTCAGAAGTTATTTACTAGCAACTAAAGTTCAAACATATCCTGAGTTTAATCTTCAGATTAAACAAGTGAGAAAGCTGCTTTTGGAGACAGATAACCAAGGCCTTCAAAATTCTAGGCAAGAGACAATTCTTGCAGGGCTCAGGAGACAAAAAATATTTCAGAGATTTTTTTTTTGCAAGCACACCTTTGTCAGCTTGAAACCTTCCATAGTGAATATATTTACATTAAGGAAAGCATAAACACTACAGATCTCTCTCTCTCTCTCTCTCTCTCTCTCTCTCTCTCTCTCTCTCTCTCTCTCTCTCTCTCTCACACACACACACACACACACACACACACACACACACACACACACACTACTTAGAATGCCACTGTGTGCCAGCATACCATTGCAACAACTGCACATAGGAGGTTGTAGGCTGTGTCCTTGGCTTGACAGGGACATAAGGTTCTGTGATTTAAGTACAGCTCCACTTTTCCTTCCTTTGACTATTCTAGGGCTCAAACCCAGGGCCTCTGCTACATGCCAGGCAGTGTTCTACACAGAACTACATCTCTAGCTCTTAAAACAAATAATATTGTAGGCAGAGTTTTTCATCAGGACTTCTGGCTCTGCGAATAACCACACAGCGGCTTATTGATTGTAAGTGCTTGGTTGATAGCTTAGGCTTGCTACTAATTAGCTCTAACATCTTAAATTAACCCATGTTTCTTATCTACACCGTACCATGTGGCAGTACCTTTTTTCAGCATGGCATGTTCAGCTTCTGCTTCCTCTGTATCTGGCTGGTGATCCCACCCCACTTCTTCCCAGTGTTGTCTCAGCCTGGCTGTCCCTCCTGACCTCGTTCTGCCTAGCTATTAGCCAGTTTTCTCTTTATTAAACCAATGAGAACAAAATTTCTTCATAGTGTACAAAAGGATTATTCCACAGCAGAATATATTTTATTTATTCTTTGACAATTTAATACAAGTAAACAATGTATCTTGATCATATGCACCCCCAAACTTTCTCTCCCCCCTCCCTTCTGTTTGTCTTGTTTTGTTTGTGGGTCACTAATTTTGATTGGTCTTGCCACTTGATCTTGTGCAGGTGACCACAGCTGCACTGAATTTGTGAGAGAGCAATGGCCATGTCATGTCCAAAAGAGAGCATTTGTGGCGCTTCTTCTCACCCTCCAGTTCTTACGTTCATTCTTTCTACCCTCTCTTGTGAAATGTTCCCTGAGCCTTAGGGAGAGGGTGCTGACAGAGATGCCTCATTTAGGGCTGAGCACTCAATAGTCACCTATTTGAGAATTGCTCCTTAACCAATTATGAGTCTGCATGAGCAGCTTAACAGGTTTTCTCCACTGACACAGTAAGCCAGATCAAGCCTAATGGAAAAAGTATAATAACAGGTATTTTGGAAGACTTTATATGTTGTAGGCTAGGGGTGATGATGTGTCTGCCACAAGCTGGGTTTGTGCCAAAGTGTGGTCAGAAGCTGAGTGCTTAGGCAGGGACTTGGGTGGCTAGTGGCATCAGGGGAAGTTGTAATAGTCACTAAGAATTTGAAACTAGTTTTTGGTGCCCTTTCTTTGTTCTCTGAGCAGAGTAGGTTGGGGGAGGGGTCTTCCCAGATGGTTCAGGGTCAACACTGTTGACCACTGCAAAGAGAAACATCTCTGGTAAAGGTACTTGTTTCTGTCCATAAACATAAATATATAGAAGGCAGTTGACAACATGACCATTTAGTATAACAGTAGTTATACTAACCCTCCCACCCCAGGCCTATGACTTTCTGGGCCATGGGCTTTGGACCAGGTTTATAGTAGGAACATGAATTCTTTCCTGTGTAGCAGGCTTTAAAACCAAGCCAAAAGTGGTTGGTTGCTTCTATAACCTTCAGTCATTATGGTTTCAGTTACTTGCCTGTCAGGTTGGTGTTATAGCATGCAGAGCTCACACTGGATAATACCATTGATGACTTTCCCCCCTAGAGTCCCATTAACACATTCTGGCACTATGAGAGCTAGCCAGTAGGGAGAAAGTTTTAAGGTGACTTCAAGCTTGATTTCTCTAGGTCCTGAAACCAAAGTGTGCTGTCTTTAGCAATAGAGCCTCACCATTTATTTTTAGTTGGAAAAAAAAAAAAAAAAGAGCAATGGAAATAGCCTATGTTGTTGTTTTGAGAGCCTCTAGGGCCTTCCTGAACCAAAACTTCTAGGGCAGAATCCCACACCAGGCACTAAGATTTTCATATAATAACCCATGTTCTTGTGGAAGTACGATTTACCTATACAGAGTACCCATTCTCAAAACCCCTTTGTTAAAATGCATTTTAAATTAGTTTATATAGTTGTAGATTATAAGAGGTTTTCAAACATTCTTAGTTTTGGTTAACTGGCCCCTATATACCTCCTCACCTCCTCTTCTATGTCCTCCATCCCCATCTCTGGTTAAACCTTCCATTCCTAGTACTACCTTCTCCCAACCTTCAAATCTTGTGTTCTAGTATCCCTTGACCCCCTGAGAAATCTCCTCCTGCCTTTCCCATTTCTAGTTTCTTGAACTCTACAACCTCTCCAAATTAAACACATTCTATTCTGCTGGTCTGCTTATTTATTTATCTGCCATAGTTTTAACAACTATGCCTCTGTAATATAACCTGAAGTCAGATATGGTGATACCTCCTGCAATTTCCTTTTTGCTCAGGATTGCTTTGGCTACCCAGGTGTCTTGTGCTTCCATGTGACTTTAAAGACTGGTTTTTATTATTGCCAGGAAGAATATAACTGGAATTTTCCCCAGCTCTTGAATATGTCTTCCAACTTTCACTATTGGAAACTTAATGCCCCATGGCCCATATAACATGTAAATGATATTCAAAAGATACAGTCTTGTAAATGGATCAACCCACCAATAAATTAATAGATTGGTGAGCTACCACACAAGTAGCTTGTTATAAACTGAAGCTCTTTCTGGCAGGCTTGTTCTATCTCAGCATGTGATGTCTATGCCACATAAAAACCATGTGGAGATTCCCTACCATTAACAAGGTTCTCAACAGATGTAGCCCCTTAGCTTTGGGTTCCTAGACTCCAGGACCATAAGAAGTGTTTTTAATTCTTTATAAGTTTTTCAGTTTGTGTTAATCTGTTATACAAGAAAATAGATGAAAACACGGAGGAGGCAGAAATGACAGGATTGCAGGACACACAGAATGGAGAAGCAAGAAGTCCAGTATATAGTGAGGCGCCACTGAAACACTTCTAACAGAGGTAAGGAACTGGGAAGATGGCTCAGTCAGTAAAACACTTCCTATACAAACAAAGGCCTGAGTCAGATCTCAAGTCTCCACATAAAAGCTGGGCATGGCAGTGTAAGTCTGTAAGCCCAGTGTGGGAGGGGCAGAGAAGGAGACTCTCTGGAGCTCTCTAGAGGGCAGTTCCAACCAAATCGATGAATTCAATGCTCAGTGAAACTCTGACTTACCCAATCAGTGGACAGATAGTTAGATAGATGATAGATAGATAAATACATAGATAGATAGATGATAGATAGATAGATAGATAAAGTTAAAAGCATCCAAGGAAGACACTCGATATCAACTTCTGCCTCCACACAACACACATGCACATACATGTGCATGTACACACAGAAGAAGAAAGTAAAAAACTGTATCTGGAGCTATAATCCTAGTACTCAGGAGTCAGAGGTAGGAACATTGAAGTGAGTTTAATGCCAAGCTGTTCTATAGGATAAACCTTACTCAAAGATGAGGTGGAGAGTTGGCCCAGTGGTTAGGAGAACTTGTTATTCAGAGGACCAAGGTTTGATTCCCTGCACCCACATGGTGACTTCCAACTGTCTAAATCCAGTCCCAGAAGATCTGGTGCCCTCTTCTGGTCTCTATAGGTACTGCATTCATGTGATACACACACAGACACACACAGACACACACACACACACACAGAGGCAAAACATTCATACTCATAAAATAATAAATAGATCTTAGTTTAAAAAGGAAGAGGAAACTTCTAAATTTTGCAAGAGGCTAAAAAGGTATCAATTTCCAGATATGATATGGAAAATCCAGATAAAAATTAGCTTTTTACTAAAGAAAAATCCCTCAGCACATTGTAAAGTTTATGAGTCAAGGTAATTTTAAATAATTTTCTTATTCTTTTATGTATTTTCTGTTATTTCTCTTTCCCTCAGATACTAATGGGGTCATGAGTTAATGCCAGTTCTGTGTATATATTTTTGGATAGTAGAGTGGGTATTCAGATAATTTTTGGCTTTTCATTAATTAAACATCTTCTCCTTTGGCATCTTGGCAGCAGCTGGAGTTCATCTCCTTTTTTATTAAAAAAATTATTTTTCTTTTCTACATACCAACCAGTTTCCCCTCCCTCCCCATTTCCTGCACCCCCTCCTGTCTCCCCAGCCCACATCCACTCTTCAGAGGGGGTAAGGCCTCCCCTGGGGAGTCAACAAATTCTGGCATACCAAGTTGAGACAGGACTAAGCCCCTTCCCCCCGTATCAAGGCTGAGCAAGGTATCCCACCATAGAGAGTGGGCTCCAAAGTGCCAGTTATGGCCATGGGATAAATCCTGGTCCCACTGCCAGGGCCCCCTAACAAATCAAGTCACATAACTATCACTCACATTCAAAGGGTCTAGTTCAATCCTATGTAGGTTCCCCAGTTGTCAGTCCATAGTCTGCGAGCTCCCACTGGCTCAGGTCCGCTGTCTCTGTGGGTTTCCCCATTATGATCTTGATTCCCCCAACCCTTGTTCATATGATCCTTCCTTCCTCTCTTCAACTCAACTCCAGAAGCTCAACCCAGTGCTTGGCTGTGGGTCACTGCATCTGCTTCCATCAGTTACTGGATGTAGGTTCTATAATGACAATTATATTGGTCACTAACCTGATTAAAGGGGAAGGCCCATTCAGAAAGCCTCTCCACTAGCTGGGGTAATCCTTGTGGATTCCTGAAAATTTCTCTAGCACCAAGTTTCTCCCCAGTCCCATAATGGCTCTCTCTATCAAGATATCTCTTTAATTGTTCTCCCTGTCCATCCCACCCCCAACTTGGTCTTCTGGATGTCTAATGCTCCCATCCCCCATCCCCTCCCTTCTACACCCTCCCAGTTTACCCAGGAGACCTTAAACTATTTTCCCTTCCTGGGGCCTTTTATGTGCGTCCTTCTTATGGTTCCTCCTTTTACCTAGCTTCCCTGGAGTTGTGAATTGTAGCCTCATTATCCTTTGCTTTACATCTAATATGTATTTATGAGTGAATACATACTGTGTTTGTCTTTCTGGGTCTGGGTTACCTCATTCAGGATTTTTTTTTTTCTGGTTCCATTAAATTTCAAGAGGTCATTGGGTTTTTTGTTTGTTTGTTTGTTTTTTATTGCTGAGTAATACTCAATTGTGTAAATGTACCACATTTTTTTATCCATTCTTCAGATGATGGGCACTGGGTTATTTCCAAGTTCCGGCTATTACAAATAATGTTGTTATGAACATAGTTGAGCAAATGTTCTTGTGGTATGATTGTGCATCCTTTGGGTATATGCCCAAGATTTGAATTGGTGGATCTTGAAGTAGATTGATTCCCAATTTTCTGAGAAGCTGCCATACTGATTTCCAAAGTGGCTGTACAAGTTTGCACGCCTATCAGCAATGGAGGAGTGTTCCCCTTACTCCACATCCTCTTCAGCATAAACTGTCATCAGAGATTTTTATTTTAGTCATTCTGATAGGTGTAAGATGGTATTTCAGAGTTGTTTTGATTTGCATTTCCCTGATGGCTAAGGATGTTGAGCAATTCCTTAAATGTCTTTTGGCCATTTGAGTTTCTTCTGTTGAGAATTCTGTTTAGATCAATACTCCACTTTTTAATTGTATTATTTGGTATTTTGGTATCTAGTTTCTTGAGTTCTTTATATATTTTGGATATCAGCACTCTGCATATATGGGGTTGGTGAAGATATTTTCCCATTCTGTAGAGAGCTGTTTTGTCTTGTTGACCATGTTCTTTGCCTTACAGAAGCTTCTCTGTTTCAGGAGGTCCCATTTGGTTGTTGATCTCAGTGTCTGTGCTACTGGTGTTAAATAAAAGTGGTGTCCTGTGCCAATGTGTTCAAGGCCACTTCCCACTTTCTCTTCTATCAGTTCAGTGTACCTGGATTTATATTGGAATCTTTGATCCACTTGCACTTGAGTTTTGTGCATGGGGATAGATATGGATCTATTTGCATTCTTCTACATGTTGACATCCAGTTATGCCAACACCATTTGTTGAAGATGCTTTCTTTTTTCCATTGTACAATTTTGGCTTCTTAGTCAAAAATCTGGTGTTCACAGGTGTATGGATTAGTATCAGGTTCTTCTATTCTATTCCATTGATCTACATGTCTGTTTTTATGCCAATACCAAGCTGTTTTCATTACTGTAGCTCTATAGTAGAGTTTGAGGTCAGGGATGGTGATGCCTCCAGAAGTTCCTTTATTGTACAGGGTTGTTTTGGCTATCCTGGGTTTTTTGTTTTTCCATGTGAAGTTAAGTATTGCTATTTCAATGCCTGTGAAGGGTTGTGTTGAGATTTTGACGGGGATTGCATTGAATCTATAGATTGCTTTTGGTAAGATCCTACCTATCAAAGAACATGAGAGACCATTCCATTTTCTGATATCTCCTCCAATTTCTTTCTTTAAAGATGTAAAGTTCTTGTTATACATTGTTTAGTTACAGTTAACCCAAGGTATCTTATGTTATTTGTGGCTATTGTAAAAGGTTATATTTCTTTCTCAGCCCATTTATCATCTGTATATAGGAGAGCTATTGATTATTTTTTTTGAGTTAATCTTGTATCTGGCCACATTACTGAAGGTGTTTATTAGCTGTAGAGTTCCCTGGTAGAATTTTTTGGGTCACTTATGTATAGTACCATATCATCTGCAAATAGTGAAAGTTTAACATCTTCCTTTCCAATTTGTATTCCCTTTATCTCCTTTTGTTGTCTTATTGCTCTAGCTAGAACTTCAAGTACTATAATGACTAGATATGAAGAGAGTGGACAGCCTTGTCTTGTTCCTGATTTTTGTGGAATTGGTTTGAGCTTCACTTCATTTTATTTGAAGTTAGCTGCTGTCTTTCTATGTATTTTGGTGATGTTTATGATTTAATAAAGATTTCCTGAAGGACCAGAATGCAAAGCCAGCCACACCACAGCCATAGAAGCTGGGAAGTAGTAGTACATACCTTAATCCCAGGACTCAGGAGACAGAGGCAGATGGATTTTTGTGCATCCAAGACTACAATACTGAATCAGTCAAAAAGAGTAAGAGAGCTCACATCTTTAATACCAGCACTAGGGAGGTGGAGGCAGGAAAAATATGGCTAAGTGGAGAAAGGAATATAAAGTGGGAGGAGAGAGGAACTCAGAGCATTTGCTTCTGAGGATTTGTGGAGACAGGATTGCCATTTCAGCTTATAGAGGTATGAGCTACTAGCTTGGCTGCTTTGCTTTTCTGACCTTCAGCTTGAACCCCAATAACTTTCTCTGGGTTTTTATTATTCATGCTACAGTATTTTGCCTTTATTATGTTTAGCAGTGTTCCTTGTATCCATGATTTCTCTAATACCTTTATCATGAAGGTATGCTGGATTTTGCCAAAAGACTTTCCAACATCTAATGAGATGATCATGTGGGTTTTTTTCCTTTCAGTTTATTTATATAGTGGATTACATTGACAGATTTTTGTACGTTGAACAATACCTGCATCTCTGGGATGAAGCCTACTTGATCATAGTGGATGATTTTTTTTTTGTTGTGTTCTTGGATCTAGTTTGCCAGTATTTTGTTGAGTATATTTTTAATCAATGATTATGAGGGATACTGGTCTGCAATTCTCTTTCTTAATTGTGTCTTTGTGTGGCTTGGGTATCAGGGTAACTGTAGCCTCATAAAAAGAGTTTGGCAATGTTCCTTCTGCTTCTATTGTGTGGAACAACTTGAGGAGTATTGGTATTTGATCTTTGGAATTCTGGTAGCATTCTGTGATTAAACCATCTGGCCCTGGGCTTTTTGTTATTTGTATATTCTTTCTCTCCCCTTTGGTTAGTTTGGCTAAGGGTTTGTCTGTGTTGTTGATTTTCTCAAAGAACCAACTCGTTATTGCATTGATTCTTTGTTTTGTTCTCTTTGTTTCTCTTTTATTGATTCAGCCCTCCATTTGATTATTTACTGATTGATTCTTTTTGTTTTAGGGATTTCAGGTGTGTTGTTAAGTCCTTACTGTGAGATTTCTCCAGGTTATTTATATAAGTACTTAGTGTCATAAACTTTCCTCTTAGCACTGCTTTCATAGTGTCCAGTAAGTTTGGATACGTTGTGATTTCATTTTCATTGAATTCTAGGAAATCTCTAATTTCTTTATTTCTTCCTTGACCCAGTGATGATTCAGTTGAACATTATTCAATTTCCATGAATATATAGGCTTTCTGCAATTAGTGCTGTTGCTGAATTGTAACTTTAAGCTATGATGACCTGATAAGATATAGGGTGTTATTCCATTTTTTTAGTTTTTATTTTTTATCTGTCGAGGTTTGCTTTATTACTGAATATGTGGTCAATTTTAGAGAAGATTCCATGAGGTGCTGAGAAAAAGATATATTCTTTTGTGTTTTGGTGGAATGTTCTGTCTGATAAATTCATTTGAGTCAGAACATCTTTTAGTTTCCCTATTCCTCTGTTAAATTTCCATCTGACAGAACTATCCAGTGGTGAGAGTGGAGTAATGAAGTCTCCCACAATTAGTGTGTGGGGTTTGATTTAAGCTTTAGTAATGTTTCTTTTACAAATGTGGGTGCCCTTGTAATTGGGGCATAAATAGTAAGAATTGAGACCTCATCTTGATGTGTTTTCCCTGTAACCTTATCCATCTCTTTCAATTAATTTTAGTTTGAAGTCTATTTTGTTAGATATTAGGATAGCTACACTAGCTTGTTTCTTAGGTCCATTAGATTGGAAAATCTTTTCCCAACTCTTTAGTCTGAGGTAATATCTGTCTTTGAGGTTGAGGTGCGTTTCTTGTATGCAACAGAAGGATGAATCTTGTTTTCTGATAGCCTGTGTCTTTTTATAGTTGAATTGAGACCATTGATATTAAGAGATGTTAATGACCAGTGGTTGCTAATTCTTGTTATATTTTGTTTTATTGGTTATGGTGATAGTGTTTGTGTTTTCCCGTCTTTGGTGTCTGATGGTGTAAGCTTATCTGTTGCCTGTGTTTTTGTGGATGCAGCTAACTTCCTTTCCCTCTAGTAATTTCTGTAGGGCTGGATTTGTGGGTAGGTATTGTTTAAATATGGTTCTATCATGGAATATGTTGTTTTCTCCATCTATGGTGATTGAAAACTTTGCTGGGTAGACTGGGCTGGCATCTGTGGCCTCGTTGTGTCTGCAGAATGTTTATTCTGGACCTTGTGGCTTTCGTTATTTCTTTTGAGAAGTTGAGTATAATTCTAATAAGTCTGTCTTTATATGTTACTTGGCCTTTGGCCTTTGCAGTTCTTATTATTCTTTCTTTATTCTGTATGTTTTTAGTGTTTTGATTATTATATGGTGAGGGGATGTTTTTGTTGTTGTTCAGTCTATTTGGTGTTCTGTAAGCTTCTTTTATCTTCATAGGCATGCCTTTCTTTAGGTTGGGAAATATTTCTTCTATGATTTTGTTGAATATAATTTTTGTGCCTTTGAGCTGAACTTCTTCTATCCCTCTTATTCTTAGGTTCGGTCTTTTCATGGTGTCTCAGATTTCCTAGATGTTAAGAATGTGTTGGACTTAACATTTTATTTGACCAATGAATTTATTCCCTCTATTGTATCTTCAATGCCTGAGATTCTCTCTTCCATCACTTGCATTCTATTAGTTATGCTTGCATCTACAGTTCCTGTTCATTTTCCCAGATTTTCCATTCCCAGAATTCCCTCAGTTGTAGCTTGTATGTTTTCTGCCAGCCCGCCACCACCGATCTGGGCCCACAGCTGTGCCAGCCCCAAATAACACACTGATACTCTGTATTTGATACAATCCTGTTGGCCAGTTACCATTATTGTTTATGGACTAGCTCTGTCTTAATTATTAACCCCTTTCTATTTATTTAAGTATTTCCACGTGGTCATCTTATTGGGGAGCAGTGGGCCCTGCATCTTGCTTCCTCTCGCTCTACATGCTGACTCCTAACTACTTCCTCTTTCCTCCTTGTCTCCTAGCCCCGCCTATCGTGCTTTCTCATTGGCCACAGTGCTTTATTAATTAACATATTATATTATGATATAAGAAACATATGTGTATGAGAAACATATTTACAGAATAACATCTCCCATCACTCAGTTTGTGTTTTCTTTATTGAACCTATTTCAATTTTCAAGTCTTGGGCTCATTGAATTGTTTTTTCTTGGTTTTCTTTAAGGGATTTATTGGTTTAATCCAATTTCTTTAAGGGAACTTTTTATTTCTTCTTTAAGGGCTTATATCACCTTCCTAGAGTTATTTTTAAGATCATTTCCTTCTGCTTCATCTGTGTTGGGCTGTTCAGGTCTTGCTGCTGTAGAAGCACTGGTTTCTCTTTGTGTTGTTGAATATATTCTTACACTGTCATCTATCTATCTCTTCCTCCAAACAGTAGCTCTGTAGCTCTGGAGGCCCCTCTTCGTCCACATGCAGTTGGGGGTCTCTTCCTCTGGGTGCAGCTGAGGACTGTGGCTCTGAAGGTCATGGATAAGGCTGCACAGGATAATTGGTGGAGAAAGTGCAGGTGGTTGTTTGTGGGGCCATCCATCTTTTTTTACAGAGGCAGAAACGAGACAGGTGTAGTACTATATGGCTATAACCTTGATACTGGGGAAGACTGAATTAGCAGTTCAAGGCCTCAAAAACACAAGCAACAATTTAAGAAGAAGAGTAATACATCCCCCACATTCTCAGCTTCCTTTGCAGCTGTGTGATCAAGACTCAGCTAGTAAGATGCCACCTTGATCTTTGAGTCAGGAAGTAGCGTTTCGCAGATGAAGTTCAATAGAGAATCTTCATGATGGTGGGGATGCCTACACAGCTCAGCTGCCAGCAACAGATTCTCCCCTGAACTAGTTCATAGGCCACACCCATTCAAAGTCAGGGTTTCCAGGTGTCCCTGTAATTCCCCAACTACCCAATGGGCTATGTACAAATTCCTTCTTTGCTTAACTCAGGAATCCTTGGTTTCTGTGGCTCATAACCTAGAATCACAACCAACATAACTGGTTCAACTGCTGTTAACTGGAATTTACACATTTTTTAAGTTTCTTGGGTGTGGGGCTGGCTCTTCAATAATCTTCTGTATCCTGTTAATCCCTTGAGGGGGGGGAGGGAAAGGCTGCCAACTAGACAGTGAAATGCTTCTTGATTACCTGAAATCATCATTTTGTACTTAGTTAACATAACCTTTTATACTTACTTAGCTGTAGATTTTTAAAAGTCATATTGCCCGTCTATATCCTTACAAAGGAAAATATATGCAAAATAACAATTTATTAAGAGTTATCCAAAATCCAAGTCTTCTGAATCATTTTGTTTTCAGAGTTGAAAAAGTTTGGGTTTTTTGTTTGTTTTTTTTTTTGTTTTTTGTTTTTTGAGACTGGTTTTCTCTGTGTAGTCCTGACTGTCCTGGAACTCACTCTGTAGAGTAGGCTGGCCTCAAACTCAGATATTCTCCTGCCTCTGACTCTCAATGGGCAAGATTAAAGGCATGTATCACCACCACCTTGTGAAAAGGAGTTTTGATTGATAATCATTCCCCTCTAAAAGATAGTTTATATACAATAATATATTCCAAATACAAATTTTCTATGTAAAGCCCTAACTTTGAATATTATCCCAAGAAAGCACTTTAAGCTTTTTATGTTTAATTAAGTTCAGGTGTGAATATGTTATAAAAATAGTACAAAGATGAGCCAGGCATGGTGGCACTAATCTGTAAACCAACAGCCTGGGAGGTAGAATCGGGAAAATTCTGATTTCAAGGTCTTTATTGGGTATATAAGAAGTTAGAGACCAGCCTGAATTACATGAGACCAGTTTTTAAAAAGTAGTAACTACACAATGATTCCAGAACCTATGGTTATTAACAGAAAATTCCAGTGCTGTGTGTGGGATACATCCTCATGAATTGTTGGGCAACTTCCAAAAGGTGCAGTGAGGACAGAAACAGCAAGCTACCTGGACAGTTACCCAAGGTCTCACAGCAACGGTGGTACAGCCAGTTTTGGCTAAGGCCAAGAGTATTTGACAGACCACAACAAAAGCAGGGAGGTAGAAAGGCTGTCTTACCCTGACTTGGCAAGGTTCAGCAGTCTTCTATGTTTGTCTCCTGCAAGCATATAGGACCGCATGTCCAAATCAGTGGTCAAGGTTGAGGCAGTTCCTTGCCCAAGAGGCCATTAGGTGTGGGTTCAAATCCCACTTTTGACACCAGATATTGCTGTTTAATAAGGATCAGGATAAACAAATAGGCCAAATAGATGTTTATTTAGGGAGAAATAACTCACAACATAGACAAATGAACACAGCAGTTGGAACTGGATGCTCTTCTCTCCGCGTACCACCAGCAACATTCCCTGGCTCCTCCTCAGACCTAGTTCTGTGGGTCACTTCCGCCCCTGGTTCCACCCCAATGGGTATGGTCAGTGCCACAGAAGCAGACAAAATGAATACTACAAGGTTACTGTAGTGCTCTTGACCAACCACTAGAACTGCATAGAAAGATCCTATTGTTGAAGAAAGCGCACATATTTTGGTTGTAGGACATAAAAGATTCATGCTGGAACTGAGCTAGAATTTTCCTCTCTCCTGTCTATCTGGTGCCAGAAGTTGTTACATAGACTGTCAGAGGAGAAGAACCATTAGTGATCTTACATGGTCTTACCCAGCTGTGGGCCTTGCATACTGCAGCACCAATAATAGGCAAGGTCTGCCTGTCAAGCCACTGGTGCAATCGTGGCTTCATTGTGGGGATAACCAGCTGCTTTCTGGTAGGATCTGAGATCTACTCCATAGGAGGAAGTTCATATCTTATGCTGTGGACACAATCAAAACCCAGCAGATGAAGACATAGACCCTAGGGCCAATCCTTTTGATTTTGTTTTGCTAAGTGATCCTGTTCTTTTTACAACCAAAGGCAGTTAATGCAAGAAACTCATGGCTGGCCAAAGTATTAATGAGTGACTATTGAGAGGTCATCCCATTTTACTTCCTCCAAAGCTCAGAGAGCATCAGTGAAGAAGGAGTGGGAAGAGCATAAGAGCTGGATAATGGGGAGAGAAGTAGATGAAACTGTTTTCCAGGAATACTGTGGCTACTAGACTCATGAACTCACAGCAGCTACCTAAAAAGAGTAACATAGATGGGGGAGGGGCTTGTGTGGCCCTACCACTCCTGATGAGTTCCGGAGAAGAAGAGTCATTCATTGCCTTCAATAGTATAAGCACTGATAAGTTGCCTATGCCTCCATGCATAGCTCCGTATCCATGCCCACATAGGCAGCCCTGAATAAACTCAATGGGTCACAAACACAAAGACATGAAAATGGGAAAGAGACTTTCTGGGTAGGGGCGGTGATTTGAATGTAATTGAATTCCATAATCTCTTAGGAAATGACACTATTAGAAGGTGTGGCCTTGTTGGAGTGGTTGTGGCCTTTTTGGAGGAAATGTGTAACTGTGGGGGTGGGGTTTGGGGTTTCCTATGCCCAGTATGACAGTTGACTTCCTGTGGCCTGTATATCAAGTTGTATCTAGCACCACATCTGCCTGCACACCACCATGCTTCCTTCCACGATCATAATGGACTGAACCTCTGAAACTGCAAGCAAGCCACCCTAATTACATGTTTTCCTTGTAAAAGTTGCACTAAGTCAGGGTGGGAGGCAGAGTAAGTGGGGTGGGGTAAGTATGATCAGAGTGTATTATATACATGTATGAAATTCTCAAAGAGTAAATTTAAAAATATTTAGGATCAAGAGTTTCACACCACTTATCTTTCAGAAAGATCTCTGAGTTTGAGGCAAGCCTGGTCTACATAGTGAGTCCCAGGCCTGCTAGAGCTACACAGTAAGACCCTGATTTAAAAAAAAAAAAAATGAGGGTCAACAAGATGACACAATGGGTGAAGGTGCTTGCCACCAAGCCTAATGACCTGAGTTTGATCTTTGAGACCCACACGGTGGAAGAAGGTACTTTGAATATAATTGGCTCCCATAAGGAGTGCCACCATTAGGAGGTGTGGCTTTGTTGGAGTAGGTATATCCTTGTTGGATGAAGTGGATCACTATGGGCATGGACTTTGAGGTTTCCTATGGTTAGGATACTGCCCAGTATCTCAGTCAATTTCCTGTTGCTGGCAAGATGTAGGACTCTCAGCTACTCTAGCATCATGTCTGCCTTCATGCCACCATGCTCCCCATCGTGATGATAATGGACTGAACCTCTGAAAGTATCAGCAAGCCACCTCTAAAAAATGTTCTCTTTATGAGTTGCTGTGATCATGTATCTCTTCACAGCAATAAAAACCCTAATACAAGAACCAACCCCCACAAGCTATCTCCTGACCACCTTAACATGTCTACATGTGTACACACACAAATAAAACAACAAATAAATAAATCTAAAAATTGAGATCTAACTCACATAATAACTTCATAGTTTTAGTGCACTCACAAAGTTGTGCAACCTTCAATCCCAGAGCATTGCTATCACCCCCCCCAGGAAACCCCATATCCATTAATAGCTGCTATTTCTCTATATTCTGTAACTTCTACAATCGCAAATCAATTTCCTGTCTCTATGATTGAATTTAACTCAAAATGGACTATGTTTACCTCCGACAGTGTCACTCATTGTATCATGAAAGGCATTGGGGTGCCAACTCTCTTCTGTCTCCAAGACCTTTTTATGCCACTGGGATCCAGTGTGCAAATTTTGATGCACACACACAGACAATGACAGCACCATCAGAGTGTCCTTTGGCTGAGATGACAGTTACATGAGCCCCAGTTTCAGAAAAGTTATGATGCGAAAGGAAAGAAATCCACATCTTAGTAACAGTGAATACTGTATTAGAAGGTGATTATTGGGACTTCTTTGAATTTTATAAAAAATAGTATATGATCAGCTGATCTCACTGTGCAACTTCTTGTGAGAGAGCTGGACAAATCAACTGAAGAAATATGAGACTGGGAAATAATACTGTACTATTGGTAATTTAGTTATAGAATCATTCTGCTCCTGTTGCTGAGCCTTCTTGGAGCAAAGACTAAACTACCTAGTGATCAGAAGAACTCAAAAGAAGAGAGGTTGGTATGTAGAGGGAATGGAGGCAAACTTCATGAGGTGAGGGCAGCTTGTTCTCAGCCAGCACCTGATGAGAATCAATGTCCAGGCTGCTGACTGTTCTGATGGCCCATTCTCCATCCATCCTTCCTTCCCTGTCCTGTGTTAGGCAGCTACAGTTACAGAGGCATTTCCTGCTTAGTAGTCTCTTCTGGCTTTTGGAGGGCTTGGTGTTTCAGGGAGATTGGAGGTAGAAAGAGCAAAGAGACAAGGCATTTATCTGCTCTCACACAATTCACCACTTGCCATCACTCTGCCCAGCACGGACCAGTTTGGGCACAGGCCCTTCTTTTTTTTGCCTCCTTCCTGTTAGGCAACACCTATGCCTTGGCTAAGTTCTGGTAAGAGCTCCCACCTCTTGTTCCTCCCTCCCAGAACTTCCCAGTAACCGATTCCGGGATGCATCTCCTTGTTGGTAGTTTTAATGTTGTCCACACCTTTGCAAAGCATCCCTTTATAATTCTCTGTTATGACTCTTAGCCTTTGAGCACACTATTTGCTTCCTGTTGAGGGTTCCCTCTTACCCTCAGGAGTGACTCACAGTAGCCTGAGCACCTCCTTTCCTCTCTGATCTTCTCCTATATAATGCACTCACACGGAGCCAGGCTGTTTTGCCATAAAGAGGAAGGTCTGTAGTTTTGGACAAATAAATGAAGTCCAGGGAAAGTTAATAAAAACACAACCTGGTCTACAGACCAAAGTGATGTCTTACAGTGCAGTGTCCCACTGGCAGAGTTGAGAGTCTGAACCCCAAAATCATAATGATTTCTCAGATAGCTTGGAATTCAGAAGGTAAGAGTCATGACGCATTGCTCCTCTCAAACCCCAATGACTACCCTCAGATTTAGATTTCCAACTTCAGGCAATCCTCTTGCCATTTTCAGAGCTTTTCAAATTGAACATATACAAACCAAATCCATAATTTTTCTTTTCCTGCACCCAAACCTGGGTCATTTCCAATGTTCCATGTTTCATTTCATTGTGTCATTAGTCACATGGCTGAGCATAGCAGAGACCTAAAAATTGCTCTTCATACTGTCATCTTCACCCTTCTAGAAGAGAATTTTCAAATATTTTATATCTTATCTGTGGACATTATCACTAATCCATTTGCTTTCTTTCATCATCATAGCTACAACCTTGTAAAAGCCACCATCAACTCTTGACAAAATGATCAAGACCGTATCAGCTACTGTCTCAGGAACAAGGCAAAATACCTGACAAAAGCAGCTTAAGGAAGGCAATGCTTGTCTTAGCTCATAGTTTGAGGCCATAGTCCATGGTAGGAAAGGTGTGTGGCAGGAGCCTGAGGCAGCTGGCCACAATGCACCCAGAGTCAAGAAGGAAAAAGCAACAAACAACTATACTCATCTCACTTCCCATATCAATTAACTTACCAATAATCTAGACAATCCCCACAGCTGAGCGCAGAGATCTTTCTTGTAGGTGATTGATTCTAGGATCTGTCAGGCTGACATTCATTATTAACCATCACTATAACCTTTAGAAATAAGGTCTCTCCTACTCTCTAAACCATCTGCCATACAGATTTGTGACAGGTAATCTTCACTGTTACCTTGATTAGATGTAGAATCACCTGAGATAAACCTGTGGGCATGTCTGTGAGGGCATTTCTACAGAGAGTCACTGAAGAGAACAGACTCACACTGAATGTGGGCAGCAGTGCCCCCTGGTCTGGGCTCCTGAACTCAACAAAGGATGGGGGAGCAAGCTGAACACCGCCATTGATGTTTCCTCACTGTATATGCAATGTGACCAGCTGCCTCAGACTCTTCACCAACTAAACCATTTCCCTAGTTTTCCCACTGATCACCTCTCCAAGGGGACATCAGTATGCCGTTAGGGCCTGTTCAGCACATCCCACATCTCTGGAGACTGGGCCCTTCTAGAGAAATAGGGATATTTAATTACTAGAGGTTTAGCTACAAACTGTGGGATCAGGGAAATAAAGGAAGGACCACTATCAATTTGAAGAGGTTTTTGTTGTTGTTGTTGTTTAGTTTTGTGTTTGTTTGGTTTTGGTTTGGTTTGGTTTTTTGAGACAGGGTTTCTCTGTATTGCTTTGGAGCCTGTCCTGGAACTCGATCTTTAGACCATGCTAGCCTTGAATTCACAGAGATCCACGTGCCTCTGCCTCCTGAGTGCTGGGATTAAAGGCATGTGCCACCAATGCCCGGCACCAATTTGAAGAGTTTTGCTTGAGACCAAATCAAGGAATCATGTTAAAGCCCACAACAGATGAATTTACTATTAATTAAATTAGAGATTGAAGTTTGTCTAAGGCTTCGAGCCAGGAAAAGATACTGTTTTCAGGCAGAAAAAGTATGACTGCCCTTTATTCTGGTTTTAGCTAGGGATGAGGGTAGGGCTGATTGCTTTGTCTGACATGTTGATAGCCTTAAGTGGGAGTTAGTGAGCAGACCTTTAAGAACTGAATCATTGTCTCTTTAGGAGAGGTGATGGTGGCCATGTTTGTAGGATTCTGTAAGGAGCTGAAGACCGGTTCCAGGTTTTGGCAGTTGGTCTCATTTTAATAAATAAAGAGTACACTCAGGCTTCTCTAGGGAAGTCCTACTAAAGAGTAAATTGTTCCATACATAGACAGGATAAAGGGTGCATGAAATGTTTGTTCATGTCAGTCCACTGAAACCATTAGCTAACAACAATCAGGCCAGTTGTTTAGAATAGCAGGTAAGAACAGAACTTCCATATCATGCAGAAATCTTCAAGGTTTACCAGAGGTCTGTGCCACCAATGGTGATATTCACTTGAGAAGTCAGTTGCTACTGAGGGCCTCTTTATTCCAGGGATAAAATTTAGGGATGTGGTCTAAATGTTCTCCACTTGGGGATGTTAGTCCTTCAATGTCCTATCTTGCCATATCGAGGGAAAGGAGTCTTGAGAGAATTCTTAAAATGCAGGCAGTTGTCTGTTACCAGATATAGCCTGGAGAAGAGCTAGTGGGAGACCCCCACACCACTCTGTAAGGATGCAAGGAATTCTGTGTGTCTTCTGTCCTCTTTCTAGTGGCTTTGTCCTCCTTTTGTTCCCTCTGGATCTCCCTTAAAGCTCAGTTGTGGAAAGCAGAATTTGCAACATTTAGTCGGCCATCATGGAGTTGGGAGTGCCAATGACAATTTTTGTAATTTCCTTCTAATGTCAGGAGCAGATTAAGGTCTCTCCCTGAAAAGGATTTTAGCTCCAGGGAACACAATACATTCTGTATGGCTTTCTGTAGGGCTCTCAGAAGACCCTGGGGTTTTTACTGGGCCCCTGATCAAGAGCTATCTGCTATTAGTCATTTTCCTTGGCATCTAATTGAAATTGTTTGGCTACATTGCTTGTAGAAGGCCAAGTTAATTTCTTCCTCTCTAGGGTTTGGGAATGAAATTCATTTGGATTTGAATGATTGGGGCATCTCCCCTTTTGTCTGGGAGTCTGAGAATTGGGATTATCATGTCCTACCCCATCCTAGAACCTTGGTCATTGAAAACCAAGTTTCTTGGATGATAGGGGAAAGGTCCACGTTTCCTCTGTGTGTGTGTGTGTGTGTGTGTGTGTGTGTGTGTGTGTGTTGAGAGAGAGAGAGAGCGAGAGAGAGAGAGAGAGAGAGAGCGAGAGAGAGAGAGAGAGAGAGAGAGAGAGAGAGAGAGAGAGAGAGAGAGAGAGAGTATGTCTGTACTTGAACACACACATACACACATGTGAAGGTATTATTCCACAGGGTCTTTCATTGAGCTGCAACTCACCAAGTAGCTAGGACAGCTGACCAGCAAACCAAGGATTCACCTGGGCCCACCTCCTCAGCACTGAGATTACAGTGCACGCCTCCATGCTCAGCTTTTTTATGTGGTTCTAGCGGTCTAACTTGCATCCTCATTGCTAATTCCTGCATTCAACCCTCATGTTACAAATGTGATTTTTTTGTTGTTGTTGTTTATTTTTTTTTAAATAAACCTCAACTCTGCTTCATACTGCTTTGTCCTGAAATTTTATTTTCTGGGTTGAAGCCAAGAATCCTGGTTTGGCCTGAACAGAGGTCCACAGGGAAGAAGGGAATTGCTACAGGCTTCTGCAGGTGGCAGTGTGGAAAGTGCCTCCACCAAGGTGGAGCTGCTACAAACACCATGTGAAGCCTAGGTACTAATAGCCACAGCAGCAACAACAGTGGGATAGCCACACTCACCAGCAGGACAGGGAGCCAAACCTGTCTTTGTCCTAAGCCACATCTGGGCTGCCACATGCTGCCTACTCTTGGGGAGAGACTTTCCCTTTAGCGAATCTTTTCTGGAAAAGTCCTCACAGAACAGACTATCCAAGAGGTATATCTCTTAGTTGATTCCAGAGCCCATCAAGATGACCATTAGGATTAACCATCACAGACGATCATGTCTCTCTTTCAGAAGATGAACTCAATTTCTAAATTTGTTCATTCCTTGCATTTGAAGTACTCTTTGATGGCATCCTTGGCCTTAGATTGTCATAGTCTTTAACAAATACACAACTACAAACAAAAACACTTTACATGGGTTCCTCTCTTGATCACTTCTACAGAGGCCTACTCATTCTTCAAGGTTCTTGTTGTCATCAACCTTAATGAGGTTGATTAGGACAAACAACTTCCAGGACTTGACATACATAGGCTCCTCATAGTTAGATGCAACAACAAGGTAGGCTTGACCCTTAGCTAAGGCTTTGGCAGCTCATAAATTCCACATACCAGGGCATCGTGGATGAGGGTGGCTTTCAGGCCTCTTTTAAAACAGTGTTAGTATCATCTCCTCCAGGAGCAGTTTTCCTGCACAATGGCTGTATTAGACGGTCCTCAGCACCTCTTGTGAAACAGTATTAATGCCCATTACTCCTCTAGCAATGATGCCATCTCCCTCCTTGGCACTGAATTATGGGAAAAGTCTAATTGTGAACATGTCCAGCTTCTGCCTCTGCCTCTGTCACTGACAACAGCAGTTTATTTATTTATTTATTTATTTATTTATTTATTTATTTATTTATTTAACTTTTCTTAATTTCCTTCTGTAAATGGAACTGTAAGGTGGTTCTATTGTTTAGATTTAATGATGAGAGATATAATTGCAAGGTGGTCATAACAAAGTGGTCATAATAACTTTTGGAAACAAAAGTATGGTTGCCATTTCTCAAACAGGCAGTACAGAACCATGTGTAGTAAGTCTTGCATGAGCTCTGTTGCATGGTGTGACTTTTGTGGCATTCCCTGACTCCCCATCACCAACACATCTTTGCATCACTAAACAAATATTCTGCAACAAGGTCCTGTAGGGGACTGCCTCAGCCCTGGCTAGGTGGACAGCTTTAGTTTGATGGATTCTGTCTGCATGTGCCCCAGCCTGGTCCCAGACTCACATGTGCTCCTCAGGGAGAAGACTGTTAGTGAGAATCATACAAACATCATAGAAGGTGAGGCTGTAAGGCTGCATAATAAATACATTGACATTCTTTAATAAAGGGGAAAAATTAGCAGCATAAGACCCCAGTCTATTTTCTATTTCAGAAGGTTTGTTTAATGAGAAGGGGGCTGGGTCTTATTATTATTGGTAGTAGTAGTAGTCTTTACTCTTTAGGGGCCCACCACCCAGCTTCCAAATAAATACATGGAGATGTATTATTACTTATGAATTCCTGGGGCCTTAGCTTGTCTTATTTCTAGCCAGCTTTTCTTAATATAAATGATCCCATATGCCTTCTGCCTCAGGGCATTTATCTTTCTCTAATTCTGTATATCTTTTCTTTCCTTCTTATTCCATGTTTAGCTGGCACCCAGCATCCTCCTCTCCTTTTCTCACTCCTCTCTTCCCAGATTTCCCCTCCTAGTTATCCTCTCTGCCTGCCAGTCCTGCCTAGCCTTTCTCCCGCTTAGCTCCTGGCTGTTCAGTTCTTCAATAGATCAGTAAGGTGTTTCAGGTGTAACACAACGTCACAGAATTAGACAAACACAACATGAAAGAATGCAACACATCTTTGCATCATTAAACAAATGTTCCACAGCATAAACAAATGTAACACATCTTCAACTAATATTCCAGAACAGGGGTAGGTATCCTGACCAAGCCATTTACCCCAGCAACCTCCAGCAAAGGGAGAACTCGGCCAATTTAGACCATGTTGGGGGAGGTGAAGGGGTCATGTCTGTCCCATGACAGAGTAGACCAAGAAGCAGAAGGCCTAAAGGATGACAGTGGGCTGAAAGTGAGCACCCAAGAGGGTTTATGTGAATGGCCTATTGTTGAGGAGGGAGGGAGACTGGCAGCCAGAGAGGGGGACAAAAGGGACCATGTGTTGAGGGCAATAAGGGAGAGCATGATCAAAAATAGAGGAGGAATCCTCCAGTTTGGGCTAATAGCAAGGAGTTGTTTTTCCTCGGCTGGCTTGTGCCATGTGTGTAAGAGGCATTATGCTGGCCTGCCCGACACCTGGCAGAATGTACTCAGGCAGTACGCTGGTCTGCCCAGGGCCCTATGACTACTAATCTGCCAAGGGTAGAAAGGACCCTTTAAAAGAAAGACCCACACACACTTATGCCCTCTTTCCTGCTCTCTTTCCCCCTGTTCCTCTGGGGCAGGCAGGACTTTTCCTGTCTCCCTCTTCTCGTCTGTCTTCTCTGTGTCTCTCTGTGTCTCTGTGTCTCTTTACCTCTTTTCGCTTTCCTTCCCCCCTTTCCCTTTCTAATAAAACCTCTCACTAAGCTCTGTCTGCCTGGCATGCTTGTTCCTCCACCTCAGTCACCCTCACCTGCCATGAAATCTGCCAAGGTTCCCCAGGCATTTTGTCTTAACAATGCGGTCACTTTTAATCAAGATGGCAGTGAAGTCACATGGCAAAAATCTATCTTTTTCAACCCTAGCAAAGATGACTGTCAGCCAAGTGGCTGCCTCCAACCCAACACGGGGACAGCAGCTAAGATGGCAACAAGCCAGTTGTTTCTTCTAACTATGTATAGATTTTTAACTATCAACCCCAGTGCTATGAGTTTTAGATGAACTCTTTTGTTAGAGATTCACTGGTTCTTAATCGTACCTAATATGCGTACAAATCTTGAGGTAAGATTTATACCTTAGCAAAAGTTTTAGAGAGTTAAATCAAAACCAAAAGAGTATGAAATGAGTAGCAATCGTTCCCATTGGGAATAGTCTGTCCCTTTATTTTGTTTTGCTCTCCTTTCTCTGTCACATATTCAGGCGGCTTGCCTAATATTGGACAGAGATTTTGGAGGAAACCTTTAAATAGGCATGTGTGGGTCTAAAGAAGGGGGAGCCACACCCCAACTCCAGAGCCAGTTTTTAATTGGAGTGGGACAGTATAGAACAACAGTTAATGCCACTCAAAACCAAAAGACACTGAAAAAGCACCCGAATTCCTGTAAAACTGAATCCAGTAAGCAGAGCAGAAAGAAGGCTTAGAGATAGAAAAATTTTGAGCCATGGTTCTAGATAGTGGACATTGTAGGAGGGAGCTGAGAGACACAGTAAGCAAGGTATGTATGTGGGGCTTGTACACAGCTGCATCTGGCTTTGCTTTCTTCCCCTCCTGCTAGGTCAAGATTCTGGCTTCCACGTTGTAACAAACTTACAATGCTAACTTAAAAACTGGACACTTACACACTATGTGTGTGGGACTACCAGGCAAAACCAAAAGGGGTTTTATTTATTATTGCAAAGTGAATAAATTTAGGGTCCTTCATGTTGGGTGCCAGTTGTAGAGGCTGGAGGTTTTCTAAAGGTGTCCCAAGGGGGATGTGAGAGGGTATGGAAGACACTGTTCCTATGGATGAGAAGGGACTGGGAGGAAAAAAAAATGTCACTGAAGTCTGTAGCCATGGGCATCCCCAGGACTCAAGGAATGTAGTTAGGTTTTTCTTTGGACTACTAGCTCACAAATAACTACACAGAGACTATTTATTAACTTTGAAAGCTCGGCCTTAGCTTAGGCTTGTCCCACTAGCTCTTATAACTTAAATCAACCTGCTTTTATTAATCTATATTTTTCCATGTTCTTTTACCTTTCTTTAATTCTGTATGTCTGACTCCCTCCATGTCCTGTTCATGTTGTCTCCACACCTCATTTATCTCCTCCTTCTTTCTCTCTCTGCCCAGAAGTTCTGCCTATACTGTCTACATAGCTATTGGCCATTTAGCTTTTTATCACACCAATCACAGCAATACACCAGCACACAGAGTACAAATACCCACCACAAGGGAGGGCCAGAGGAAGACATAAGTCATTCAGTCTGTCATTGCCACACTCAATAAGGGTCAGGGTCTTAGTCTGGCTAAGTCCAAGGAGAGACTCTGCACCTGGTAATGGGTCATTTGTGAAGGTCAGAAGACAAGGATGAAAACCAAGCTGTTGGGGAGCTGGTCTCATCCACAGGAAAGAGTTGGAGAATGGAGTCACTAAAGTCACGAGGGCATAAAGGAGCTGTGGGATTATAGGCAGCTCCAAACAGAAGGTGGGAGAAAAGGGCAGGAAAGGGCTCAATAGCCTTGTTTGGCCTAAGGAAACTACAGGACAGTGGCTCCAAGGGTGAGGGGCATGGAGTCAGATGAAGAGGGCCTTAAAGACCGTGGCTTGGGGTACCTCCACCTCCAAGAGTAACTAGAGTGGTGCTGGACACTCAATGGTCATTTCCTCGGACTCAGAGAAACATTTACACCGACCACAGCGGAAACTTACCTAATTGCCTCTGGTGGATGGGGTGCCAAGCAATTGGTGGATGGGGTGCCAAGCGATTGGTGAGCCTGTCGTTGGTAGACTGCAAATGAGAGAGGGTCCCAGTGCAGCTTAGACCCTGAGGGGGATCACAGGCACCAGGAGAGCCTATTCCAAGTCATGGGCCCAATGTAAGTGTTACAGCTCTGAGGGGGAAAGTATCCTGGCAGTCGGGAGCTAAGGAAAACCACAAAGTCACACTGCACAGAAACTTCACATATGATAGTTATTGGGATGGAAGAACCCAGGAGGGTGGTTGTCTCTACTCAGGTGAGAAACAGCACAGAACTGAACAGAAGGCAACATTTATATAGAGTCTATTGGGGCCAGAGATTTCTAGGGTGCAGATTCCAGGGTGAGGATTGGTGGGATATTTGGGGGATGGGACTCGGGTCTAAAGATAAAATTCACTTGTGTTTCATTTATAGCTTACATACATAACCTGAAGGTAATTTTATCCAATATTTTTACTGTGCCAGTATTTTTACTGTGACTTTTCATCTTGTAACCATATTAACAGGAATAATGACATTCTAAAGAGACATTTGTACTCCTCCCTTTGGCCATAGGACTATTGAAATGGATGCCAAGATGTTGGAATTTCTCTAAGAGTCTCAAACTGGGAGAAGAAAAAGACTGAAGTTGGTGCCAGGTTAAGGGGAGCTCATCTCGTAGAAGGAGACTGCACACTGTCCTGACATGTTGGCCATGTAGGAGAGACTGAAACTCACACAATGATGGTGGGCAAGACCGCACCTTGACTAGAATGGCTTAGTTACGAATACCTCAGACTTCACATTAGAACCCTAACCATGGACTGTGGGGAGGAGAGGTTGGTTATGACCCTCTTTGTTCTTTTTCCTAATATGGCCACACTGGAAACAAACAAACAAACAAACAAACAAAAACAGTTTTGCTTTTCACTACTTGTTTATTTGGTTTATTGAAGACAAGTAACTGAGCCTAGGTTTCTGCCAGAGCCCAGGCTGTGACCCTAGCAATTCAACAATACCCCACAGAGAACATTGACAGATAGATAAGGAGATTTCATCCAAATCTAGCTTGTTATTCAGAGGACTTATTTGGGATACTTACAGGAGTATGGGTGTCTCAAAGGTGTGAAACTCAGAAGTTCCACCCACCCTGCCCAGTCATACATTTACTACCTATATACCCTAATATGCCATACTATCTACCAAGACCAACTGAGGCAGGAAGCAGTGATTGAAATCTCATGGAAAAATCTTACAACTGTCCTCCCAGGAGGGAATGTTAACAGACACATTACCATTGCCATAGGTTAGCTATCAACTATACCGTTCTGCTCATTTTGTCACCGTGACTGTAGGCCAGTTCTGTAGAACTCTATTGCAATTGTGCTTCTTGATAATGATGGCTATGCCACACATGAAGGACATAGATATACAACATCAGCATTCAAAAGATTTTGGAGCACGCTGGATTTTAGACTTTTTAACTGGTGTGCTCATTCTGTTCATTTACTTTTGCAACTTTCATCATAATTTTAGAGTACTCTCAGCACCCAATAAAGGAATGCCATACTCATTATATTTGCCAGTAGTCAATCCCTATAAGCCCCAATCCCTAAACAACTACTCATCTACTTTTTGTCTTCATTAACTTGCTACTCCATACATATGAACATGTGAGCATTTCCCATGTCATTTGTCTGCATATGCTTTGGTTGGCCTTAATTTTCTTTTCTTTACTCCCATTACATTTATTTATTATTGCTGGGGGTGTGCATGTGCATACGCATGAGAGGGCACAAATGACAGTGTGGAGTGGAGATCAGAGGACAATTGTGTGTGTCAGCTCTTTCCCTCCACCGTGTGGATCTCAGGATAGAGCTCACATCATCAGGGTTTGTGTCAGGTGCTTTTAACCACTGGGATATCTCAGCTGTCTCTTAATATTCCTTAATGTTCTTTCAGTACTTTGAAACAAGAACAAGAAAATTAATCCAAGAATTTAAGCCCTTTGACTTCTCTGTATCCATCTTACCCATATTGAAATTTAGCTCATAGATATGGCCCAGTAGTTTCTTTTCTTTCTTTCTTCTTTTTTCCTGGTTTTTCAAGAAAGGGTTTCTCTGTGGCTTTGGAGGCTGTCCTGGAACTAGCTCTTGTAAACCAGGCTGGTCTTGAACTCACAGAGATCCACCTGCCTCTGCCTCCCAAGTGCTGGGATTAAAGGTGTGGGCCACCTCTGTCCAGCTAGTAGTTTCTTTTGACTATTCTAAGACCATTCAACTGGTAACCTGTTGTATGATATTGTATTTGTGTTCTGACAAACAAAGCTTACTTGGAGTAAGAGGGCAGAGCTAGCTACTAGTTAACCATAGAGGTTTGGAGGACTGTAGACAGAGAGATAGGAAGTGATAAGGTTGGGTGGAGAGAGGACCTCAGCCTTTTGGTTGGAAGACCTGGAGAGGTCAGAGATCTCTGGTGGCTGCTCCTTTGCTTCTCTGATCTTTCAGGTTATTACCCTGATACCTGACCTAGGTTTTCATTGATAAGATTAATTAGATTTATGCTTCAGTACCCAGTTCGCAGGGGCCCTAAACTTCCCAATTTGTGGCTTTTTGACTACTAAGTTGTGATATGTCAAGATAACCTGCAATATCTGACATACTTTGTTGATAATATGAAATGGAAAGACAAAATGACAGAAAGAGACTTATCTATACAACTCCCCCTTGAGAAGTATGGCACACTATGTAAACATTCATTCTATCATCTTTTCCAGAACAAAGACTTTTCTTTGGAGTTACTTGGCAACATCAATTATTGGCTTTCATTATCGAAACAGGACCTGTGACTGGAAACTACTAGTTTGCCTTGCTTGTTATAGCAATTAGTTATAATGACTTCTAATGAGCCCTTGGTTCTTTCCCTACTTGCTAAAGAACTATAGGATTTAAATCACCTCTTCTATTGTTCTATATCTCTATTGCTGCACAACAAACCACCCCAAAGCTCATTTGCTTAAAACAACAATAGCCATCATGTGATATGCCTTCATTGGGTCAGGAGTTCAGAAAGAGCGCCTGTGCATTGTTTGGCTTAGGATCTGTATCAATTGCTTTTCTTGTTTGGGATGAAGGATTTATTCTGGCCCTTGGTCTGAGGGTATATAGTCCATCATGGCAATGAGGTACAGTGGTTGGAGAAACAGCTAGAGGCTGTTACTTGTTACCTCCTCACTTTTTAAGGTAACAGGAGCAGAAAGAGGGGGAGAAGCATGACCAAGCTCATATTCTCAAGCTCTCAGGCCCATCTCTTCCACATAGGCCCTACCACCCTCCTAAAACAGCTACGCCAGCTCTGGACCAGAGGTCAAAGCATTCGAGCTTTGTGGGGGGCACTTTACATCCAACATACAGGATTTGCCATGCAGTCAGACATGGCAGTACATGGAAAAGAAGCACTGGAAAAAATGGTTGCTACGGCGACCATCTCTCCTTCTCCACACATGACTCTCTCTACTCGGGTTAGTTGTGCTTCCTCACACACAGCTGAAATAGATAGTCATACTCCACACATAGGCTTGAGGCTCTAATGCAGGGTCCAGATGAAGCAGAAAAGAGACAGGGAGATTATGGTAATGTGGGGAAGGAAAGGAGACCCCCATCCTGGAGTCTGGTTGAAGCCTCTTGCCAGCTAGAATCAAGACTTGCAGCACAATTAACATTAGCTGTGAAGGTTGTTGACATAGAGGTGCCATTCCTTTATATACAGATAGCTTATGTCACAATAGTAACAACCGAGGCTTGAGGCATGGATGCAGGTGACTTTGGGTGAGGCCTCATTCCCCCTCATAGACATTTTTGGAGAATCTTAGCCAAGACT
Source organism: Cricetiscus sungorus (assembly GCA_030556225.1). Classification (NCBI taxonomy): domain Eukaryota; kingdom Metazoa; phylum Chordata; class Mammalia; order Rodentia; family Cricetidae; genus Cricetiscus; species Cricetiscus sungorus. The sequence continues at coordinate 15,686,181 of JANBXA010000491.1, read as the reverse complement.
TTGATAACAGTGAAGCTATTCACTGCCCTGCTTTGCTGTGTTCTAGGCTGTCACTTCTCAACTGCAAGCAATCCCGTCAAGTCTCAGAAACAACCCTGTGATCTCCTTCAGCTTCTCTAGCAGGCCTTTAAAGAGAATAGATTGAGAATATGCATGCAACTTTCTGGGTACTGAAGCAGGAAGAGCCATTTCTGCATTCTAAAACAGTGCAGCCTGTTCTTCCTCGGGGGCAGCGACTGTGAAGGCCAGGCTCTCTTTAACTCCATTGACTACTAGTGGAGCAGGAAGCAGACATGACTAGTCACGCACTGTACATCTGGCATATTGGCCAATTTAGAAAAAGTGAATTTAGAAATTTTGTTCTGAGGGGAAGGGTTCCGTAACCTGAAAAATATTCTTTATTCCTTCTGTTTAAAACTATATCACATCATTCTAGAATAGTGTTATTTAATATATAAATTATATTTCTATACATAAAATAAAGTATGTTTTTAATTATTTAATAATGATAGTAGTTTCAAACAGGATGGTATTATTGTAAACTTCTTAGAGATGCCCATACCATGCTCTGAGAGTCTCATTTTCTTCTAGAGTACCTTTTTTCTTTTATCCCTAATGCATAAAATCTATATTAAAAATATTTTTTGGTGGCACTTGGCCTTTAAGCCCAGCATCTGAGGGCAGAAGCTGGTGAATTCAGGGCCATCTAGATTTCCATATTAAGTTCCTGGCCAGCCAGTGCTACAGAGTGAGACCCTGTCTCAATAAGTAAATAAATTTACATGTCCAAATATCTTTTAACAAATTTCAACTCTGCTTCACATTAGATTCTTTTAAAATTACTTTCTGTGTTAAAGCCAAGAATCTGACTTTACCTCAGTTAAAATTCCTAGAGATTAAAGAAACTCCTTAGGCTATTACAGGTGATAGTAGGTGTCTCCATCCCTACTGCCACTAACACACACACCACCAGGGAGTATATAATCTAGCCTGAACCATGCATAGCATGGCTTCTGCTATACTCCAACTGGTCAACCAGTCAATATGATTCAACCCAGCTTCAAAGAAAGAAGCTATATGTCTCCTCTTCATGGGAAAATGGTCAAGGAAGTTGCAGAAATATTTTAAATTGTCTTTACCACTACCTCTGCGACTACGTTCCTTGGCTTGTATAATAATTACTCTGGTGAAAGACCATCTTTCTCTTCCCTGTATTTCCGTATTTTTCCCCACTCCCATGATCCTTTTAAATGTTCGAACATTTAAGATTTCAGCTTTGAGTATTTTGTTTGGTTCTTACGTGTTCTCTACACAGTTCTTATACTAAGTGTGAGTGTTTCCTGCCGTTCTGGGCTGCTCTGCCAACTTCTTGTTTGGTTGACTTTTATTTCCTCTGCTCTGTCAAAAGGCTTGGTCAAAGTTGTAAACTTCCATTATGACATAGGAACTATGTTCTTTATTCAAATCTGCCAGCAGTCTTGGGCAAGAGCAGGAGAACAGAATTTTTAAACATAATATAGGAAATGAAAATTTAAATTCTGTCCCTTTTGTTGGCATTGCTTTGTTTGGCTTTGCTTTGTTTTATTTTGTTAATACTGAGTCTCACTTTGTAGCCAAGACTGGCCTGGAATATTGTGCAGCCCCGGCTGGCCTTGAACTCATAGCAATTCTGCTTCAGCCTTCCAACTGCTGGAATGATAGGTGTTAGACACCACCTGGGTCTGTCTTAATATAGATAGAAATTGTCAGGTGTGGTAAATGAGACAGGGATATGGAGGTATGAGGATTTGGAGTTCAGGCCAGTCTCAGTCACATAACAAGTCTGAACTAGCTTGTGCTGAGATTCTGTCTAAAAAACAAAAACAAAAATAACAACATAAAAGAAAAGATAAAACATAGAAAGTGGGGTATGGTAGTGCACACCTTTAATCCCAGCACTCAGGAGACAAAGGTAGGCAGATCTCCAAGTTCAGGGACAGCCTGGTATACAAAGTGAGTTCCCGGACAGTCAGGGACACACAGAGAAACATTGTCTCAAAACCAACAACCAACCAAACAAACAAACAAAAAGCTAAAAAAGAAAGAAAGAATTTAATGACCAGTGTAAAGAAATAAATGTTTTAGAGGAGACCATGTGCTGGGAGTTCAGGGTCTTAGTAAATTACCTGCTCTAGGCTATTAGCTAGATCACTGAAGATCCAGCCCAGGTTGTTATCTGACCTCCACACACATGCCATGATATATACATGCATGCAAAATAATAAAGTAAATTTAAATGTAAAACCCTCAGATTCCTCCCAGATTTTTTTTTCTTTTCTGAAGTCTCAAGCCCACAGGTTTTATTTTTAACTAGTGATCTTAAGATGGCTTAGTCTGTGCTGTCATAACAGTATATGAGAATAGGAAATTTAAAAAGAACAAGAAATTAATCTAACATCAACTTAAGGAATGAGGGGCCTTCCTTGGCCCATATGTTGAGGTTAAGATCCATCATGGTGGCAAGGATACCAGAGCAGCTGGTCACATCATCTGTAGTCAGGAAGCAGAGTGCGATAAAGGTGCTACTCTGCTTGATTTTGCTTTTTCGTTTTATTCAGTCTAGGACCCTGGCCTGCAGAATGGTGCTATTCAGGGTAAATCTTCTCATGTCAGTTAAGCCAACCTATTATAGAAACTCCTTCTATGGAATGGCCTTTCTGTACACTATGAATATATGTTGCTTATTAGGACCAATTAGAACTCATGCCATAAACTCCCTCACAGATATGCCCAGAGGTGACTTTAGATCCAGTCAAGTCTTAGTATTGTCACATTGGAGATTAGGTTTTCAGCACATTAATTTGGGGGAGCACATTTAAACTTGACTCCAAAGTTCCTCATCAAATTTCTCCTGCTGGTGCTGGGCCACAGATAGGACATCTATACCACATCCCTTCTCCAAAGGCTCAGGATGGACTGACGGGAAACAGTGTCTTCTAGACATGAATTCACAGAAGCTGTGGTTGCCTATAACTTCTGTGCAAAATCAATTCAGTTAACAATCTACTTTGGGGAAGGGAGCCTCATGAGCCCTACATCCCTAGCTGGGGAGCTATCAAGAGCTGAGAGCTTCTATGGGTAGAAGAATCCATTTTCTCTTTAAAGGTGTGGCCTTTAGTAGTTTAACCATGCTCCATAGTCCAGTAGATGGCTTCAGTCATGAGCATATGGGCAGGACAAAGTAGACTTGGTGATATATGTAATATTTTAAGGTCCTGAAGTTGGGTGGGGATGGGGAATGAATCTGGGAGGAGTGAAAAGTGATTATGATTAAAAAGCATAATCTGTATGTACAAAATTCTCAATGAATGACTGAAACCATTACATCTAAAAATCTTCTCATGTTACATTCATTAGAATTTGTTATTTGTCCATCCCTAAACCACCCAACCTCTGTATCAACAGTAAGGCCAGCACATGGTAATTGCAATGGGACGAATTATCCAAATGAAATACAGGCTCTTTTAGAAAAGAGGCAGAGAAGAATGGAAGGGTGGAAGAGAGTCCTCACATGTCTGGACTCATCCCAATAAAAAGGCAGGGCTTCTCTCTCCCAGAATCCCTAGACCACCAAATAGTACTAAAGTCAATAACACTTCTCAAAGAAACCAGAAGTTCCCTTTAACATGTCTCCCAAAATAACAGCCTTGACTCAAGAACTTGGTCTCCTAGCCCATACTCAGCATGGCTGAAAAGGTGACCAACAGTGCTTTCACTAGAGTCGGCTCCTGAAAAGAATGGAGTTATAGGCCATTAGTACTGCCCATTTTCTCCAGCATGAGTGAACCATGTAGAGAATTGTACAGCTAAAGAAGTGACCAAGAGTTCTTGGTATTAAGAGGCACTGGAGAGAGAGACAGGAAAGTAAGCATACTAGAAGTGCAGCGGTATGCATTGTAACCAGCAGCCCAACCAATGGTCTGGAGCCACAGTGGAGGAAGACACTTGAGCCACAGACTCTAGAAACTGTATTCATGATGAACTTGGGAAGACTGAGCACAAACAGTGCTGTCTGAGCCCTACATAACAAAGTGTCATTCACTGTTTGATGGAAGGGAAGGAACTATGCTAAATAAAACAGGAGAGAAGACACCATGTTCCACTGCCTTGTGTCCATTCCAGTATTAACCATCTCAGTTGGAATGATATATCCATAATCCTGGTAGAAAGTAAGACACTTAATACTGGGACATAATTTCTGTACATGCTCAGCATATGTTTGGTGTGTAGTGGGTCCTTAATCATGGACTGATTTAACAAACATTTGTTTGACTTTTACTTTTATATTCATAATCCTATGACCACTTACATAATTGATGTTACTAAGATAAAAATGTACTTATTCCATTCAATAAATCTAGAGATATAAAAGTACGCTTTCATCAATTATACTATTACTTTTTTTTTCTTTTTCAAGACAGGTTTCTCTGTGGCTTTGGAGCCTGTCCTGCAACTCGCTCTGTAGATCAGGCTGGCCAGGAACTCACAGAGATCTGCCTTCCTCTGCCTCCTGAGTGCTGGGATTAAAGGCATGTGCCACCACACAATTATGCTATTACTTCAAGCAAGCACTAAATAACACCTAGGCACAGTGATACACTCAAGTATTTGCAATACTTAGGAGGACAGGAAGGAGGAGGCAGGATTGAGATTTTGAGGCCAGCCTGAAACACATGAGACATTGGTTTGAATAAATATGTTTACTATGAAAATGAATATACTATCTGGAATATGAAAACATAGATTTTGTTAGATGAAAGTTATACATGACTTCAATTTTAGTCACATTAGATATCTAAATACAAACCTTTCATTTTTAGCGAGTAATTTAGAAAGCCCAATCTCCAGTTCATGATTTTCCATTCTTCCAATCTTCTCATTCAGAGGTCATTCAAAATCTTTGACCCAAGAGGACATTCCAGCCTCAGAATATTTCCCATTTCCTAGAAGAGCTACTCTCCACCCAACTTCCCTTTTTGAGCTCAGTATAAACTCTCTGTAGCACAACAGCAAATGTAAAACATAAAATTCCATGTGAACAGAATGTATACACACTACATTAATAATTATGGTGAACTTTATTATGCAAGTGAACATTATGTTAGAATAATTTTAAAGTATTACTCTTGGAAATAATCACAAAGGAATGGGAACAAGGTTGACTCATTTCCTCTGCTTTAATGTTTGACTGGGATCTGGTATCTGAGTTGTATCTGTGGGCCTGGGTGGAAACAGGACATTTTACATTTTGTAAGATTACAAAAAGAAAGATATACTATTGTATTTTCTTTTTTGCCTCTTTATTTTTTTCTTATATGTATGAGTGTTTTGACTGAATGTATGTATATCTATGCACCACTTGTGTGCCTGATGCCCAAGGAAGCCAGAACAGGTTGTCAGATCCCCTGGAACCAGAGTTACAGACCAGACGTGAGCCACCATGCGGGTGCTAGGAATCAGACCCAGATTCTTTGGAAAAGTAGCAAGTGCTACTAACTGCTGAACCATCTCTCCAGAACCACTGCTACCACCTCTACCCCACCTTTTTTTTTTTTTCTTTTTGAGACAGGGTCTTGTTTACATAGCCTTGGCATACCTGGATCTCACCACATAGATCAAGCTGGCTTGAGTTTGTAGTGATACACCTGCCTCTGCCTCATTTGGGATAAGATTAGGGGCAAAAGCCACCAAATCAGGCTGTCTGTTCCCTCTCTTAAGAGTCCATCCAAATGGACAGGAAAATGCTTCTGAAAAAAGCCTGTTTGGGTTACTGAGATGGTTTGGTGGGTAAAAGCATGAGGTCAAACCCGAAGACCTGAGTCCCATCCCTGCGACCTAAACTGTGGAAGGAAGGAAAAGACTCCCAAAAGTTGTCTTCTGACCTCCATGTGCACACTGTAGCATGTGTACACCCCTCTCATCCCTACAAAACAAATAGACATAATAAAATATTTAAAGTTGGCTGTTCTAGAAACTACAAGAAACATGACACTGAGGCCCGAGAGATGGCTTAACAGCTAAGAGTGCTTACTGTCCTTCAGAGAACCAGGTTTGGTTCCCAGCACCCACACAACCACCAGAAACTCCAGTTATAGGAGACCTAATACTCTCTTCTGGTCTCTGAAGTGTCCTGCATGCATGCGGCACACACACACACACACACACACACACACACAAAGTCAGGTTCACACATATACAAAAAGTAAATAGTCTTAAAAAATTGTGACACATTTGAAACATATTAAGTACATGGAAAAAATAACTACCCCCTTAATGAGACATATGTATATGCCCAGAACCCCCCATGGAGGTCCCATAAAGAAAAAAAGCCACACTTGTGTTAAAGATTCTACCAAAGACTGAATTTAGTAATGATGTCCAGTGAGAATGTTACCAAAAAGAGCCAAGTTATCTTGGGATGATTTTAGTCTTCTTAAAAGATGTATTAATTCATTTCACACACTCGCGTCCAACCTAATATCCTTGCAACTGTCAAAAACATCAAACTGCATCTTTGGCAGGCCTCTAGTTTCTACCAACCCAAAACTAAGAACTTCATGAGATGGTCCCTGACACAAGCTTCCATTCTACAACTAACAGAGTAGATACAGACAAAGCATCTAAAGCATGTGTTGTAGGAATTCCAACTTTCAAATTCAATTCTCTTCTATTGACAAATATCAGAGACATCAGTTCTGAAAATACATTAATTCTAAGTCTAAACAAATGACTGGATCTCATGTTTCAGACACTTCAGATGTTAGTCCTGTCACAGAAATCAGGCTAATACCCTGTGCCATATTTGCAAGCAGTACTATATACCAAAACTGGCTTGATCCTCTAGGACTTACCTACTATAAACACAGGTTGAAAAGGGAGAAGTTTCCAGATGGTTTATGACTGCCTTTGGGAGTTCTCATGTACTAAAATTTAATTTCTCTGGGACTTCACTAACCTAATGTTTCAGTTCCTTTAACACAGGTGAGTGGAGCAGTTTCCTCAGAGATGTGTCTTACCTTAGAGACTATCCCTCCCCTACAGTTTATGTTACAATGGTTGTATATGCCCTTCTTGTTAGACAGGAGAAATTACAGACAAAACTGATGGCAGAATTGGGGTGATGCCACCCTCTAAATTATAATCTTTTGAGGTGATAGTGTATATTTCCATTTTCCTGATGCACCCAGGACTACTGTTCAGTTCCTATCCCTAACTCTCTAAATCCATTTGGTCCCCAAGGTGGGCAACTTCTCCTTAGAATCTTTCTTAACTATTTTGCTTCCATTTGACTTTGACTTTACCTCCTGGCTGTTTGTGGCTCACTTTGTTTCATGGCACTGACTTCTGAATGGGAGCTTTTCCTGCTGCCTCAGACCCAGCCTCCATCACATCACCCCCTAGTTTAAGAACTTGTCACATTTCTCTCTGTACACAACGTGAACTGTGGGTCGCAACATAAATTTGGCAACAGTAAAAGGTTTTTGAACATGCAACTTCTTAAAATTAATTCAAACAAAACTCATAAAGACTCTGATATGTTTCTGGAGGTACTCACTAGCACTAGGTCATATGATCTCATTGCAACCTTGTACCTGGAACACACACGTGAAAGTTTCACTAACACATCCTGTCATACAATGCCAGGCCAACATCTTCAGCCTGAAACTGTCTCCAATTTGAGATTACTGTGTTTTATAAATTGTGGTATTTTAATTGCACAAATGAGATTTATTGTCTTTATAGAAACAAGGACTTTTAATATTTCCCTAATATCATCCCTCAGTGTCTCAGTGTCAAGTTAGTATATATTTGAAAGTATCGTGCTGGAATATTTGATTTTTTAGAATGGCTGTTTAACTATACTGGTGGCACATGCCTGTAACTCTAGTCTGTTTAAAGGGTGGAGGCAGGAAGCTCAGGAGCTAAAGGTTGCTTTCTGATACTTAATGAGTTTGAGGCCAGCCTGGACTACAAGAACTCTGCTTAAAATCATTTTTATTTTGAACTGATAACCTGAGTTTCATTTTTTAAAAAGGTCATTAAAGCAAGTTTGACCTGGTTTAGGATCAGAATTTCCAACAGTTTATGAAACGGCCCTAAACATGCTTTGGGTACTTTTCTCTCTATGTTTATGGAAAATAGCATTTTCAGCTTTAACAACTATAAGAACAAAATGTCTATCAACTTCGAAAAATACTGAAGATGCTCTACATACTTTGGTATCAAATATTCACCCAAGATTTTTATTTTGTCATTTTATTTTATTTAGAGACATGGTCTAACACTGTTGCATAGATGGCATAAATTCACTATGTAGCTCACTGTAGCTTCAAACTTGGTGACCCTCTGTGCTGAGATTGCAACTGGATAAGAAACAGCTTTATGTAGCACATACAGTCCTCCATCCCTCTATGTAGATAATGGTGGCCTTCAATTACTGAGCCTCCCAAATGCTGAGTATGTGCCACCATGGCAAGCTGCAATTTTTAATATTTCATGTAAATATTTAAAAGCCATCTGATATTTCAACAGTATACAAACGGTAAAATTATAAGTATATCAAAAAATTGGTTTGTTTATTTGTTTTAGAGATTAAGTCTCATGTAGTCCAAGAGACTTCCAATTCTTTAAGTAGCCACAGATGTTCTTAGACTCCTAAGCCTCCTGCCTCCACCTCCCAAGTGGTGAGATTACAGACTTGGGCTAACAAAAATAGTGAAGGATTATTTTAAAATAAGTTTCCTTGTCATTTGTTGTAAGTAAAATGTTTGATTTATAAACCTCTTTGTATATCTAGAACAATAAGATCCTGTCTCAAAAAAAAGAGAAAAGAAAAGAAAAAAAGAAAAGAAAAAGAAAAGCAGCTCTCCCCTTATGAAACAAACCAAAGTATTCTATTGTTAATGGATTTTATCCTCATTTCCCTGTTTTTGCTTATATATGCCATAACGTCAGCTACTTTAGCAAATGTAGAAGCTTGTTTTGGATTGTCTGGTCTATGCTGTCACTGAGGCCCTCTTCCATCTTGTTTCGCAGCCATGGCCTCTAAGTTAATAGAGTTGGAGCTACAACATGGCACCTACATTTTAGCTTATTAGTGTAAGGCAACAGAAGCATATCTGCCATCTAAAAGCCTCTGGCTAAGAATATGAAACACATCGCTATGGAAGAAATGTTGAATACTTACCTGAGAGGGGAGAGACCATGATGGTGAAGGTGGTTTTCCAGCATTTGACTTTTCCAAATGTAGAAAACTCGGCTGTGCAATTGTTATAGTGAGCAACTGCATTCAAACTTTCTCCTGTTCAATAAAATTTAAAAAAAAAAGTAAAAACTGAGATACAGAATACAGCAAAGCAACTATCTATTGTTACGTGTAGAAATTTGGGGGAATAAAGGGGTTAAGACCTGGTTTCACTATGTAACCAGTGATGGCCTCAAACTCACTGTTTATAATAAAGAAATAGCAAAAAAATTCATTGCCAATACTGCTACTGCAATTTTTATGGCTTTAAAACATAAAAACACTAACTAATGTTTCCAAACATAAAAATTCTGAGAAGATGGTCTCTGGAGATTTTGCAGAATGGCATGTTGACTATCATGCATGCCTCTAGTCTGAAGCAAAGCTTCTCAAGGTGAATTCTGAAGGACATAATTCCTAAGAAGTCAGGAAATGAGCTGTGGACCCTAGGACTGCTCCTCTATCTACTGACAAAATTTCTGAGAGTGGAAGCAAGGAATCCGCGTGTACAGTAACTTTCCGAAGCGATGTTAAGGGCCGCCAAAACTGTAAACCAGTTTCAAACCACCATGGATTATTTGGGAAATCTGGGACCAAGCTGTTGGCTGTCACAGTGATACGGGTTATCCTTCCCTCAGAACTGGGGTACTGAAGGCTGCTCTATGCTCTGCAAAGAGCAGTCTAGTGTAGCAAGCACTGTGGAAATCTCATGACTTTCCAATCTCTCGCCATTCGCGTTCATGAAGGCGGGAAGACTTTTATAACCAAAACAAGCATTGAACACAGCTCCTTTTACACACAAAGCAGCATATTTTGTGTGTGGGCTTAATATAATATGTACACTGAACTTTCCAGGAATGCAAACACTTCCTAAATTGAGGGAGTATTTTTACTTCAGAAAGATTTTAAGGCGTGAAAATCGCAAGTCCAATATAACAACACACTAATGTCAGACTGCATCAAGGAGGGAGTCACTTGCTTATTTGTGTTGAGACAGGACATCACAATGTAGCCGACCAACTCAAACTCATGGTAATTCTGCTGCCTCAACTTCCTAAGTGATGGAATTACTGGTGTCAACCACCATGCCTGACTCAATGTCATTTTTTAAATTTATTATTATTTTTTTCAGGCAGGGTTTCTCTGTAGCTTTGGGGTCTGTCCTAGAACTAGCTCTGTAGACCAGGCTGGCCTCAGACTCACAGAGATCCGCATACCAAGTGCTGGGATTAAAGGGATGAAGCAATCACCATGCTTGCACACACACACACACACACACACACACACACACACACACACACACACACCTTGTAATTCTTAATAACAGCAGTGAAGAATTTATAATTCAAGAAACTAACAAATCTAAGTATCAAATGGAGTTCTTTTGGATCTGACGTCAGATATTAAAAAGAATAAAAAGTAAAATTGGTCCATACAATTTTTGTTGAAAGAACAAAAGACATAGCTGCCACCAAACTGAATAGATATTATATTCATGTTTCAGAATAAAATAAACCAGACACCCATAGGCTCCGAACTGTAGTGCAGACTTTGCTGAAAACAAAAGTGTGTGTGTGTGTGTAGGGGCCGCAGCTAGGAAGTGATTGTTCGGCAATACTAAAATGTCTCTCAGAAGGAGTTATCCAAGAACAAAAGCAGATACATAGGAAAAAGCCTTGCTTATACATCTCAGAGCATAAAGCAGTTCTCAGGATATAAAATATAAGAAGAGAAGCCACAGTAAAGGAACAGACCCCAAACAAAGGTAAGGCTCCAGTCTTTCATCCTACTTTCAAAGCAGTCATTCTCAACCTGTGGAGCCCAACTCCCTTGGGGTCGCATACCAGATATTTACACTATGATTCCAGGTATTTACATTATGATTCATGACTGTAGCAAAATAACTTAGCAGTGAAAATGATGTTATGGTTGGGGTCTCAGTGTTAGGAAGGATGAGAACCACTGGTCTAAAGCCTTGTAGAACCAAGTGACAAGTCAATGCTTTCTAGCAAAGGCAGCTCCAAGTCCCTTCCTTCCCCATTTCAGCAGGGGTCTGCCTGTCCAGCACCACCGTCATCACCAACCTCCTTTGATGCCTAGTCCACCATTACACTGAACGGTGTTAGGGGAAGAAAATTCCCACGCCAGAGCCTGAAGGCACTTACTGGCATCTGCTTTCTGTTTGTCCCTCTCTTCCCTTCCTTCACTGTTACTCTGTAGCACAGACTGGCCTCCAACCCACATTGGCTTCTTCTTCATTCTCCTAAGTGTTAGGATTATAGTGATTAGCCCATATTGGTTCTCATTTTCCTTTACCAATATCGTTTTCCTAATTTCTCTGGAATCTAAGGTAGTGTGTACTGTCCTTGTGTGCAAAACAGGAAGGCAGACTGTGCAGGCCCACATAAATCTTTCCCTTGTGACCCTCATCTCTCCCCTTGCAAGGCAGCCTTAAAAGTGTTACACATTTGTTATGAGCATCATGTATGTCAGAAACATGGGCAGATATATTTGTGTTTTTCTATAATATCAGAATATTTTGAGTACAAATACAGCCTACATCAATTTTGTTGGCTACAGTTTCCCAAGTAATTTCCACCTGCTGGTTGGAGACCAGTTCTTTTATTTTAACCTGTTATTAGCATTAACTCTCAAGTCAGGCGACACAATACACACATATACGTGTGTGTATACATGAATATATGGTTAAACAATGTAACAGGTTAAACAGGCACAAGGAGCATGATGGCAGATTGGGCAAGAAGTCCAACACACTGCAGGCATTCAGCTGTTCAGACACAGAGCTGTTTAGGTGCAGACATGTCAATGTCAGTCCAGGTGACAGGACATTTCTGGGGTCAGTTTGATGTGAGCTCATCCTAGCTTCACAGTTATGATTCTCCTGCCTTGGACTCCGGAGTGCTGGACATAATTCACCCTACTAATCGCTTTTTTTGTTGTTGTCTTATCTTCATGGTCTGCCTATAATTGTGTTTAAGAAAGAAAACAACTGTTATTTATAACTTTTGTGAAGACACTTTTGAATTGACAGATTTTAATTATTTCCCTAGGAGTGTCCTTCACGTTGGGATACTTGTATGACAGAATGGTTCCTCTCTCTCTCTCTCTCTCTCTCTTTTTATGACAGGATAGCATATATTTTAATTATGTAATTAACTTTTTCTTGGCGTCCTTCCAAGTGCATGCATTCGGGCACACGTGGGGGTCAAGAGGACAACTTTTGGAAGTTGATCTTCTTCCTTCCCCTCTTCCTTCCCCTTGAACTCAGGTTGGTGGCTTGGTGGCAAGCACAGTTACCCCCTAAGTCATCTTGTCAGCATTCAGGGTGCCATTTTTTATTTGCACTCAATACTTGTTTTAGTCAGTAAGTCACTGGACAGCGCAGGAGGCGGAGCCAGATAACCCTAGTTATTTTTGTTGTTGAGACAATTCTGCCTCAGCCTCTCAAGTGCTGGGAGTGCATTAAACTGGGCTGGGTAATCTTCAACTTAAATCGTGCTTTTCCTTTCTTGCACTCCTAAGTACCTATAAGCTACTTCTCCAGACCTCAGTCAACTCGTCTTTGACATGCCAAGAGACCGGGTACCTATGAGCAACCGAGGCAAACCAAGATTCCACCAGACCTGTCAACGAGTACAAGTTCGGTCCCGGCCTTAGGTGGTGGGTATCTCGGTCAAATCTCTGGACGTGGTGTTCACTTACAGCGACCGGGGCAGCGGCCTCGCCGCGCAGCCCTGCGGGTCTGAGAACGCCTGGTACGCAAACGACGGAAGGTCGACACAGAGAGAAAATCAGACTGCGGGGGTCCCCGTATGCAAATCCACGCCTAGCAGCCGAACGCGGGCGCCGGCGCTTCCGCACTTCCTCCGAGGGCTCCCGGGCGGACGGCCGCGCTCCGGCGCGGGGGCGGAGATTTGCATGTGCGAAATAGGGAAGAGGGGGAACCACCGCTCCGAAAACCCCGGGCGGGCCTCGGCCCCGCCTCCGGCTGACGTCACGACCACGCCCCTCGGCCCCGGGCTCCAAGCCGCGGTCTGAAGGCCACCGGGGGAGGGGGATTTCTCCGGGTCCCGCGGCTTGGCGCGCGCGCGCGCGGGGCCGTCACCACGCGCCCCCGGATGCTCCTCGCGCGAGCGCGCGGCCGCCCCGAGGCTCCGCCCCCCGCCCCGGGTAGGCGGCGGCGCGAGTGACGCAAGCCGCGGGAAATCCCCGTTCCGCCAGGCGGTGCGTCCCGCTCCCTGGCCCTGCCGCGGCATCCTGGCAGGGCGACGCCAGGACACCAGTGACCCGAGCGTGCAGATCCAGGGGAGGGAAGGTGTGAGCCGCAAACCCTCCGGGGGCGGGGAAGAAGAGGAGGCCCGGGGGTGGGCAGAGGACTGGGGTCGGGCTGCAGAGGCTGCTCGGCCTCCTGACTGGCCGGCTGGCTCCTTCCTGGGCTGACTTGCTGGCTGGCGGGCTGACTGACACTGACTGACGGACCGACCGACCGCCTGGCTGACTGGATAGCAGCATCTGGCCGGACGCTGGGAGCTGAGGCGGGCGGCGCGCGGAGCCGAGCCATGGCCTCGGGTGAGTACCGAGGTGAGCACGGAGGCGAGCACCGGGGCGAGCATCTGCCAGTCCCGGGAAGGAGCTGACTGAGGCTCGGTTTGGGGTTGGGACATTCTGCCTTTCAAGTCGTCTCCTCTGGCAAATTGTCAGCCATTTAAAAAGTTACCTGCTTCGGGGTTTGCGTGCGAAATCAAAGCGGCGCACTGTAATCTGATCTCCTTGTAGTAATAGCCAGAACCTTCGAAATCCCCACCGACGTGGTTTTAGGATTAGAGCTCGGTAAAGGAGGGCAGAGGAGTCTAGCGCTTAAAGACCGGCATTGAGACGCCGGCTTACATTTTCGGACAAAAAAGAGGAACCTCAGGACCTCGGGCGAGCTTTCTGTTTTAAATCCAAACGTGCCAGTAGCTAATCGCTCTTGGGCTGACAGTTGTACACAATGTGGCATAACTGTTAGAGCCCTCGGTGGCCTTTTAACTCGTTCCAAGTGAAGGCACTAGCTCTTTCCTCCTTAGAGCTGAAGGGATTCCTTGTGTAGTGTGCTGCGCAGAGACGTCGATCCCCCTGCTCCCAGCCTGCACGAACGTTTTGTTAGCAAGAGAGCGAGAGTTCTCGATTGTGCTTTAAAATACCTAGTGGGGAGGGGGGATAAAATAACGAGTGGGAATGAGAAGTGTGATCACTTGATGTAAATGTTTCTTTGAGGGAGCACGTTTATAAGAAAGCAGTTTACTTGCTCCTTTTCCTTATAGCTAGGGCTGTCATGCTAGGCGAGTTCATCCAGCAGCCCCAGGTGGTGGTGGGCGCTATCCTGGCCATGGGAACTGAAGCCACTCCTTCAGTCTAGCGGGATGCTGACCCTTATCTTCCCGGTGACCCTGACGGTCACTGAGGAGAAGGCAGCCGACGTCTGGCAGAGAAGAGGAAGTAGAAAGCTTAATGAACTCGTTTAAGAGTTGAACAGAACAATGCCTTAACTCCTGCTGTAGGCCGTAAAGGAAACTGGGGTGTTTCACATGACACTTGATTTCAGTTTGTCTGTGGTTTTCATGAGAAAACAAGTGTAGTTTAAAATATTTCAACTTTCTCTTTACCCATTTAAATGAACCCAGGCGTTCAGGTAATCTTGTAAATTTGTCAGTATAATGCCATAACTCCTACTGTAGGCCGTAAAAGAAACTGGGGTGTTTCACATGACACTTGATTTCAGTTTGTTTGTGGTTTTCATGAGAAAACAAGTGTAGTTTAAAATATTTCAATTTTCTCTTTACCCATTTAAATGAACCCAGGCGTTCAGGTAATCTTGTAAATTTGTCAGTGTAACTCATGTTCAGATTAAAGTACAAAGAAGGCTTCGGATATTTCAGTAACTCACTGTAACCAGAAAGAGAATGTAACTTTAGTTGCATTAAAGTTGTAGAGTGGCAGGCTTTGTTAAATAAAACAGCTCTCCCCTCATCTACTTCACAGGATTTTAATATAGTACATGAATGTACTACTTGAACTTTTTTCAAGAGAAAATCATTTATTACGTAAAGTACTGTAAGGCCGCTATGATTTTAAAGTGTCATACAATTGAAATTTGTCTAAGGACACATTTTGTGCTGTTATACAAATGGTTCCCAACACTAAACAGGGGAGTTTTTAAAGAAATGGCAAGAATTTCAAAGTTGTATTCGGGTTGTATTTCTTGAGAGTGGGCTTGCTCAGCTTCTCTGAAGTCCTGGATTCCATTCTCAGTACTGGGGGGGCGGGGGCGGGGGCAGGGGCCGGGGACAGACCCAACAAACAAAAGAACATAAATCTGTAAGTTGTACTGTCATTATCTTCTCGCTTTTTTCTTAATCAAGGGCTGCACTAATTAGACTATTTAAAATGCATCATGTCATTTTAATTGTAATTCAGTTATTTGAAACTCTAGGCAAAATTAGTTTAAAGGAGTCTGGGTACATTATAAAGACCATGTAGAGAAAAAATTGTGAAATACATGTAAAATCCCCATTCCATTTGGAATAGTACGTTAAGAGCAACAACATTTGCTCAATTTATCACTAACTTAGATTCTTTTTGTAATATAGCATTGAAACCTTGAAAAGTATTCTTACTGATTATCAAGCATTTAAGACCATTTGTTCATTTCTCTCCGGATGTCATATGTAAATAGGTATGTGTAATTGAATAGGTGGTGCCTATAATGTAAAAGTATCATAGATCACGATTGCATAAGCAGAATCATATACATGCCACAAGTAAACAGGATTTTATATGATTATTCTAATTATTATTCAGGTAAATTAGCAAATTATGACTTTCTGTCTAGCCATTAAGCAGTTTTTCATTGCCCTTTTAAAAATATTGTACTTTGATTCTAGCCTTTTGATAAAATTAATTGTAATAGAAAAAAATCATTACTCTTGTGATTCTGTTCTATTTAGTCTTAGATGCTTTATGATCATATTTAAAGCTTCTCATTATTTCTTAAAATGAACAAAATGGGGGGGCACAGTTACCTTGTGTGGCACATACGGTGGTTATTAATGATTGATACACATGTCTTTGGTGAAATGTGCTTTAAATTTTAGAAAGTTTGTGTTTTGTCACATTTTTTCTTTAGTATTATACTGCTGTATCACATAACAGGAAGTACAGAAATTATTTTTGTAGACCATACTACTCACCAACTTTCTGTATATGAATTTCAAGATAACCTTTTTTTCTCTAATAAAATGCATGTAAGTGAGAGACTGCTTTCACTTTAATAATAGAGCTGGAGGTTAGGAGTGGTTAGCTAAACAAATTACTTCCTTTTTTTTAAGACTGCTCACAAATATTTCAGAAATGAAACATATGAAAAAGAGATAAAAGTGTATTCAAAATTAGTGATGTGTAATAAAGCGAATTAGTGGAGAAAATGACGGGCAAATCATAATTAGGAACACAGGGTGTGTGTGGTCTTTTTATCAAAAACAATTTAAGGAACTCAGAA
Organism: Cricetiscus sungorus; assembly: GCA_030556225.1. Lineage (NCBI taxonomy): Eukaryota > Metazoa > Chordata > Mammalia > Rodentia > Cricetidae > Cricetiscus > Cricetiscus sungorus. The sequence continues at coordinate 15,669,340 of JANBXA010000491.1, read as the reverse complement.
TAATTTTGTCTCAGTTTTCTCCCCTCTGTGTTCTCTGAATAATTGTGTTTATAAACACATGATCTGAATATTGCAAAGGAGAATACATTTATCCAACAGTAATTGTTCATGTGAAATTTGTATTTAACTGAATCTCTTGCATTTTAAAGTCTGAAACCCTAATAGAGATTATTTGATGCTGCCATGTGTTTTTTATTATAGGAAAGATTTTAAACATTACTTTGTCATTCTAGCAGGTAAAAACCTTAGGACTTAGTTTTTTCCTGTACCTACAGCAGTAAAATCTTACTGCAAAGTGTTTCCTACCCTTTGATTTGCCTTGGGGTATGTATATACATCAGTTGAATGCCTCTGCTTGAAAGTCAGCTGGGTGTTTTGAATTTCTTATATATACACACATGTATTTGTACGTGTGTGTGTGTGTGTGTGTGTGTGTGTGTGTGTGTGTGTGTGTGTGTGTGTGTGTGTTTCACATAGGGTCTCATGTAACTCGGGACAGCTATGTAACTATGATGACCTTAAACTCTTGATTCTCCTGCCTCAGACTCCTGAGTGCCAGAACTTCAGGTGTGAGTGACCAGGTCTGGCTTGAATTAGGTTTTGATGGACCTGTCTGGAAGAAAAAAGGATAACTTTTAATTACTTTTTTTCAGATGATATTTGGGAATGTATGATATTTTAGCTGTTTGTTCCTTTGGATCCCAGGCAAAGTCTGTTACATAGGATTTATATAAGAGAGAGGCACTCTGATCCTCTGTTCTCAATTCTGGTTGGTATGACCATCATTTGTGTGCTATAGTGTTAATAATAAGGGAGTGATAGTTGTTCAAAATAATGCTTTGTTAAAGAAAACAATCAAAATCTAGCTTTAGAATGTTTTCTACATTGCACTTGAGTAAGTTTTCTTTCTCTCTCCTCTCTCCCCCCCCTTCCCCCCTCTCTTTTGTGAGTGGAATAGGAAAAGGAATGATGACTAGCCCTCATTGTTTTGCCTGCTTTATCCCTAATCTCCTCTATACTTGGATCTGACTTTAGGTTGATTGCCTGAATAACTTCATTGTTGTTTTTACTTTCTTATGTTTTAGAGAATTTTGTCTTCAGAGTATTAACTTGGAAGGCTTTTTCAGAAATCTAACTGGGCTTTTTTCTTGAAGAGCTTTGTTTCTCTTCAGATCTATGTGAGGTTAGGGTATGACTTAAAGTTTGGAAAAGCTACCTAGGTGGTTTCTGAAGTACAGCCCCAGGACAAACTTTATTCCAGGGACTACTTTGAATCTAAATATTTGCCTTGTGTTCTTCAGGTAGCATACTGATTTTAGATTATAGGTTATAGCCATATCTGTTGTTGTGATTTTATGCTTAATTGCTTTTTTCTTGTTATATAAATAAAGTAATTGATTTTATTCAAAACCTTGGTTGTAATTACATCTCTTTAGTTTAATGACTTGTACGACTTTTGTTCTTTCAACAAAACATCTCATGGAACAATTTCACTCTTTATTGTTCTTTTCATATCTTGTCTGTGGTCTTAGACTCAGAAGACATCCATCTGGTAGTAAAATTTGTTAGTTTGTTGGATTATGACTTCTTCACTGGTATGTTATTAAAAATTGTTAGTGTGTATATATGTATGTATATTACAAGGCAGTAGTGCTACATCCCTTTAATCCCAGCACTTGGGAGGTAGAGGCAGGCAGATCTCTGAATTCAAGGCCAGTCTGGTCTATTAAGCAATTCCAGGGGCCACTGAAACTGTCTCAAAAGATAAACAAACAAAAAGAATAGAATAATAATAGTATTTTTCTCAAAATTTCATATTATTTTCAAGTTTAGTTTTATCATCTCTAAGATGAGATAATAATAATACCATTTCTCTAAATGAAGATTGAAGATAAAAGGATCAGTGAAAAATACCTATGTGTATATTTTAATTAGTATATGTGCACTTAATTCTGACTTCTAATTCTAGCAATAACATTCTAGTGGGTATGCCTATTTTATATATAATTCTGACACTTGATTTATTTCTAACATTTCAGTGTAATTTTTTTTTAATTTTAAAATCTCATACTTGAATTAGTAAATAGAAATTAGTACATGAGTAAATAGTAAATATCAATTAGTAAATAGTAAAAGAATATAAATAGTAAAAATTAGTAAATAGAAAAAAGAAAATTAAGTTTGCTTAATGTTTTCAAAGAGCATTCTTTTTTGCCTAAGTGCACATAGAATCTTAAGTACATTGCAAGCAGTATAGTTGTAATTTAAAGGTTATTCTAGCCAGAATTAGCATTTACAATGAAATTCAAAATACAGGGTTCAATCCTTACTGTCCTAGTTAAAGAAAATTAAATTGGTTAGAAACTATTTTGAAAACATTTCTGTGCAACTTTCAGTAATCTGGGTTGAGTATTTATTTTCCCCAAGGTTCCCTGATTTATAATTTTCCCTGCTTCCTCTCCATTGAGAACTGCATTTTTGCATTTTTCATCTTCAAGAAGAGGAATGGCATTGCAAAACGGTACTGAAGAAGAACACGATTGGCTCATTGTACTGATATATAATACAAATGATTTCATACTGTTAAGATATGAACAGATAGGAGAAAGCATGAAGGTGTAGTTCCAGTTCCTACAAAGCAATATTTTTTTCAGTTATAGAGGAATCTAATAAGGAGGAACTGATTAATCATTTACACAGTACTTTAATTTTTGAATAACTGACACAAAAGAGCTTTGAGATTTTAATCTCAACAGTTGTTAATTTAAGGCATTAATAAATAATACAGTTTCTGCCATAAGTAACTTGAAGAAGTAAAACATGTAGCATTAGTTTAATAACAAAGAAATCTGTAATCCTGGTACTTGAAAGGTGAAGTCTAAAAGACAGAAGTTCAAGGAAAGCATCAAGCTACACATTGAGTTTGAGGCCAGCCTAGGTTACTTGAGATCCTGTCTCAAAAAAAAAAAAACAAAAAAAAGGTAAAAGGAGGGTGTAGCTTAATTGGTAGAGTAGCTGCCCAGTAGTTGAAAGCCCTGGATTTGATCCCCAGCACTGTACAAAGCCCTATGATAGTGGAACCTGTAATTTCAACACTTGTTCAAAGGCTAGCCTAGGCTACAGAACAACTTAGAGGCCTGCTCTCAGATGAGATCCTGTCTCAAATAATAATAATAATAATAAAAACATGTTAGTTAATCTTCCTTAAACTAATGTTCTTTGGAATAATTCTTTAAGCAAAAAAAACTATGTTGGTGTTCAGCATTGTTTCTCATCCTGTGGGGCCACATATTAGATATGCTGCATATCAGATATTTACATTATGATTCATAATTGTAGAAAAATTACAGTTATGAAGTAGCAACAAAAATAATGTTATTGTTGGGGGGTCAGCACAACATGAGGAACTGTGTTAAAGGATCACAGCATTAGGAAGTTTGAGAACCACTGATTTACAGAAGGGAAAGTTATTTCCAACTGGGGGAATGTATATAAATCAGACTATAAATTCTGAAACTTGGTTTTTAGTGAGGCTTTTTATCAATGAAGAGTTTCTTTTTAGTTTAGTTTGTTTGAGACAGGATTTCTCTGTGTAGCCTGGCTCTCCTGGAACTAAACTCTGTAGATCTGGCTGGCCTGAAACTCAGATCCACCTACCTCTGTGATGCGATTAAAGAAGTACACCACCACCACCACCACCACCACCACCACCACCCAGCTCAATGAAGAGTTTGTACAAGAGGAAAAATAAATGTAAATGCATGATATTACATGACAATATTTAGGTAATTCAATAACTAATTTCATATTCCTATGTATTTCATAATTTCATAGATATACTCACTGTTTTAAAGAAATATATAACTTACTTTGAATGCCCCTACCGTGTTTTTTATACTTCTTCAAAAAAGTTAACAGCTACTCTTAATGGTGTCATTCTATATCAATTCTCCACCAAAACACCTTTTAAAAAGTAGTAGGCTGGGATTTATTTGACGTTATAGTTCAACCACATAAATTCCTTAAGATGCCACTGGAAAAAAATCATGTTAAATTTAACAGAATTGAAAAGAATGTACATTCTCTTAAATAGTTTTACAAGAATACAAGATATAGCTGGGCAGTAGTGGCATATGCCTTTAATTCCAGCACTCAGGAGGCAGAGACAAGCGAATTTCTATGAGTTCAAGGCCAACCTGGTCTACAGCTGAGTTCCGGGATAGCCAGGGCTGTTAACACAGAGAAACCCTATCTGGAAAAACAAAAACAAACAAACAAGGTATGAATATTTAAAATTGAGATGTAAAGTTTACATTTATGATGATTTATAAATTGTGAAATATTCATTTGCTTATCCTTTTAGTGATTATTATGAACTTGGTTGAATTAAAGTCAAGTTTCTCCCACAATTGGTTTTTTGTTTGTTTGTGTTCTTTTGTTTTCAGTAGTACTGGGATTGAGCCCAGGTCCTTGGGGCCTGTTTTCTGTAATTGAATAAGCAAATGAGTGATAGATTTAGAGCAAGAGGTCTGAATAAAATTAAAGGTAGCAATAATTTATTGAGTAGCTCAAAGTAGAAACCACATAGCACAAGTGATTGTATGTGTGTTTGTTGTGTGTGTGTGTGTGTGTGTGTGTGTGTGTGTGCGCGCGCGTGCACATGCACATGTTTATGCATAGGTGTGTGTATATGTTCAAGTATGCTTGTGTGCACCAGAGATTAACCTTGGGTTGAAGGTGGACTTTTATTTCCTGTCTGCCTGTTCCTAAATAACTGGCATGGAGACTTTATATAAATTATAAATTCTTGGCCAATAACTCAGGCTTATTACTGATTAGCTCTTACAACTTATATTAACCCAAATTTCTAAGCTAAGTTCTACCAAGTGCCTCATAGTTTGTTATCTCATTTTGTACATGTCTTGCTTCCTCTGTGTCTGGCTGGTTACTACTGAGACTCTGCCTTCTTTCCCAGGGTCCTCTAGTCTGGTCCTCCCACCCAGTCTCTTCCTGCCCAGCTATAGGCCCATCAGGTCTTTATTAGCCAATGAGAGTAACAAATATTACAATGTACAAAGATTATTCCACAGCACTGGGTGTTAATTAACCTTGGTTCTCTAGGAGTTGTCACCTTGTTCTTTGAGACAGAGTATTCACTGGTACCTAGTACTCAACTATTAGGCTAGGCTGCCTAGCCAGTGAACATCAGGTTTCCTCCTGTCTCCTCCTACCCCACACTGGGCTTACAGGTATAGGCTACCATGCCTGACTGTTTTATGTGGATGCCGGAGATTGAATTCAGGATCTTGTCCTTGAATGGCAAGCACTTTTCTGACTGAGCTGTCTCCCCAGCTCCTAGCCACCCATGATTAATTACCAAACTACTGCCAGTTTTGTTTTGTTTTTTTTTAATGATATTTTATTCTTATAATAGCCATATTTCAGACATACCCATATTGTTATCATATGACAGTATTATATACTTATCTATGGATTCATTTTCCTTAGTTCATTGTTATTAACTATAGTGTAAAATATTAAAAAGAAAATTCAATAAATAAATAAAAACCTTTAAGTAACTCATCATAGTAGTTTGCCACATTGCTCTATTTTATTATTGCTAATCCCTTATATGTATACACTTATAGGAGAAAAAATCGTATATATGTGTATATGTAAGTAATTTTTAAATTGATTATTTTCTCTCTTTTCTTCAGTCTACTACCATCAGAATTCTTATTCTAGACTACTAATCTGATGTTGTGATTCCCCTGAATAAAAGCATTGATTCCTTTCCACGTATAGAATGAAATCCATATTACTGAATGTGTTTGGACTTTCAGTACTCTAAGAGTAGAATTGTACTCAGCTTCCATTAGTGATTAATGCACCTTGTATAGACAATTACTTCCCCTTTTCTAGAATGTCTTTTCACTCTTATTTTGTTACATTTTTTCCCTCTTAAACTGTTAGATTCCTCTTTTGTTCTTATTATAATTTTCCTCAGAATTTTGTTAGAACTCTCCTCCTTTTTGTATTCTAATAATTGTGATGTTTGCCTCACTGTTGAATATAAGGCCCTTTAGAGTAGCAGTTGTGATGATGGTGTGATAGTGACATCACTGTCTTCAAGACGGCATCTGAAGTAATAGTAGTACCATTTATTGACTACCTCTTGTATGTGTGACACTTGCTAAGAATTTAACACATATTTTACAGAGTATATTAACAATAAGATATAATTAACTGGTATCTTGCCAGAATCTTTCTGGGTCTTGGTTTCTTTTGAGACTAGCACTTAAGAGACAAAAGTAGCCTCCTACAAGTTCATGGTCAGTTGGATATACACAGTAAATTCTAGAAGGAAAAGGCTGGGTGATACAGCCTTGTCCCATACTGTATTTAAAAGATCCATTGTTTCACCATATCTCAAGATTGTTTGCATTCTAACAGGATAAAACTTAGTGAAATGGAATTGTGATTTGGGGAATTTATACTCTTAAAATAAAATACATAGCTACCTATCCTAATTTGTAAACACAATTGTCTATTTTGAACTTTTATTTCCATGACTTGGCTAATAAAAAAGGGAGAAGATGCGTATGTTTTTAAAGCTTTATTGATATTCAATTAACTAATTGTAAGGTAATAATTATATATAAACTTTTTTGGTTTTTAGTTTTAAGACAAGATTTCTTTATGACCAAGACTGATTAATTATTGTTATTCTCTATTTAAACCTGAACTTCATATTAGGACCCAAAGATGGACTTTAGAGGTAGTCACTTGATCTTTTTGTCTACTCTGACTGGCCTGAAATTCGCTGTATAGATCAGGCTGGTCTTGAACTCACAGATATCAGCCTATCTTTGTTTTTGAGACAGCTAATATTAAAGTCCTGGCCCACACACCTGGAAATAAATAAATAAATAAATACACACACACACATACATACATAAATAATGTGTTCGTGTATGTACATATACAAACATACACACATATATACATATGTACCTTAACACAATAAAAATAAACATAAACATGTCCACCATCCTCCAAACTTTCTCATCTATTGGCTTTAAACAAATAGTCATCACCTTTATTTAATTATAGATTGGCTTATTATTCTAGAGTTTCATATAAATGGATCTTATAGTATGTACTTGTTTTAGATTAGCTTTTTACACTCAATACACATACTTGATAGTTGTATGTATCAGTATTTTATCCTGAGGGTGCATATTTTGAATTACATTTGTTATGGAAGGTAAATTATTTTATTTTATCCATATTTTATGTTACATTTTGGAGGAGATTCAGATAGAACTGATGTGAAAATTTAGTTGCGCCTAAAGTCACTTCTGGAGCTTGTTTTAGTACATTGTGTACCAATATTCCAGACTTATGTGTACAAGGATTTAAGTACATTTAATTTTTAATGAGTATCTATCTTATCATGTACTTAGAGTCTAGTTTAAAATAAAGCACATTTTACTCAGTTTTGGAGTATAACATACTTCTGGATATGATTTTTTTCACCTTTCTTGGGAAATGTTGGGAGAAAACCCTTCTAATTGGCCTCATGTGGTTATCTCAGAACTTAATACTGTCATTAGCTATAGCTATTAAGCAATAAGGCACTAATCAATTGTGTGCTAATACTACACAGGAGTTCAGTTTGTATGAGGGAAAAGGTATCTTCCTCATCTAGTGTTTGATGACTACATTTGAACCTTGCTTTGGTGTGTTGTTTTTTTAAAAACCCAAGCCATTAAAATCCATTATGTTGCTATTCTAATCTCATTGCCCTGTCCCTTTTAAAATTTTCAGGTGGATATAATCCCTATGTAGAAATAATTGAACAGCCAAGACAGAGGGGAATGCGGTTTAGATACAAATGTGAAGGGCGTTCAGCAGGCAGCATTCCTGGGGAGCACAGCGCAGACAACAATCGAACATACCCGTCCATCCAGGTAACAGGCCTTGTCTTCAGGGTCTCACTTTTAGTGGTTCATATTTCACTACGGCAGTTCCATTAAAGGCCCAGTCTCTTGTTTGTGTTCGGTTTTGCTTTGAGACAGGGTTTCTCTGTGTGGTCCTAGCTATCCTGGAACTCATTCTGTGAACCAGGCTGGCCTCAACGTCAACAGATTCACTTGCTTCTGCCTCTCAAGGCTGAGATTAAAGGGGTGCACCACTATCGCCTAGTGGAAGGCTCAGTTTCTTCCACAGTCTTTTTGCCCCCCTCCCCTGTCTTTTTTGTTTTTTGTTTTCTTTTCTTTGAACTTGCTTTGCATTAACCAGATGTGTAGGGAGATCTAAAAATGTAGAATCTTTCTTGCTATAGTTCACGTATTATTGTGACTGCAGTGATCCACGGTGCTTACTGTACACTGACAGCCTTAGATCTGGTCCCTTTTGTAAACAAAGCTTTTAGTGAGTAAAAACCATTCTCTGTATACTGGTGAGGGGTAATTATTGTATATGTTAAACAAAGATTTGGAAACTCTAATTTTTTTTTTTTTTTTGCAATCTTTCAATCCCCCCTCCTTTTTTCCTTACCAGTATTGCATATCTCCAGTACTCTTACTGATGCCATCTAAATTATCACTGTTTTCTCTGTGTGTCTAAGGTGTGTGTATGTAAGGGGTGTGAGGCACTCTTGTACCTCAATGCCCATGAGGACGTCAGGACAGCTGTAGGTGGGTTGGTGCTTTCCTTCCACCTTTTTGAGGCAGGGTGTCTCTGTTGTTTTGTCATTTCATATGCCAGGCTACCTTGTCCACTAGCTTCCAGAGTCATCCTGTTTCTGCTTCCCACCTCCTGATAGCAGAGTTGGTATCACATGTGCTCAAGCTACCAGTCTTTCTATATCGTTTTTGACAGACAGTACTAGGGACTGAATCTTAGGAATGCTAAGATATCACTGAGATAGATCCCTAGCCTGTGAAAGTAGTTTTTGATTGAAAATGAATTAGGCAAATGTACCATATAAAGTATGTTTATGCCACATGTATAAATTATGTTAATTTGCCTCTTAAGTTTTGTAATTTATTTGTTCATGTTTGGTGTTTTGAAACAAAATTTCACTAGACTAGGCTAGCCCCAAACTTGTAGTGATATTCCCTCTTACCTCTGCTTCCTTAATACTGGGACTATAGGCATGTACAATCATGCCTGGCTGATTATTATCATTTAAATGCCAATTTAAAAGCTTAATAGTGAGTTGGTATAGTAGCCATGCCTGTTATCCAAGGATTTGGGAGGTAAAGACAGGCAGATCTTGAGCTTGAGAACTGCCTAGACTACATAAGAAGTTCCAGGCCAATCTGGACTTTTAAAGCAAGACATTGTCTCAACAAATAAATGAAAACAAAGTAAAAATTAGTCAGGGGGGCAGAGAGTGGGGGCTCACACCTTTGATCCCAGTGCTTGGGAGGCAGAGGCAGAGGCAGAGGCAGAGGCAGAGGCAGAGGCAGGAGGATCTCAGTGAGATTGAGGTCAAGACTGGTCTACAGAGTGAGTTACAGGACAGCCAGTACTGTTACACATAGAAACCCTGTCTCAAAAAAATCAAAAAACAACAACAAAAACTAGTCAGGGCAGAAGTACCCACTGAAATCCCATCTAGCTGGGAGGCTGTGATAGAAAGATTACGTGGGTACACAAACTAGTGTGGATAAATCATCTCAAAATAAAATGTGAAAAATGGTTCTTAATCTTTCATCATTAGGTCTGAAATCACTGCTTTGTAACTAGCTTGTTTACAGTTTATTTTATTGAACCTAAGGAGAATCTAAAGTTAAAACTTAAGTCAATTACTAAGTTATATATTTATTTCCAAATTGCTCTTTTTGTTTTAACTGATATATAGATGCTGAAATTATACATGTTAATGGGATGTCTTGTAATGTTTGATACATGTATACATCCTGCAATTCTTAAATCAGGTTAAACATACTTAGCTCCTCAAACATTTATCATTACTGTGGAAACATTCAAAGTCCTCCTAGATATTTGAGATATACAGTATATTTGTACTTGTTACCTGGAACTTTTTGTCCCATCTACTGTAAAAATTGAACTTTTAAAAAGATTTTATTTTTATACATGTATGTGTATATCTGTGAAAATGCATACTCAGGGGTGGAGGCCCACATAGGCCAGAAGAGGGTATTGGATCCCGTGAAGCTGAAGTTACAGGCAGTTGTGAACTGCCTGATATGGATGCTGAGATCTGAACTCTGGTCCTATGGAAGTCTATGAAGTGCTCTTCATTGTCGATTTATCATTCCAGCCCTATAACTTCATGCTTTTAAGTCACACTTTTTGGCAACATTATGGATTGGGGTTTTCTAAGTTCTTTTAAGTATTCAAATGGAAGACATACATCAAAAAGTTAATTTAAAAATTCGATTCTTCCGATCTTGTGAGTCATTTTAGATCCTCCTTAAAAAAATTGTTCTTAAATTTTATTTATAAATTTATACAAAGCATTGCAGACCAATGTGCCTTGACCCTCATGCCTTGCTCCCCTTCTCTTTAATTACTCTGTAGTAGAAGTGCAGGCATTTCCGAGCTCTGCCTTGCTGTTGGCATCCATATACAACCAAAAGCACAGCTAGTCCTGAAGACTGCTCTCCTCCAGACATTTTTTGATGAGATAGTTCAAATAGTTTGGAAGAAGGTTCCTGGGAAGAGACAGTGATCTTGCTGCTGCTCCTTTTGAAGGTCACAACACTCCACCAAGATTCCTAGCTTTCCCCCTCTTCAATCTCTCTGAGGGACTGCTGGAAACTAGTAGCATCCACCATTCTGTTTTCTAGAGAGGTATGCAGTCAAGGGTGAATTTCAAAACCTGATTTTCCCACAAGCTTTTTCCATTGGCTGTGTGTCCTCAGAGGACTGTTTTTGTTATTGTTGTTTGTTTGTTTTTAATTTTTGAATAGTTTTAGATTCTCTCCCTCTACCCTACCCGTGTGTGTGTGTGTGTGTGTGTGTGTGTGTGTGTGTGTGTGTGTGTGTATGTGCGCGCATGCACACGTGTGTAAGCGTGCACAAGTAGAGGGCAGAGGGCAACTTGCAGGGCAGTTCTGTCTGTGTACTTCTTGGAGACAGTACCATCTCAGCAGCCCTTAATTCTTCTTAAATCATATTAGTTTACGCATCAAAATTATATGTATGATTTGTATTCTTTCTGCTCCAACAGGTCCTAAACACTTTACAGCTTGGATTCTTTATCTATCAGCCTATTTTGTAGTCTTTACCTCTCTTTCATCTAGAAAGACAGTAAATATTTCTTGATTACTATTCGTTTTTTTTTTTTTTAAAAAAAAGAGGGAAGTAGCAGTGGGTGAATACAATCAGTATACATTGTATAACTACACATATATAACTTTCAAAGAATAAAATACAAAACATCCAGGTGCAGTGTGCATGTCTTTAATCTCAGAATTTAGGAGGCAGAGGCAGGTGGGTCTTATTTGTTTGCTATTATTTCCAGTGTGGCCTAAATATGTTTTTTTCAAGGACTACTTATGGTATGACACTGTAACTAAGAGCAAAGCATTTGAAAGCCTAACTTCTAAATATTTCCTTGTGCTCTGTGATTAAAATAAAATGTATCAATATTGCAAACAATGTTGACCCACACATTTAATGCCAGCACTCAGGAGTCAGAGGCAAGCCTGTCTACAGAGTGATTTCCAAGGCTACATAGAGAAACCTTATTTGGAAAAAATAAATAAATATAGGTATCAACTTTATGTATTTAGTATTTTTTAGACAGGATCTCATATAGCTCATGTGAACCTCAAACTCAGCATGTAGCTAAGGAGGACTCTGAACTTCTGAAAATTGCTGTCTATTCTTGAATATGGTTACTATGGTACTGGAAATCAAACCCATGGCCTTGTGCATGATAGGCAAGCATTCTGCCCACTGAGCTATATTCTTAGCCTGCTTTGCATTTGATTTTTTGAGACAGGTTTCTCTGTGTAGCCCTGGCTGTTCTGGAACTTGCTCTATAGACCAGGTTAGCCTTGAACTTACAGAGATCCACCTGCCTCTACCTCCAATTGCTGGGGATTAAAGCACACCACAATGCCCAGCATGCTTACTTGTTTTAAAAGGAAAATAAATAGGCAGATGATAAAGTTAGATGAAATTGGAGGGGGGGCATTTCAGGGGTTCAGAGAACTTTAATTTCAAGTAAGCTGTTGAATATTTGAACTTTAGCCAGTGCCGACTTCATTATATAAATTGAACTTGAATTTAGTGGATAAGATTTTCATATTTGTTTGCTTTTAAAACAGGGTATTATTGTATGTAGTCCTAGCTGGCATTGAACTTGTGCCAATCCTGTTTTAGCTTTCCAAATGCTAGGACTACAGTTATACCCATGTAGTAGATCTGTTCTTAACAAGATATATTTATGGATTGCATAATTAATTTCCCCTTTCAGGTTATGAACTATTATGGAAAAGGAAAAGTGAGAATTACATTAGTAACAAAAAATGACCCATATAAACCTCATCCTCATGATTTAGTTGGAAAAGACTGCAGAGATGGCTACTATGAAGCAGAATTTGGACCAGAGCGCAGACCTCTGTTGTAAGTATACAGTCACAGAAATCTTTGGCAAAGAACAAGGAAATAATTTTAGGTTTTAGCAAAATTAATTTCATATTTAATTTACTATATATATACATATATTTAAATTTTTAATTTTGTTTTTCATCTGTCAGGGACACACATGTGCTACGGGGTGCATGTGGAGGTCGGAGTTGGTTTTTTCCTCCACCATGTGGACTCTCAGGATTGAACTTGGGTCACTAGGTGTGCCTGTAAAGATTCAGGCATTATGCTGGCCTGCCCCTGTCACCTGGCAGAATGCATTCAGGCCCTACCCTGTCAGCCCAGCGTCCCACGGTTGTGTAGTCTGCACACAGGTGCAAAGGATTATTTAAAAGAAAGACCCCCGCCCACTGCCTGCTCTCTTTCCCTCTCTTTTCCCTGCTGTTACCTGTGTCTCCCTTTTGTCCTCTATCTTCTCTCTGTGTTTCTGTGTTTCTTTACCTCCTTTCTGCCCCCCCCCACCTTTTCCTTTCTAATAAAACTTCTCACGAAGCTCTGTCTGCCAGGCATGCTTGTCCCTCCACCTTGGTCACCCTTGCCTGCCATGGAATCTGCCAAGGTTCCCCACTCAAGATCCCCTAAGCTTCATCATAACAGTGATGGCAGATGCCTTTACTGCCCGAACCATCTCAGCAACCTGATATTTACATTTTTTGTTTTTTTACTATTGGCTTTAGAGCTGTTCTTTCATTCTTTATTAATAGCATCACATATGATAGTCTGCAGAAGTACTTCCTTGATAATTGGAGATTTAGATAGCTCATGTAGCCTAAGCTAGATTCAAACTTGCTATGTAGAATGAGTTTGAACTTATCTTCCTGCCTCCACCTCCCAAATCCTGACACAGCAGGTAACACCACCATGTCTGGTTCAGCAGGAGTACTTGTTTTTCTGTTTTTGTTTTGTTTTAAATATATGCTTTTATTTTTTTCTTAAGACAGGGTTTATATAGGCCAGGGTGGCCTTTCAGAGGACCCAGCTAATGAGAGTATAGGAGTGAGGTTATATCCATAAAGCACCACCTTAGTTTATGCAGACAGAACTCAAGACAGATTGCCATCATGTTAGGTCATGTTAGGCCAGCAATCTGACAACTGAGTATGTCTGCCACTTCTTATCTTCTAAGTTTGGGCTGTTTTGAGACAGAATTTCACTGTGTTGCTCAGCCTAGCTTCCCACTTGTAGTGATCCTCCTGTCTCAGCCTCCAAAGTACCGGGATTATAAGTAAGCATGCATTACCCTATATGGATGGGTGTACTTCTTTATAATTATTGAAAGTAAAGAAAACACATTTTATGTTGTGATTTATCTCTCCATCTATGAAAATTTTTGAGGCCAGCCAGGAGTGCACAGCAAGACATTGTCTCAAAAGAGTTTCTCTTATTAATAGTAATAACACAAAACACAAAAAGCCCTACTAATGCACATTTGAGAAGAAGTATTACTTCCTGCATTACTTCAACTTCCACCAGTGTTTTAAACTCTCAACCACTTGTGTCTTAAAATACTCTTCTAGATTTCTGTGAAGACAAACTTGTTTTAATTCATAGTTTTCTGGCCGTTCTTCCATATGGCCCCTGTGTTTTCATCTCTGTCACACTAGTGCCTCTAATCTCTCCCTCTCTGTCTCTCTCTGTGTCTCTGTCTCTCTCTGTGTCTCTGTCTCTGTGTCTCCGTCTCCGTCTCCCTCTCCCTCCCCCCCCTCTCTCTCTGTCTCTCTTTCTCATTTTGAGACAGGATTTCTCTGTGTAGCCCTGGCTGCCCTTGAACTCAGAGATCCACTTGCTTCAGCTCTTGAGTGCTGGGACCAAAGGTGTGCATCTCTAACCTTACATTGCAGTAAGAAGAGTATCCTTTAGTTTCCTCTGCTCGCAATGCTCTTTCATAGGGCCGTTTCATGATCTTTTCCTTTCATCTTCCTAATCCAGTTCATATTATCACTCCCCACAGAAAGCCTGCCTACCAACCTTGAATTGATCCAATTATATGCTCCTTCCCATAAAGTGTGTTTACCTTCATAAAAGTTGTTATGATTCAGTTGACTGTTTTTGCCTATGATTATCTGGTAGTTCACCAGACTTGAGCTAGCAGGTTTTCCTGTAAATGGCTAGTAGTATTATAGGCTTTACAAGCCTTTTGGACTCTCTGTCCTACTCAACTCCGCTGTTGCTGTGGGAAAGTGGCCACAAATAATACGTGAGTGTATGGACGTGTTTGTGTTTTAATGCAAACTTTATTTGCAAGAAGAGCAGTATGCTGAATTTGGTCCATGAATTAGAATTTGCCAATCCCCATTCCAGACACTGAGGTTCCATGAAGGGAGAAATTGTATATCTCCATTCCTTTCTAGAATTTTAATTCACAGTTGGAATTCCAAAATGTGTATGATTATGAAGGAATAAATGGGAGAATGAACCAAATAGCCTAATGCTTCTTGGTGTCCGTAAATCAGATTTTTCCCCCCTCATTCCCTTCTTTTCTCTTTCTTCTAGTGTTGAGTGTCATGAGTGCTGGACAAGTATTATACTACTGAGTTAATAATGCCCTCGCTCTTGGAATTTTGAAACTCCCCATTACTTTTAATATTCTAAGCATAACAGATGGGACTATTCAGATGAAACAAAACTAAGTAGTGTATAGTAGATTGAAGAAGTCTTTGAAACCTTTTATTAGAGAAAAACTAAAAACCACACTAAGAATCTTTCAAGAAAGAATTATTTTGTTGAAGGATTTCAAGGAAGGATTAAGAATTCATAACGTAATTATTTTTGTTATTGGAGATGGAGGAAGGAAATGGCAAAGTTATTTTAGGTGCTAATAAAGTCACAGGTGTGAGTGTCAAGCATGAAGCATGAACATAAAGGCAGCATGAATGTGGAGTAAGGTGACCCAGGCAGCCTCTGGCTGCAAGTGCCAAATGAAATGTGAAGAAATAGTGATGTTCTTATCACTGAGTTTTGCTTCCTTATTCACACCCACCCATCTTGAATGATGTCATGGATTTTCCATGTGGGAACAAGTATGACTGGGTGGTGGTAGGGGAGTTCCCCCCACCATCATCTGTATTACACATATGCAAATGAATAATATTTGTAGCTATTGAGAAGTTTTCCATAAATGACCTTTTGAAACTTGCTAAGTATTGTTAATATTAAAACTCTCTAATTAAAAAACACTTTGCTCCTTTTATTGTAATCCTATAACATGGCATAAAGTGTATTTTATAATCTATGAAAACCTTGAGGCCAGCCTAGAGTACACAGCAAGACAGTATACAGCTGCTCACTGGGATTTGATGTATTTGATGATACACTTTTCAGTGATGAGCTAGGGAGGCAGCATAAATGAACAGAGGAATCAAGTATAAGGAGGCTAACCAGGTCCTTCACCAAAATGGAGACACTGTACATAAATGAGGCCACAGGTGTCTCTCTGCCCAAGTGCTGTCAAACCTCTAAAATGTTCACAAAGCCAGGAATACTGATGTTCATCTCTAATTACTTGACTTTTAAGTTCCTTAATGTGTACAGATTTTTAAGTGCAGTTACCACTCCTGTACAGTTTTTTTAAAAATATAGGTTAATATTGCTTATAGGAGCAAGACATACTGCCTTTGCACTTCTTGATACACAAATTTTAGTTAATTGATCATGAATTTGTTTGGAAGGTGAAATTTTGCTTTTTGATGGTTTTTGTTTTTTAATGTTTATCTACTTGATATACTTGACTAAGCATATTGGTAATATATCATTACAAAATAGTGTATTTAAAAGTGATATAGTACTGTATATACTTTTTTTGGGTTTGACCTTTTGAGACAGGGTTTCCCATAGTCTAGGCTAGCCTCAAACTTGCTAGGCAACTGAGGATGGTCTACTTGCTCCCATTTCCCTAGCTGGAATTAAAGGCATGTGCCACCATGTGCTCTATTTTTCTATTGACAATTCTCTTAGACACTCCTACTTTTTGTTACTCTTGTATCTTTATTATCACAATTAGAGTAGGATTCATGATCTAATAGCTGGATTTGACAGGAAGGTGACTTCTCAGTGTCGAATATGTTTGATTTCTGTCATATTTTTGTTTATTTATGATACGATTTTGACAGTTTCATTTTTTTGGCTTTTAGTTTTCAAAATTTGGGTATTCGGTGTGTAAAGAAAAAAGAAGTGAAAGAAGCTGTTATTTTAAGAATAAGTGCAGGAATCAATCCTTTCAATGGTAAGTATTTTGTTATAATTTCTCTTATAATTTGGGTATGAATGGACTGTGATTTCTATTTGTAATTTTACTTGTTGACCTATATGTGTACCTGAGGAATCAAGTGTACTTAAGTAGACAGGGGCCTTTGTTTTCTTTGAGGAAGCCTCCCCCTCTTCTTTCTTATTGATTATTTTGACATAAAAGTCTTCCTTTGTATTTCTGACTGGTCTGTTACTACATATGGCAGACCGACCTTGAACTCCCAGCAATCCTCCCTCATCATCCTCCCAAGTGATTGGATTGTAGGTGTGAGCCACCATATCTGGTAGAATAAACAAATGAAAAACTAAATCCTTTCCCAGGTGTTTTGATTATTTTTGAATATGATTTTTCCTTATGCTACTCATCCAACAAACAGTATTCACTTTTCTTTCTGAATGCTGAATATGCACTATGTTGTAATATACTTTCCTCCCTCACCCCCACAGTTGTTTTTTAATAGAAATCTCACACAGCTCACATGACTTGAATTGCTGTTTTACTGAAGCTGGTCTTGTCCCTGCCTCTGCCTCCCAAGTTCTGCCATTACAGACAGGCGTGCAACACCATACCTGGCCATTCAAAATATGTTTTTAGACTTGTTTAGGTTTTAAAGTATGAATTTTTTGCCTGCTTGTGTGTATATGAACATGTGTGCCTGGTACCCTTGAAGGTCAGAGGAGGGCATCAGAATCCCTGGAACTTGAGTTACAGATGGTGATGAGTCACCATGTGGGTTCTTGAAATCAAATCCATGTCCTGTAGAAGAGCAACAAAAGTGCTCTTAAGCACTGAGGCCTCTCTCTAGCCCTTTAAAACCTTTTTGTAGTATGTTTTTGTATTGGCAAAATATGTCTTGCTGTTTAGTACATTCTATTGGTAATAGCACTTACCAATCATTTTACTTTTATTGTTTTGGGGAACAGGGTCTTACCGTATAATACAGATGCCATATCCTTCTCTTACCATGCCCAGTTTAAGCATTTTTTGTTTGTTTGTTGTTTGTTTGTTTTTAAGACAGGGCCTAATGTGTTTTGGACTGGTCTCAAACTCACTGTATAGCCAAGAATGACTTGAATTTTCTGATCCTCCTGCCTCCACCTCCCAGTACTGGGGTCATCATCACACTTGGTTATGCACTGCTGGGGATTGAATCAAGGTTTCTTTGTGTGCTAAACAAGCACTCTGCCAACTGAGCTGCTTCCCTGACCCCTAAGCATTTCTTCTTTACCACACTATCTGGGTATGGCATCTGGTATCTTTTAGCATTCTTTATTGCTAAATGGATAAATGATTGCTGAAGTGGATGCAGTTATTCTTACTTTAAAAAGTCTTTATTCTAAAGTCATGTGTAGCTACTTAAATAGTTTTGTTGGTCTAGGCATGGTAGAGCACACGTGTAATTCAAGCTACTTGAGATTGCATCCTCAAACTCACGATGTAGCCAAGGATAATCTTGTATTCTATCTGTGCCTTTAGTCACTCATTAATTGAGGAAATTTAATAAATGCCCATTATATGTAAATGTCAATGTTTAGTGAAAATACAAAGATGCAACAGACACACCCATTCTGAGCTCATAGGACTTTGCCTAATAGGACAGAAGCGGTACATGTTAATGGTGGTCATGTAAGACAAAACCTAAGTACAGATCTAGTGCTGCACTGACTTAGAGAGAAGGGGGTTTCTTCCAGTCCAGAACAAGGCTTAGACTTTGTAGAAAAGGAGTTCAGGGCTGGGAATGAGGTAAATACTCACTACATAAGCATGAAGCCCCAAGTATACTCCCCAGCACCATTTGAAAAAAAAGCTAGGCATTCCACACTGGGGAGGTGGCCACAGGGGCATTTCTGGGGCAGGAGGTTCAGTGAAGGACCCCATCTCAAAAAATAAAGTGAAGACAAATAAGTAAGACACCTAGTATTGGTCTCTGTCCTCCACATGTATGCTTTTTTACACACGCCTGTGTAGACACATAAAATAGTTATTAGTTGAGTTTTCAGCCTTCACTGTGATTCCTGGTTGTCAGTAGTTTTTAATCATGTTGTGCCAGAGATGGGAAACATGATTAAAACCATATAGTATTATGTAACTTTTCTGCATTGTAAACATAACTTTTTCTTAAATGTGGGTATGAGGTTAGAGGACCGCCTCAGATGTTGCTCCTCAGGCATTGTCTTCTCTGAAGCAGGGTTCTCACTGCCCAGAGCCTGACAAGTCTGCTGGGTTCACTGTCAGCCTTCCCAGCACTAGGATTATAAGTCTCATTACTGCACCTGGCTTTTTGACATGGGTTTGGGGGTTGAACTGACAATCTTGTGCTTAAAAGGCAGGCACTTTACCAACAGCTACACTTTGATCTTTCTAGTTGTACAGGAATGCTTTTATAGACTCAAATGTTAGGCTTAAGAACACTGGTACTGAGCCGGGTGTTGTTGGTGGTGCATGCCTTTAGTCCCAGCACTCAGGAGGCAGAGGCAGGCAAATCTCTGTGAGTTCAAGGCCAGCCTGGTCTACAGAGCTAGTTCCAGGACAGCCTCCAAAATAATACAGAGAAACCCTGTCTTGAAAAACCAGGGGGTGGGGGGGGGGAAAGAATGCTGGTACTGGAATAAATTTCAATGTCAGGGTAACTCCTGAGACTGATTGACTGCCATTGTGTAAAATATGTTTTGTTTTTTTTTTACTGGTTGCTCTCTGTAAGACTGGGCAGTTTGGTTGTTTTTCACATTTAGTGTTTTAATTTTAATACCATCTACTTCCCAAGTAAATTTTTCTTGTAACTAAACAAATTTCATGCTTTTTAAAATATGGCATATATTAATAACAATTTATTGTTATAGGCCTATATCATTTCAAAGGCAGCAATATTGTGTCTTAGAAATGGGTTTCTTTTCAACAATCAGTGTAAATAAAGTCTTCTTTTACTGTATTCTATGACAATTTTTATCTTCTTTAGAAGTATAAAAATGCCCACTGTTCAGTTTGTTGTTTTCAAGCAAACTTGACTTAAGTAAGCTTAAGCCATCTGGTGTCTGCCTCACATTTCGCCTCTAAAGTGTTGGTGCAGTTAGTATGGCCTTTGTCTCAAATGTCCTTTCTACTGTTTAGCTGTGAAACTTGGGACAAATAATTGGAACAAATTTCCTCTCTTTAAAATCAATGTCTTACCTGTGAAAACAGGGATGACAGCGATTCTTGCTAGATTTAGAAGGTAATTACAGACTGGACCAAATGCTACATTAAGTGAGCAGAGCCTATTTCCTGTTGTGTATAACTTGGATCCAGAATTAAGATTTTTGACTTGTGGTTGTTGGTGGATCTGCTCTTAAGTTCCAGGTCCCTGGCATAGTTCCTCCCTGAATATGACTATAGTGTATTGTATACTGTTAGATAGTGACTATGTGGTATGAAAGCTATTCTTGAGAGTGTGTACCATCCTTGTTTTGTGCAGATTTAGGTGCTGCTTGAGGATATTGGGCGTTGTGGGCAGAGAGAAAGATAGCAGGATTTTGTATTATGTAACTAACTGTTCTATGTTCTAAAATCATGTTGTACTGTTCAGTCCCTGAACAACAGCTGCTGGACATTGAAGACTGCGACCTAAATGTGGTGAGGCTGTGTTTTCAAGTTTTCCTTCCTGATGAACATGGCAACTTGACAACTGCTCTTCCTCCTGTTGTTTCTAACCCAATTTATGATAACCGTGAGTGCTTTAATTTTCTTAAGTCTGTACTCTTAGCTTGTTTTATTTCCTTAATTGTTAAAATATTTTAAGTATTTTCTTAATTAGAAAAGGAGTATGTTAAGTGGGTATAGTGGCTCATGTATATAATTGTAGCCATCAGAAGGCTAAGGCAGAAGGATAAAGTCTGAAGGCATTGTGGGTTACACAGTAAGACCTTGTCTCAAGAAACAAAAAGAAGCCAGGTTTGGTGGTACACACCTTTAATCCCAGCACTCAGAAGGCAGAGACAGGCAGATCTCTGTGAGTTTGAGGCCAGCCTGGTCTTCATAGTACTAGGGCTGTGTAGAGAGGCCCTGTGTCAAATAATAAATAAACAACAAAAAGAAGCAGTGTTCATTACAGGAAAAATTCAAACATATATACATACATAAATAAGGAGAGCAAGTCACTGTTAATCCCTCCAGAAATGGCCACTGTCCCCTCAAGCACACACTGAAGCTCCTTTGTACAAACACAAACACTACCACCTTTCTCATCACCACCATTCATTAATTTTGTCAACCTAAAAAAAAGGATCACACATCTTTTTAAAAATGTTTTTCAAGTCAGTAGTGGTGATTATAGTGCAAGTCTATAGTTATAGCACTTGGGAAGCAGAGGCAGAAAGGTCATGGGTTCAATGTTATCTCTGGCTGTGTTTAAGAATCCTAAGTTCAAGACCATCCTGGGTTACATGAGACACTGTTTGAAAAGACAAAAAGCAAAACTCCACAACTTTCTCTGTGGTGTACTTGAACCTTTCTCAGTCACATTTTCCCTTTTTGTTTTTCTTTTGAAGCAGAGCTGGCAATTGAATGCAGGACATTGGACATGTTGGGAAAGTGCTTTACCACTGGACTATACTCCAAGCCCCACTTACATTTCTAATAACTGCAAATTCTCTTTTTACTTTTTGTTTTGTTTTGTGTTTTTCAAGACAGGGTTTCTCTGTGTAACAACTCAGGCTGTCATAGAATTCACTTTATAGACCAGGCTGGCCTCAAGCTCACCAAGACTGCCTGCCTCTGCCTCTGGATTAAAGGCATGTGCCACTTTTCCCAGCACATATTTTTTATATGATTATATATTATTTTTTAAGAAATAATTACCCAGTTAAAGGATATTTGGTTAATTTCCTTGTTTTCTTTTTGTAAACAAATTATACTGAAATAAATATATGTATCTGTGCATTTTAAAGACAACTATCTGTCTTTATGTGGGGGGGGGGGCAGAAGACAACTTGTAGGACATGGCTGTCTCCTTCCACCATGCGTTTCCCTGGGATCAAACTTATGATGTTAGTCTTGGCAGCAGGCACCTTTACCAACTTAAATATCTCACTGGTCCCTGAATGTCCGTATCTTAGGCAAATATTTCTGGCCTTTATTTTCAGAATCATAAATTTTGACCAATTCTATATCAGAGGATATAGAAGTTTATTTGAAAAGATTGCAAAAATGTCCTCCAAAACATTTTGGCACACACACTCACCAGGTGTGGGCTATTCCTGTTTTGCATGTAGAATACCGGTCCATAGCGGTAGATTATTCTTATCAGAGAGGCTTGGGTGCCTTGGAAGACTATCATAATAATATTGGGCAGATAAAAGAAAATTGCATTGTCCTAGGGATATAGCTAAAGATAGAAAAAGATTAGTCACAATGTGACCATACAAGAATTGGGAGGCAGAGACAGGAGAATCGTGCATATTTAAAGGCAGCTAGCCTGTGTACATAGCTGCAAAAACCAAACAGACTGTCTCAAAAGAGGTAGAAATTGAGGACTAGCAAGTACCGAAGATTGCCCTCTGACCTTCACACACATGTCATGGTTACCTATGCTCTCACACATACTCAGACATACCTCAACATGCACACAACACACACAAAAATAGTTTCTTTTATCTGTACATTAAAATTTTTCATCTATTCTCTAAGTTATTTTCCTCAAATTCTTCCCCTTACAAAATAAAAATAATAATACTTGTACTGGCTTGTAGCTGTCACAAGCTAGAATTTCTCTAGATACAGAGAGAGCCTCAATGAGAAATTGTCTCCAGGAGATCTGGATGTAGACAGGCCTGTGGGGCATTTTCTTAATTAATGATTCATGGGGGAGAGCCCAGGCCATTGTGGGTAAGCCAACCCTGGGCTTGCAGTTATGGGTTCTATAAGAAAGCAGGCTGAGCAAGCCATGAGGAACATGCCAGTAGTCAGCACTCCTCCATGGCCTCCCTCTGCATTAGCACCTGCCTCTAGGTTCCTGCCATGCATGAGTTCCTGTCCTCACTGCTTTTGATGATGAACTCTTGTATGGAACTGTGAGTGAAATGAACACTTTGCTCCCCAAGTTGCTTTTGGTCATGGTGTTTTATCACAACAATAGTAACAATAATTAAGACAGTACTGAGAGCCATTTTTTAAAAAACTCTTTGTATTTAGGTGCCCCAAATACTGCAGAATTAAGAATTTGTCGTGTAAACAAGAACTGTGGAAGTGTCAGGGGAGGAGACGAAATATTTCTACTTTGTGACAAAGTTCAGAAAGGTATTTATCAATTTTGTTTCATTGAATCAGTAATTTATTTTTGATTAATATATGTATTTGACCTTGTTTCTTCATTGTTACGATTCTTTGTCATTTTATTCACTAGATGATATAGAGGTTCGTTTTGTGTTGAATGACTGGGAAGCTAAAGGTATTTTTTCACAAGCTGATGTACACCGCCAAGTAGCCATTGTTTTCAAAACCCCTCCATATTGTAAAGCTATATTGGAGCCTGTGACAGTGAAGATGCAGCTGCGGAGGCCTTCTGACCAGGAAGTCAGTGAGTCTATGGATTTCAGGTACCTGCCAGATGAGAAAGGTATGGCACGTGGATAGAGATATCTATATAAACATTATGTAATTGTGTGAGTGGCGCGCGTGTGAGTGCATGCGTGTGCATTCGTGTGTGTGTGCGTGCATGCGTGTGCATTCATGTGTGTGTGTGTTTGTGTGTGCATGCATGTGTGCATGTGAGAGTGTGTGCGCATGCGTGCATGTGTGTGTATGTTTGAAATGGAAACAAAGTCTTATGTATCCAATGCTGTCTCTGAATTCCTGGCGTAGCTAAGGATGAATGGTCCTCCTGTCTCTACCTTCAGACTATTGGGAGGACAAACATGTGCCGCTGTGCCCCCACCCTATCATTTTAAATGAGATGCTAGGGATTTGACTCAGGATTTTATACATATTAGAAGTGCTGAACCAACTGAGCTACATTCTCAGCTCAAGAGTAGATCATTTTCTTAAGCTGATCATCCTAGTAACATTGTAAAATAAATATCTGAGTGCAGTTCTATATATTCTTATTTCCTTTTCCTAGAAAATTTCAGTGTGTGTCATTGTCTTTGTTTTTTTTTTTTTTTCATGTTCTTTTCATTTCTTAGGATGTTCAAATAATTTGAGTTCTTGAACTGTTGGATCATATTTTACATATATTTTTTGATTTACTTTTTGTACTTATTATGTGTCCTTTTATAGGGGGAAAGAGTGTTAATCAGAAAGTGGTAGCTGTTTGAACTATATATTATCAGACCTTATTTTACTAGTTCATTGTGGTGATACCTTTCTTGCACAAATAAAGCCTATCTGGGGGTCAGAGAATGGAGCTTGCCACTAGCTAACCATAGAGGTCTGGAGGTTTGTACAGACAAATAGGAAGTGATGTAGCTGGTTAGAAACTTGCCACTTGCCACTAGCTAACCATGGAGGTCTGGAGGTCTGTACAGACAGGTAGGAAATGATGTGATGTAGCGGGGCAGAAACAGGATGTAAGCAGGGACAAACAGGAAGTCGCTCTCTGCTGAGATGCTTAGGAGGTAAGGTGTGGCTGTGGCTTGCTCCTTCTGTCTGATCTCTCAGCATTTCTCTCTATATGTGACTCCTTTTACAGTTCATGTATTTTTAGGGTGAAAAATAACTATTTTAAGTTCCTTCTTTATTAAAAGAAAAGTGTTCTTACAGCTGGTATAGGATATATTGTACAATAATTTACAGATCTATGTTATTCATATATGTCTGAAGCATTTCCATATGCTGATAATGTATCTATTTATGGTGGAGGGGGCAGAACCTATGATTTTTACTATTTTCCTGCTTTCCTTCTTAATCAGATGCATATGGCAATAAATCAAAGAGACAAAAAACAACTCTACTTTTTCAGAAACTGCTACAAGATTGTGGTAAGAATATTTTGGGTTGATTTATTTAACTTGCTTTATTCTGTTTTAAATTTAAGTTATTTTTTTCAAATTACATTTAATAATAGAAAAACTTTATTAAATGCAGCTAACTTTCCAGAGAAACCAAGAACTGCCGCCCTGGGGTCAATTGCAGAAGGACGATTCATTAAAAAAGGTATTTTATCCCTATTAAATACCGTTATTCCGCTTTTTAGAAATATGTGCTTTTTAAATATTTTTATTTTCTACAAATTTTCTCATGCTTTCAATATTGAATTGAGCTGGTCTATGCCTCTGAATGTTGGGTTGGAAACTGGTTATATTTATTGTTTAAGAAATTTAGTTCATACACTGGTGTCTGAGTTAGGGCTTCTATTGCTGAGAAGAGACACCATGATAATGGCATCTTTAATAAAGGAAAACATTTAAATGGGGCTGCCTTACAGTTTCAGAAGTCTGGTCCGTTCTCTTCATGGTGGTGTGCAGGCAGCCACAGTGCTAGAGAAAGATCTAAGAGCGCTACGTCTTGATCTGTAGGCAGCAGAAGCAACTGTGTCACTGGGTATAGCTTGAGCACATGAGACTTCAAAGCCTACTCCCACAGTGGCACACCTCCTATGGGCCAAGTATTCAAAACATATGAGTCTATGGACCATACCAATTCAAACCAGCACAACTGGTAATTTTACTAACTGCACTGTGTCATGGAAGAAATGATATGGATATAGTAGGCATTTGATTATAACAAGTTCCGCATGAACACAACTGCACTTCTTTGGTTACATAATGTCTCTTGTTGCCTTTTTAAAATGGTGCTGCAATAGGACCTCAGGCATGCTGACCACTTGTTTTCATATACAGTGCATGCCAGACCTAGCTAGACTCCCTGTTTTTCTTCTTCTACAGCAACAGAGTTGAATAGTCCAACAGAGGCTGCTCACCCCACAAATCTTAAAACTATTGAATTTTGATAGAAGATATTTTATGAGCCCCTGACAAATTTTCCATCTTCTTTCCTTAAATTGTCATGGTTTATATAGTACTTGTGTAATATGTCAATAAATATAGTTTTCTGTGATAGGGAATTTTATAGTACTTTAGGGTTATATCTTAATTAGTCTTAATAACTGTATTTTTCAGTTTTTCCTAATGAATGTCTTCTCCATATCTCCATTTTCTCTTAAAAGTAGGGACTATAACATGATGTGGGCTGTTGGATACCTATTTACTGGAATTCCAATATTTATCTTCTATGTTTTAAAATGTACCTACATGGCTCAAGAAGCTAGAATTTCATATTTAACTGGAAGAAAATTACATATACCAAGATAACTTTTAAAAATAATTTTCATGTATTTATAAAGCAATTTACATGTTATGAATTTAGTTTTGAATTCATGTAATAATTTTTGTGCTTTAATTTTTTTTATTTGAAATGTATCAGTTCCCAGGAAAGTTTTTAGCGTGTTTTTATAATCTTAACTCAGAAATGATGATTTACATTAATTTGTTCATCTTAATTTATAAAATACATTTTTTTCCTACAGAATCAAATTTGTTTTCTCATGGTACATCTATGCCAGAAATGCCCAGGTCTTCAGGAGTTTCAAGTCCAGCTGAACCCTACTATTCTTCATCTGTGCCCATATCAAGTGGATTGCCACATCACCCACCAGCCATAGCCTCCGTGGTCTCTTCGCCTACAAGCTGGTCGTCAGTGAGCCACGCCACCTCATGCTCAGCCAGTACAAACACATTGAGTAGTTTCTCAGCAGGAACACTTCCCTCTAATTCACAGGGTATCCTTCCATTCCTAGAAGGGTCTAGTGTGAGTGATTTAAGTGCTTCTAATGCTTGCCTTTATACTGATGACCTAGCTAGAATGGAAACGTTATCCATGTCACGAGCTGACTTATATAGTATTTCTGATGTCAACATGTTATCTAACCACCCTGTGAATGTGATGACAACCAACAATGATAACATGGGGGACACTGATAATCCAAGACTTATGAGCATCAATCTTGAAAATCCCTCAAGGTTACACCAAAGAGAGCTGAGACAACTACATCAGATGTCTTCTGCCAGTGTGTCAGCAGGCACCAGTTCTGTTTTTGTTTCACAGTCAGATGCATTTGATAGATCAAACTTCAATTGTGTAGGAAATGGCCTGATAAGTGAGCCTGGACCATCAAATGATGCAAATAGTCATAATTTTGTTCAGAGAAGTCAATATTCAAGTATTGACACTCTGCAAAGTGAGCAATTGAGTGATTCCTTTGAATATGGTTTTCTTTAAATGTGACTTGTAGGACTTAAATCTAGAAAACTATTAAAAACTTTAGGTGTATAGAATATAAAGAGGACATTCAAAAATAGAAACTTTAAAGAGCTGTACTGTTTCTTACTTTGAAAGATACCTAAGGTACACATGCTTGATGTGAATTGTTCTTTCATATTTCCTCAAGACAAGCTGTGTCTTTTGTAATGTATTAATGTACTAGGTAAATGAATTGATATTTGCTTTCAAGCAGATTTAAGGTGAAACATGTAATGGCTATGCCATTGGGAAATAAACTCTATTATTGTTGAGGCCCATAGGCCAAAGTGACCCCTATGGGGTTTCCTAGGGTTTCTTGGTATTTTTAGGTAGGTAGGTAGGTAGGTAGGTAGGTGTGTGTGTGTGTGTGTGTGTGTGTGAGAGAGAGAGAGAGAGAGAGAGAGAGAGAGAGAGAGAGAGAGAGAGAGAGAGAGAGAGAGAGAGCTGAAGTGAGCTTTCAAGAGATGAAAATTTTTTGCTATTTTATATTATTTAGACTCATACCTCTAAAGTTACGTATGAAATTAGCTGTATATTTGTATTTTCAAGAAAAAGACAGTTCCTTGAGCCTTTTCTTTATTAGATTCCCTCATTCCCTTTAACCTCATAAAACCTGTCTATTTCTCTATCAAGAATCTAGCCAGATGTTCTGGCACATGTCTATAATGTCCTTGCTTAGTAATACAAGTTCAAGGCCTGCCTGGGATATATAATCAATTCAATATAAGCTTGGGCAGCTTATGAAAATTTTGTCTCAAAAATAAAATGGCTAAGGTTGTGACTCAATGGTAGAGTTTGCTTAACGTTTCCAAGACCTTGTGTTCAATCCCCTATAGAGGGAAAAAGAAAAAATAACAAAATTTAAGTTTTAGCTCAATATGTTGAAACCTGAATTTTGAACTTTTCCCCCAGACTTGCTTTTCCTTCAGTCTCCACAGCCCTGGAAATTGTCATGCTGCGCTTCTAGTTGCTTAGGCAAAAACCTTGATGTCACCCTTGATTCGTCATCTCCCAAATCTTTCAATGCAGCAGCAAATCCAGGTCTTTCCTCAATATATATTGGAAGCAAACTGCCTCAGGTTTCACACGCTCAAGCTGGCTTCAAACCGGCTATGTAGTCAAAGATAGCCTTGGTCTTCAGGTTACAAGTGTGTACCACCACACCAAGTTTATGTGGTTCTAGGTACCAGGGAGATGGCTTTGCTTGGAGAAGTGACTACCAATTGAGCTTCATGCCCAGATCAGACTAATTGTAGTAATTTTGTATTAGTTGGCACTGATAAACTCAGACTCAACTCTTAGAAAGCTCAGCAGATGTTACACACACATTGACTTATTTCAGCTTTTCTTCTAAGTTGAACTAAGGTACGTCTACATCTGTGTTTATCATATTTTCAAATGATATTTTATTTGCGGGAACTGTTTACTGATCACAGAACTCATTTTATAATTTGCAATGCATCCAGCCCTGTTTTCCCTTTCTCCCTAGTTGCATTTGTATTCACTTGGTTTTGATGGAATGGGCCTTCCTTTCCAAACTCCACCTTGTGCACTACATCTTTCCCCCATTGCCAGTGTCCTCACGTCCCCAGTTAGTTCATGCTTCCATTGTACAAACAGAACAGATATCTTTTTGAGATTAAACAGAAAGGGTGAAAACATCCCCCAAAGGACCAAACCCTGAATCATGCCTCTTCTTTCCACCCCTTAACCTTTAAAGTGCCATGCCTCTTCTTGTCACCTTTGTGTCCCTCCTTCCCCTGTCCATCTCTTGGTTTAGTTCCTGTCCCTTGTCAAGTGTCAGATCTTTTTTTTTTTTTTTTTTAATCAGTGTTACTCTACGTGTTTTTCCTGTCCAGTCTGTTGTGTATTGACCAGGTGTATCTGTGATGGACAGGGTCCTCGCACTTCCTAACCCCAGCTCTCAAAGGCTGTGTGCTCTCTTACCAGTACCAGTCTTAGCTTTCTCTCCTGCTGCCTGAATGCTCATGTAATCATCCTTCTCTTACACTCTACTTTCTTAATGGTGTTACTGCTGACAGCAGAGATACTCTAATGGAAACCTCAGAATCATCTTTGATTGTCTTCCTCAATTCATACATAGTCCTTTTGAGTCTGCCTACTAATAGTCTTTTGCATTTGTCCCTTCTATTACTGGAAAAGTTTCCATTCTTTTTCTCCAATGGATATCTTTTCTATATGTTCATGTTTGTTTGTTTTTTATTTTAAATAGCCTATTCTTCTTGTACTTTGTGGTTGGAGCATGTTGGTTTCCCCCTCGGGTCTTCATATATTTAGTTCACTTTGTCTCTGCTCCTAATATTTTTTTCCTTTAACAGCTGGCTTCTCTGCAGGGTTTGGTCCTGCTGCCACAGCTGAGGTGCAGCATATCTGGGACTCTGGCATATCTGGTGCAGAATAAATGGTAGCTATTTGTTAGAGAGAGGAAGATGATTATAAAATCATATTTGAGGATATAGTTTTTAATGGAAAAGGTGCTTAACCCCAAAGGGAAAGTAGTGGCGCCAAGATGGCCTGTCTTGTGAGACACACTTTTCTTCTTGCCAGCTGTCCCACTCTTCTTTAATAGACATGCAAAGATTGACCCATAGATTCATGGTACAGCACAGCCCTACATTTGATACCCAGAATTGTAACAACAAAAAATTAAATATAAAACAAAAATGTAATTACCACCCTAAGGCCCTTTGAGATCCATGGCAGCTCTCTTGGAAACCACAGTGCCAACAGTATCAAGTAGAAAGTCTGCCCCTGTAACTGGCAGCTTAAATCTCAAGTCCCCTGAGGTATTTACCCCATGGCAGCTTACCCTGCACAGACATGTCAGTAGCCAGTATTCATGTAATAAGTCATATGACAGTTTGTTACTCTGTATTGTACAGGGTACCGTGTTCTGTAGAAAACCAGAGGTGAGTGAGGTTTGTTTTCTTATGAGGAGTCACACATACAGCCAGCCACATAAATATGGAAGAGCTTTAAGCTATAGTCTGGAGAACTTTTGCATACATAAAAGCCATGCAACCACCATGTTTGAAATCCTAGGCTCTCATCTGGCCCTCCAAACTACTATTCTGGTTCTTGTCATCAGAGCCTACTGAGTTATTATCCTACAGCCTTTACTTGGCTAATTGATTCCCTATTAAAAAGTCTGGTGCACAGAGGAACTGGGTTGTTCATTTGTCTTAATATGCTTTGCCACATTTCAACCAACTCAGAAAAACTGTTTCCCATGGTGAGACTTGAATTGGTGATGCAGGCTATCTAATTGTACCATATTATGTTTTATCATAAATTGATATATTGATAAATTATCATAAGCTATCTACCAGGCAGCATAGAAACGTATAAAAAAGGGAGACTGTTTTTAGTCAGTTAGCCTAGATGGCTGTGGTGTTACTGGCTTGTAATCACAGATACTCAGGCAGTAAGATCACAAATTCAAGGCCTGCCCAGTAGCCGAATGGTTCAGTGGTAGAACAGCTAGCATGTATAGCCCTAGATTCAGTGTCCACCCCCAGAAAAACAAAAGCCTGGCTCTTACCTTTCCCAGGCTGTGTTTGTACTAACTACTGTCTGGGAAGAAACACTGTAAATTATAAAGTATGAGTCAAAGACAGCACACCAACAACTATGTTTCTCACATGACTCCCAATTAGCCTACTGTCCAAACATTCCTAATCACTCAGTACCCAGCAGAAAAAAATCACGGCGGATTTGGGAGAACTTTGGGTTCTTATTGAGGGAAATATCAGTTACTGGATTTACTTTAGAAAATTGTGACTCTTGATTTTTCTGTAAAAATTGAGCTTTTAGTTGGGAGTGCTTTGACTTATGAAGCTGCCTCTGCAAGGTGTCAAGTTTGTTTTCAGAGGCTGGATGTGCAAAGAAGAGGTGAGAATGCCTTTGTATCCTATGTATGGAAAAGCCTGTGCTACTCTCTTAAGCCCAGCAGTGGGCCAAGGGATGAGATGAAAGCATCCCTTAAGTTTATCCATGTCCATCCCTTTAAGACATAGTCACATGAATATTTGAAATGAACATCACAGCAGAATTTACAGTGCAAGGTTAACAGTGGATAAGGTCCAATCTCAAAAGTAATATCTAATTGAAACAAAATAATAAATACCAAAAATCTACTCATGTCCTCGCCATCTTTTTGTCATATTTTGTTATTTTATTTTTGCTTTTTCAAAACAGGATTTCTCTGTGTAACAGTTCTGGCCACCCTGGAAGCAGGCTGTCCTCAAACTCACAGAGATCTTCCTGCCTCTGCCTCCCCAGTGCTAGGATTGATAGTACAGTAGTTAGTACTGCATTGTGTCTCACCATCTTTTTCATAGACAAGATGTAACTTTTTAATAAGTAACCATTCTCTTCTAAGGATGGCCCTAGGGTAGTTGCCTCCTGTCACTAGTTATTTAAAGGGGCAGTGACTCTTAGTGTGTCTTGATTTGTTTTTTTTTGTTTTTTGTTTTTTGTTTTTTGTTTTCTTTTGAGGAGACAGGGTGCCCTGATTGGCCTGGAACTCACAGAAGTCTGTCTGCTTCTGCCTACCAAATATCTTTAGGGGATTGTTGTTTAAGCTTTTGGACCTTCAAAGAATCACAAACAAAATTTATTGAATACTTTGATTCACAATAATATAACAAACTGTTTTTAGAGCTATTAGCAAAGATGTAAATTTGTAAATTTCTGGTAAAATACCAAATTCATTTTGTGTCTTCTTCTTAAGCTATTAAACCAAACTTCCCATGAGACAGAGTAAGATGAGGTTGGAGTACATCAGGATAACTGTATGACATTCAGTCATCACTAGACTTCATTGCTCTTAGTGAACCAGCTGTGCTGATTCATGCCTGTAGCTTCAACGCTTAGGGGCTGCAGGAAGTATGCTTGAGGGAAGGACTCCAAGATCAGATCAGACTGGGCAACACTGGAGACCTCAATCAACAGTCACCACTCAAAGCACTTTAAAATGCTGTTGGCCATGGTTAATAGAGCCCAACAAAATAGTGAAACCTGTTGTTGTTTTGACCTTGAATTTAATATCTGCCTGCCTCTTCCTTCCAAGTACTGGGATTGTAGGCATATGCCTCCACAACTGCACCTGGTTTAAAATAGTTAGCTTTGAGAGGAAGGGAGGGGTATCATACTGAAATTGGACTCAGGGTCTCATACATACTGGGCAAATGCTCTGTCTCTGAGCTGTCTGCATTTGAAACATATGCTTGGTGATGGATGAATTTTAAGGCACTGATGAAGCTAGTTTTTAAAGTTCTCAGGTACTGTTTCCTAAGATGTTAAGCTTTGTATCAAGGTAAAATATTTTTTAAAATGTCAAGATGCCTTTTATTGTACAAAATATTGTTACTTTTTGTGATATCTTTGTATACTGTGATTTTTTCTTGGTGATGTAATATATAATTTTTTAAAATGCTTGCAAAAATTTTGCTATTTGCCTAAAAAGTATCAATGAACTCCTTTTATTTGTAATATTTTTGTTATACAGATTAGTTTGGGGTTGTTTTGAAACATTAGGCATTTTACAAAATGTTCTCAGCGAAACATGCTTTTATCTGTTACTACCCTTTGAAATAGTAGTCTCAAGAAGCAGTGCCTTTTTCAAACTTTTTTTTTGTTTTGTTTTGAGAAAGGGTCTCACTATGTAGCTCAGCCTGTCCCAGAACTCACTGTGTAGAACAGGCTGGTCTCAAACTCACAGATACCAGCCTGTTTATGTTTGCTGAGTGCTAGGATTAAAGGCATGTCACTATACTCTTCCCTCAAGGGACTTCTACTCACAAGGTAGAAGTCTCAGGGTGACAACCTGCTCAGGGACTTCTACTCACAAGGTAGAAGTCTCAGGGTGACAACCTGCTCAGAACAATACTTAGAAATAAAAATAACATTAGTGACAAATTACCACCTCATTGAATAAAATGGGAGTCTGAGCGGGGTGTGTCAGTAACAAAATGATGCTTTGTCTTGGTTTAATCCCAAACACCTACCAAAACAAAACCAAAGCCACAACAATACAACAAATGAATAGAGAAGGAAAGGCCCTGCCTTCAGTGGGGTGCCAGTCAATTAAGTGAAAGGAATGACAGGATTTGGCAATTAGTATAACTGAGACAGGTGGAGATCGTCAGTGGATGCTGTCTGATGATTGACAATTTGGCACTGACTGCAGACTGAAGTAGTTGGATCACCAACACCTTACCCTTACCAACACTCAACCCTTAGTAACTGGAAAACTTGGGAACTGTCTGACACTTGGTAAGATGCAAGAAGGAAACATTGCTTCTGTGGCATTCTCACATGCCTAAATGTAATAAGGAAGGCCAGGCAAACCCGTCCTGAGGAGGTGGTCTACTACATAACTGGGCTGAAATCTTAAAACTGCTTCATGAATGTCAACGTAACCACTGATCACCAAGTGTGGTGACTGACCATGAAGACTGTGACAAATGGGTTAGATAAGGGTAGTCTATCAGTGCTGACTTCCTGGTATAGTGGGCGTCTTGTGATTTACAAGATGTCTTCCTGGAATTACACACTGATGTATTTGAGATGGTGAGTGTTGCTGACTCAGCAACTCAGTGGGAAAGTTTCTTTGTACTTTTCTTAGTACTTTTAAGTTTGGAATTATTTTGAAATGAAAAAAAAAATGAAAGATATTAAAGTAATTGTTTTCATAATAAAAAGGGTACTATGCTGGCTAGTTTTTATGTTAACTTGGCATAGGCTATCTAGGAAGAGGGAGACATGATTGAGAAAATGTTTCCATAGGATTAGCCTGTGGGCAAGTCTGTGATGCAATTTTGATTAATGATTGATGTGGGGGGGCCTAGCCTACTGTGAGCAGTGCTACGCCTGAGCTTATAGTCCTGGGAGCTATGTCAAAGCAGACCAAGCCAGCCACGAGGAACAAGCTAGTAAGCAGCACTCCCCCCTTGGCTTCTGCTTCAGCTCCTGCCTCCTGCCTTGAGTTCCTGCCCAGACTTCCCTCAATGATGGAAGTATAAGGGAAATGAACCCTTTTTCTCCCTAAGTTGCAAGGTAAGCAGGTACAGTTTGAAAGTCAATTCAGAAAAGCTTCCACCTGGACTGGGGGTTGTGGCCCTTGAGTACAATACAGACACTTTGAGAGGCAGAGGGAGCAGGATCGTAAAATCAAGTCCAGCCTAAGCTATAACATGAGGCCTCACCAAAGCTTACCACAAACAGTTCATTCTCATGTGTGGACTTAGGAACCCAAACTCAGGAACATAAATGATAGTTGAGATGGCTGATGAGGTATGCTGAGACATACAGAAACGGCATCTGTAGTTGCCTGCGTGGGCCAGGGAGGCGGGTTGTGGGGACCTGTCCCTCCCAGAAGGACTACTAGCTGTTGATGGATGCTTGAGGGGCTTTGTCTTAAGTGTTGCTGCGTATGGGTGTTCCACATCCATGTCCACAAAGGTTGTCATCTTTAGTGGGTCACAAAACAGAGACATGAAAGCATAAAAGGAGAGGGTTTGTTGGGGATAGGAGGGAGGTAAGAGAGTGTCTTGAGGTCAGTTCCACAACAGCCAGGGATATATAGAGAGACCCTGTCTCAAAAAATAAAAACAAACAAAAAAGAAAGGATGGGGGTATAAGTGTGACCAGTGGGTATTATGTGCATGTATGAAACTGTCAAAGAATGAATTTAATTTAAAAAAAAAAAAAAAAACAAAAAACAAAGGATAAAGCTCCGGGCGGGGGTTGGGGGGGGTAGACTACTGCTTTTTCTTAGGAAATGGAAATTTAACTTAGTTCACTTAATTTAACTTGCAAAGGTGGCCAGTTACCCTACTAGGAAAATTCTCATTATCAATTCTATTTTTCTCTTGACTTCTCCAGATCTTCAGAGTTGGTTTTTTTCCCCATTAAAATAAACTACAGATTAAATTTGCAACCAAGAGCAAAAAGCTCATTCTGCAAATGACAAACATCACTTCTAATTTAAACAGAAGTATGAAGAAGGGAAACCACGGTGATGAAACACTGTGTATCCAAGGGGACCAAACCTACAAGCCTTCCTAACCCTGTATCCCCAAGTCCCAATTTGAAATAAGCATCTGGAGCCAGTTTACCCTTCAACAGGAAATAATTCAAGAGTTAGCTGGAAGTTACTGAAGCCCATGTTTTGGATCCGTTGGATTCAAGGCTGAGCTAAAAGAAACGAAGGACTTTCCCTACATGATTTAAACTTCTTTGGTAGCAAAATTTTATCAGAAGCTGAGAATTATTCACCAGAAGACTTTAACTTTTAACTTTTTATCAGCTGCTATCACCTTTACATTTTTCAGACAATTAAAGAAAGTTCCCTTTGGTATTATTCACACATGATGAAACATGGTTTCAAAGTAGTTGGCTTCCCATTTCACCTCAAGCAAAAACATTTTCTTGATACAATATCTAAAATACATCTTTTTTAATAACTAAGTCTTTATTCTTTGGAAATTTCACATTATGCACTCTAATTTCACTCATCTCCCAGTCACTCCATATCTGCCCCTCACCCCTTCAGTGCCCTACCCCTCCACATTAATTAAAAACGAAACACCTTGCTTCTCTGTCTTTTCCTCCTCTACAATACCTCTTCATTTGTCCTAGTGGCACTGGGAGCTGCAGTGTGTCATGCAGTATATACCCTTTCGTCCCATCAGCCCAACCTGCAAATGTTCATTGCAATGTGTCACTGCTGTGGTTCAAAGCCTCTGGCCTCCGCACAGCATTATCACAGGACCCTCACTGAAACTCCTCAGATTACCTCCCAGTGCCCCAGAGCCATGGAGATCCTGCAGGTATCGTTCCACAGGACATTCCCTCACATGCTCCAGCAGGTCTAGATGGTGTATGAGTTAGGATGGGACAACCTAAGGCCTGGGTGGTGGCTGAGCTGTTGGTTTGGGCCACTGGGACCAAATCCCTCAGGCAAGGAATGGAGCAAACTCCTACACTCATGCCATTGGGGCACGCACTCCCCTACCTGTGGTAAGGGGTGGGACTATCTCTCCAGAGTATGTGGTGATAGGAGCTCTCTCATGAGGGGTGGGACCAGCTCTCCTGCTAACCCTAACCCTAACCTACAGCAAGGGGCAGGGCCACCTATTCCAGAGTCAGTGAAGGGCAGAGTCAGCTCAGCATGGCCTTTGAATTTCAACACACATGGTTCCTACAGCCCCCTGTGGTAAGACAGGCCTCAGACATCATCACAGTCCCCAGCTGTAGCAGGACCCAGACATTGTCCCAGGTGGCAGCACAGGCCACCCAGATCTGTATGGCCCCAGATGCAGCATGACCATCGACTAAAGTACATACTAAGGATTGTGTGCAGAGAAACAAGAATCATCAAATACTGTTCAACGTATCCAGAGAGAGAAGGAGAGAGACAGAGAGAGAGAAGGAGAGAGAGAGACAGAGAGAGAGAGGAAGAGAGAGAGGGAGGGAGGGAGGGAGAGGGAGACAGAGAAAGAGAGAGGGAGGGAGAGAGGGAGAAAGGGAGGGAGGGAGGGAGGGAGGGAGAGAGGGAGGGAGAGAGGGAGGGAGAGAGGGAGGTCAAGAAGTTTTGCCAGATGATAAAAATTATGCTTAAATCTAAATTTTATTGAACGTCTCTTCTTTTGGTTCAATGTGTTTAGGGTTTCTCTTCTTCATCGTGCCCTTCATTACAAATAATAACTGTACAATATCACATAAGACATACATTAGCCATTTCCTGGGGAGCTTCTAGCTATCCAAACTCAGTCTCCTGGCATTGTGCATCTCGCTGTCACCCTCAGGAACAACAGGTGCCCATGACAAGAGTTTGTAGAAAGGACCCTGGAAACAACTCCAGTTCCAGACCTGGTTAACAGCAGTAACTGATATCTTAGGTGTCATTTAATTTTGACTCCTTGTTTATGAAATTAGATATAATGTTAGATACACCTTCTTAAAATGTTTGAAGTTTAAAAGTAGTTGAGACACTGTAAAATACATTTGTATTTGTTTAGCAATCTCAAAATTTTGAATTTGTAACCCAGGGACAGAAGTTATTGAAGGTATTTATTTACTTGAAGGATGTAAGAAAGTGTTTCTCAACCTGCCTAAAACTCTGACCCTTTAATACAGTTAGTTCCTCATGCCGTGGTGACCTCCAACCATAAAATTATTGCAATGCTACTTCATAACTGTAATTTGCTACTGTTATGAATTGCAATGTAAATGTCTGCTATGCAGGGTATCTGATGTGTGGCCCCTATGGGGATTGTGGCCCACAGGTGAGAACCATGGCTCTGGAGGTACAACTCCAGCATTGTTACTGCCTTCGACAGGACTCACAACTTTAGACTGTCACAATAGTAACCTGAGGTCATTAGGACTTAGGACAAATCACACCTTAAAGCACTTCCACTGATAACAGCTTGATGGTAACTGGGAAAAACATTAATATCAGATGTGCATGACATATTAGAATACCATAAAACAACACTATGAGAGTCTAGTTAATAGAATTTATTCAGACCATCTGAAAACTTGAGCACATTCCTATAAAGGTATTATGTCTCCTTTAGGAAACGTCAATGAAATAAGTCACAGCTCCTCTTAACACCGCCTCTCCCTGTATACTTCTCTAAGTGACAGAATCAAAATGGAAAATGGTTGGATTATTCCTATTTTTATTTTGTGGTCATGAGACAGGGAATGAAAAAAAAAAAAAACATAAGACATCCTAAGAACAACAGAACACAAAATATGCATACAGATAGACCCTGAGGTCTATATACACACAGACCCTGAGATGGACTAGATGTTACAGTGAGCTTTGGGTCAGATCAACAGGATCCAGGTCACTCTGAAGTCACTGCCGTGGTGGATTAGTCATCTTTCAGGGTATGCTGCCTGTACTCGAATCGTGTTAGGAAAACCCTCAGTGTCCAAATGTGAGAGCTAGTCATTCAAAGCAGGTGGCCAGTCAACATCCACAGACTAAAAGGAAGAAAACAAGCCATTAAAACAGAAATTCTGGCAAACATTTCTGGGGGACAGTTTCACCGTAATGCAAGAGAAATTACATTTGATAAGAGCAGCAACACTGAAGGCCCATTTCTGAACTAAAGGGGACAATTACTATTACACCTCTTGACTCCTAAAAGAAGAAATTGAAAAATCGTAATGTCAGTTATGAGTAAAGTAGGAACAAATTTAAATTTGGGTAGCCACATTATTTTTCTTCTGAGCAGTTTTTCATTGCATCACTTTGTATTTAACAAAATATAGTTATGCATCACTTAATAGTGGGAACACATTCTGAGAAATGTGTCATTGGGTGACCCCATCACTGGGCAAATACCATAGTGTACTTAAACTATGGTATGATGTCAGTGGGTAATATCAACTAGTGGGGCCAGGGTTAAATGGCATATGGGTCAAGCAGTCTGTAACTAAACATAAAGCAAATGAATACAGAAAATCACTAGAACTAAAAAAGCCCCAAGTATCTTCCCACTTCAGAATTCTTGTTTCTTTAAAAATCCAGTTCAAGCCAGCTGTTATGAAACATGGCTATAATCTTAGCACTTCAGAGGCAGAAGGAGGATTAAGGGTTCACAGGCTACATGAGACCCTGTCTCAAAACAGCAAAACCAACCATATAAATCTAATTAGTTTCTATTGCTACTTACTCTCCCTTTGTTCTTCCAGATTAAAATCACAGTAAGCAATCTATTCTATATAATCATATCATTTCCTCCTTTCCTCCCTCCAAACCCTTCCCTATATCCTTCCTTGCTCTTTCAAATTCATGGCCTCTATTGTCATTAATCATTACTACACACACACACACACACACACACACACACACACACACCTAGAAAGAACCTGCTCAGTCTGTGTAATGTTATTTGTATGTATGTTTCAAGGGCTGATCATTTGGTATTGGATAACCATTTTTTTTTTTTTTTAAGTGAATGTGCTTTGGCACCTTCTGTGACACTAAATTGTTTCCTTGTGACAGCCCTATTAGGCTCCTACAATCTGGACAGTGGATCCTTGCTGCCACAACAGCCATGTCCTGGAAATACCTATGTAGACCAGGGTGGCCTTGAGCTCAGGGATCCACCAGCCTCTGTTTCTCAAGTGCTGGAATTAAAGATGTACGCCCCCATGCCCAGCTCTAAAATTCTTTATAAAACACAACCCTAGCATTCAGAAGGATGCATGAGGTAGTTAAACTCTATTTTCTTTAAAGGTCTAATCTGATGCCTTAGGTAAATCCATAAATGTCAATACCTGCTACCAATTAGTAAATTATACAATCCTCAGGCATCACAAATGGACCCTGCTTTGTTGTCTATTTAAAATAGTTACAAAGAGAATTCTTCCCTGGATTTCAAAGCTACTGTGGGGTTTTCTATTGTCAGATACCTATAGAGGGCTGGAGTGAATGTTCAGTGGTTAGAGCACCAGCTGCTTTGCCAGAGGACCTGGGCTCCATTCCCAGCACCCTCTTCTCAACTCTAGGAACACCAGACACACATGTGGTGCACAGACATACATGCAGACAAAATATTCATACACACAAAAGAAAATCTTAAAAAAAAAAAAACCTAGTATAAAAAAAGCCCATGAGACAGGAAGTGGTAATGGTTTAGTGTCAAAAGACCTAAGTGGGCTAAATTTTATTTGCAGATGTGCACTCTCCATAAAGCACTTTACCTCCACATCTAGCTCAAGAATGTCTGCAGTCAGGTTCATCAGAGAGCCAATGTTTGGCTTGGTTCTCCCAAAGTCTCCATGCACAAATTCTTTAATGTAGCTAGGTCTGTTTAAGGAAGATACCATGCAGTACCAACTACTTTGGCAAGTGGGAGGGAAAATAAATAGAATAAAACTATTAGAAAACAGATGTCATTTCTAAACTCAGACTTGAGATGTGTATCTCAGAAAATAAGCTGGATCCCACCAGCCTGGATGCCAGTAGCCTGGGTACCAGCATAGTAAACAGAACCTTACATCAAACTCCCCAGAGGCCACACTTTGCTTTGTTTCAGACAGGGTATCACGTAGTCCAGGCTACATGAGCTTGACCTGAACCCTCCTGCTTCTGCCTTCCAAGTGCTGAGATGGAAAACCTTTGGCACTTCCCACCCCAGCCTTAGGTTTTTTATTAACTCATTTCAAAATGCCAAGGTTTGCTATATATTAAATTGACTATATGCTCCCTTCCCTCTTTTTTGAGATAGCATCTCACTGTAGACCTAGACTACAACTCACTATGTAGACCAGACTGGCCTCAAACTCAGAGATCCACCTGCCTCTGCCTCCTGAGTATTGGGGTTAAAGGCATGCACTCCATTTCTATTTTGATATCTGGTCCCATTTTTTCAATAATGGCAATTGGCATCTACCAAATGGCAAGTTTCCACAGGACCACACAGAAAGTGACCCTCAATGATGGGGCTCCTGGAAACACTCGGGCATCAAGAGGGAAAGGAGTTAAATTACTAATTTAGCTTTTTTTAAAAAAATCAACTTATACTTAATTCACACACACACATGGGTGTGCTGTGAATGCACACCATGCATGGGTGATGGTAGAGGTCAGAAAAGGAAGTTGGATCCCTACCAGGAGGCTACAGCTACAGGCAGTAGTGAGAAAAAAGAATTAAGGTGGGTTCCTGCTTGTTTTTGTTTGCTTTAGTTGCTTTCTGCGTGTGTAGTCCAGGCTGTCCTGAGCAGAAGCAATCCTGGACCACCACACCTGGCTAAATTCTTTTTGGGTCTGGTTTTAGCAACTTTGTGTTCTCTTCATAGGTCTTTACATTTTGAAGGCAACGGTTAGATCTGGAATTTGTTCTTAATAAGATTAGCATTCCATAGCAGGCCACAATAGCCCTGACATAATCTGAAAAATACACATCTTTCCCATTGTTCATTAAGAAACAGTAACAAAACCCTGCATTAGCAACAGGAGAATTCAGTGTAAGTAGTTAATGGCATTTGTACAGGAAAACGAAAACATCTTCAGACACTAGCTAAGACACAATGTTACAAGTTTCCTCACTCCTTGCCCACTATATGCTTTGACTCCAATAGAAGACATAGCTTCCCCCCCACCTGAATTCATAATTTCTCTTCAACTGCCATTCTTTCCCTCTGACTTTCTTTACAGAAAGCCAGTAATAAAGAAGGAAGCAGACCAAGGTGCCCCAGAAGCAATGGGAGGTCTGGACTGTACCCATGCTGGGGATGAGGCTGGAGGCAGAGAGCCTGGCTGAGCCACACAAGACCGAGGTAGCACAAGAAGGTCAGAGGACACACAGGACAGGCGCTTCTATGAGAGCCACGCTGTCTAGTTTTACCAGTTCTTCGTGGCCAACATATTAAATACATATATGCAGCTGTTTCCAAAAATGTCTTAATGGGATTCAAAAGGTGTTAGAATTTCCAAAAGACAAAGAACTCATTCTTCTTGGCATGTAAAGTTAAAGACAGGGATAGTTTTATTTTGTTTTATAATATAAGGCAGGGCGTGAAGCTCAAAGTACTTAACATGTTTGATCCCTGGGTTCAGTCCCCAACATAAACTTTCCCTTGTGATTTCTTTGAATTCCATCTACAACAGCCAAATGTGCTCCAAACAATAAAGATGAAACAAGCTGCCCACCAAAGTTTACACAAATCATCCCTGATACAAACTGCAAAACTGAAAAGTTATTTGGAGTAATAGCATATACCCCTGTCTAGTGAGGTCAATCCAGGCCACTCAGAGGTGGCACAAGGAGGGGAAAGATGTTTGAGAGAAGGCGAGGCATGCTAGTTACAGCTATACAGACTAGTTCTTGACTCCTCCCACTT
The DNA here is from genome assembly GCA_030556225.1 of Cricetiscus sungorus. Taxonomy (NCBI): domain Eukaryota; kingdom Metazoa; phylum Chordata; class Mammalia; order Rodentia; family Cricetidae; genus Cricetiscus; species Cricetiscus sungorus. The sequence goes on along the minus strand of JANBXA010000491.1, from coordinate 15,627,297 downwards.
TGGAGAGGTTTGTGTTGCTGTATACAGAACTATGTCACTACCTGCATACCAGTTAGAAGAGGTTTATCATTTCATTCCATTGGTGCGCACGCGCGTACACACACACACACACACACACACACACACACACACACACACACACACACACAATGTTGGGAGGAGCGATAAGAAAACTGGGCATGGTGAGACATTTCCTTCTATCACCTCTGTTTAATCAGTTGGGCAAACACTTGAAATACTTAGATGTGGTGATGTCTTGCCTGTACAAATAAAGCCTGCCTGAAGGTAAGAGAATGGAGCTTGCCACTAGCTAACCATAGAGGTCTGGAGGTCTGAACAGACAGACAGGAAGTGAGATAGCTGGGTGGAAACAGGATATAAGCAGGGAGAAACGGGAAATCACTCTCTTGTCTGCTGGGATGCTAAGGAGGAAAGGTGGCTGAGGTTTGCTCCTTCTCTCTGATCTCTCAGCATTTCCCTCTGTATCTGACTCTGAGTTTTTATTATCTAGAGCAATTAAGAACTCCATTTACACTTAGAGAAACAAAGAAGGTTATGAACATATGGGTAAGACAGTGTAACAGAGCTGTAAATTTTTGTTTTTGTTTTTTGAGACGAGGTTTCTCTGTGTAACAGCCCTAGCTATTCTGGAACTTGCTCTGTAGTTCAGGCTGGCCTTGAAATCACAGAGATCCATCTGCCTCTGCCTCCTGAGTGTTGGGATTAAAGGTGTGTACCACCACCACCGCCTGGCCAGAACAACAAATTTTTAAAGTTGCCATTGAACTAACTGATGGATAGATAGTTCATGGTTTAAAACACTGTTTTGAAACACAAATGGGAGAACAGATATCAAACAAAAAAGTACTGATTCCATTCCAAAATATTGAATGAATACACCCAAATTCTTTCCAGAATATCCCAGACCACCTGAGGTGCCACAGTCCTGGATCCCAGCACTTAAGAGGTGGAGGCAGGAGGATAGAAAGAAGCTCAAGGCAGCCTGGAGTACATGTGACCTACGGTACACAAGACTACATCTCTAACAAATAAACAAACATCTCCTAGATCAACTGAACCTGCTGTCTAGGGCAGCATTAACTACCAGGATCCCATTCTGGTTGGGTCTCTGCAATGTAGAGGCAAAAGGATACGTTCCCGCTTGGGTCTTCAGATGTAGACGAAAATGATGCTCATCCAGGTAGTGTGTCTCCATAGAATGAATGGCCCGAGTTCTCACAGCCAAAGGCCTTCGGTGAAGGACCCGGAGAGGTGTTTTCTGGTCAATCTTTAAGTCCTAGAGGAGGATATGATGCAGTCATACAGCCATCCATAGCTCAGAACATTAGTTCCCATCACTGTAGAGTAGGATGGGGACTCAGAGCAGATGCATCTCCTTAGGCTCTGACTCACTATCTGAATACCACTCCCCTCTCATACCCTATCACAAGGGGCTCGGAAGAGAAGGGTTCTGGCTTAGGACTTTGCTAGAAGACAACACTGTTACCTTAGTCTTCTAATGCCACAAAGTAGTTGACATAAAAGTGAGGATTTTGGGCTGGAGGAGACATAGCAGGTAGAAGGTGGGACCTAAGTGTCACTTGTGCATGTGGGAAGTGTGCACATTTTATGAAACAGTATGCACTGGTTTTGTTTGGGGGCCTGTTGTACAACAGGCTGTATCTGGAAAAAGTACAACAGTGTCAGAAGATGTTTCTATATTTTTCTAACCCAATATTTACATGTATCTTAACAATTCAGTTTTTTTTTTTGTGATACAGGTTGCTTTTTCTTATAATTACATCAAATTAGAGATTTCACTATATATTAGGTGATATAAATTAAGAACTAGGATTAATACTATAAAAGGTCAGCTATTTCAAACTTTTAAAAATAGATTTTAGGCAAAGCAGACAAGTTGGTTCTTCAGAACTTTGCAGTCTCTTGCTGGAACAGCTCCTCCTGATTTGCATGAGTGAGCAGTCACAGCCCTGCTGAGGAGGGAAAGGCTCCAGCATCCACTCCCTTCTAGACACCAAGGATGAAGAACAAGTTCTGAGAAGACCACATGTGAAGGCTACGCCTGATACGCAAGAGCAGGAGTCAACAGTCCCTCCCCACTATATTCTCTATGATTCTACAATTCTTATGAGATGAGCTGTCTCTATGGGGCTTGACTCTCCTCTAGCCAAAAAGAAATGTTTTCAATAATGAACTGTGATGAAGAGTTATAATAATGTATATAGAGACTCAGAGAGCAGAAACAACCTTTAAATTAGCAGCTTTGGCCTAACATGGTGGCAACGCCTTTAATCCCAGCACTCTGGAGGCACAGGCAGGTGGGTCTCTGTGAGTTTGAGGTCAGCCTGTTTACAGAGTGAGTTCCAGGACAGCTAGAGCTACATGGTAAGATGGATGTATGGATGGACAGACAGCTAAACAAACAAACAAATAAATAAATAAAAGCAGCTACCCAGTGAGAACTTGTCTCCCCGCTTCTCTTACCTGACTCCCAGGACTGACTATGAGCCAATCACCATTAACACAGCACCCTCAGCACCCAGGCCCATGTGTCCTTTTTTGGTCTGCTTTTTAGACCACAAAAGGAAACCATTACACCCACTCTTGGCTCTTACTGTGTTATCCACACTGCTGAATTTTCAGAAACACACACAAACACAATTTTTCCTTAGAAGTGGCTGCCCTTTAAAAAGAGGAGGCAAGCAGCGAGCCTGCAGCATTGTTGTTTTTTTTTTTTTCCTCAGAATAGAGAAGTAACTCAGCTTTTATCTCTAAGCCAATGGGAATTTTGTAAAGTATAACAGGGTTACTAGAAACCAACCAGGCCCAGCAGTGTGCCTGGGAGTGGTCTGTTATTACATGTTCCTATAAAAATCACCTTTCTATGTTGCTTTTTAGTTAGAGCTATGGTAATCCCCCAAACTAAGGGGTTTTTTTTTGTTTTGTTTTGTTTTTGCAGTGCTGGGAATCAAACCCAGGGCCTTGTACTAGGCAAGCACTCTGCCACTGAGCCATGTCCCCAGTCCTTGAATCTGCTTCCCAAGTGCTGGGATTAAAGGTGTGCACCATTATATCCAGTTGACTTATATATCTATAAGGGAATACATGATTTACAAGGCCCATAAATCTGTCTGCATCCTTAAAAGTATATCTGCATTGTACCTACTTATCTGGGGCTGTGGATGTGGCTCATTTGGCACAGTGACTGCATAGCATGTATGACACCCCTGCTCTCAGTCCCTAGCAGAGCAGGAAAACAGGTATGGTGACACACACCAGGGACTCAGCACTCAGGAGCTGGCTACAGGAAGTCTGAAGTGTAGCACCATCCTTGACTGCATAGTGAGTTTGAGGTCAGTCTGGGCTACATGACAACCTGTCTCAATTAAACAAAACAAACCAAAACCCGAACTCCTCTCCTGAAGGCACAAAGCCTGTGGAGGTGACTGGTGTCTCTAGGGGATAAATGACGCGTGCTTTCCCTGAAGCTCTCACACCGGTGTCCCCATGAGTCAGACTCACATTTTGATATGTACAGACACACACTAACCCAAGTTAAGAGAAATCATAGCCTAATTCCGGTTTTATTTTTACTAGCTACAAGATGCTATTTTTCATTCTACCACTAGCTCATTCAAAGTTTTTTTGTTTGTTTGCTTACTCTTTCTACATAGTCCAGGCTGGTCCTGAACTCACACCCTTTATGTGCTATGCCACGACATCTAGCTAACTCATGCTCTCTGTGTCGACACTGATGACTTGGCTACTTTGAACTAAGTCAGAAACCCTCCTTCCAGCATCTCCTTATGCAGGAGCCACACTCGGCAGTGAGGACATGGGAACTGCCTTCCTCTTTCCCATCACTGCCACTGCCTCGAGTGGGAAGCACTTTCCGTGTCTTCAACTCCCCTCCCTCTACTACAGCCACCGTCTGCTCTACTGGGTTAAGGAACTGAAGCAATGGCGTACATAACTGCCCTGGAGGTGGGGCAGTGCTCCAAAGGGCCCTCAGCCATGTGCAGTTGTTCCTATCCAGCCATCTACTCACACCCTTTATTCCTTTTTTGGTTTTTTTTTAATGTTTTTTTTTTTGAGACAGGGTTTCTCTGTGTAGCTTTGGAGCCTGTCCTGGAACTCACAGACCAGGCTGGCCTCGAACTCACAGAGATTCTCCTGCCTCTGCCTCCCGAGTGCTGGGATTAAAGGCATGCGCCACCAATGCCCGGACTTTATTCATTTTTTGTTTTTAATCTATTCAGTACTATACTTTTCATGACTAAGTATCAATCTTATTTATGAAAACTCTGCCATATTGTTTTCTACAGAGCCACACATATGTGTGTGCACACATAGCACATTTGTGTGCTGAGATCACAGGCATTACAGGCTGGTGAATCTGACAGCTTTCCCCTTAGCACTTAGGACAATATTTTTCCTATGTTAGCAGTATAACTGTAAGTAATTGACTCTTTGCTATGAGTCTTGCTATGTTCCCAGGCTGGCCTCACACCTGTGGTCCTCCTGCCTGGACCTTCTGAGCCACCATTCCCTGCTCCACCACTTGACTTTGAAGGTCTGTGTAGTAAAACTCACTAGCATCTCCTGTTAAGGCACACGTGACCACGCCTGGCTCTAGCATGTGGCCCTCATGCTCACACAGCAAGTCCTTACCCACTGAGACTGTCTTCACAAGAGAGAGATGAGAACTAGTCAACAGAACAAGCAGGTCCTTCACAATGACGTGCTCACAAAATACATGTAATTTTAGTATCAATTCTATTAAGTACATATTAGTTTATATTTAACAGATACTAAATGTAATAGCACTACTGAGTATTTTCTATGTGGTTGTGTTATTTGAAATGCTTTGTACAACTGAACTAATTTAGTTTTTCTGACCTAATTTAACAGATAAAGCACAGAGGCTAATAGTTTGTCTAGAGTCACAGAAGTACGAAATACAGACCCAGGGTTTGGCCCAATGACTCTGTCTTCAGGCTGGCCATGAACTTAAGAGATCCATCTCCTCTGCCTCCCCAGTGCTGAGACAAAGGCATGCACCACCACTGCCCAACAAAACACTGTTTCTCCAAAGAGTTAGATAAGCACCTGCATTCTGCTAGTGAACTGCAAAACCATGATTTGAATGCAAGCTATGGCTTGCTGGTAATAAGCTGCAGGTAAAGTACCTTTAGGTCATTTAGAAATCCAATGTCTTTCTTCTGGATAGCTTTATTGGTCCATATCAGGGCGCTATAGGTCTTGGTCTTCTCTTCTTCTCCTTCCTTCATATACCCTATAGCCTCTCTAAATGCCAATAAAAAAGGGAGATTTGTCTCAACACATAAAATACACATAAACCTTGTCCCAAATCTCTGCCCCCTTACTACAGCTTGGCTGAGGTGTGACTCACTCTCTCTCTCTCTCTCTCTCTCTCTCTCTCTCTCTCTCTCTCTCTCTCTCTCTCTCTCTCTCCTCACACACACACACACACACACACACACACACACACACAGAGTTGCACTGTACAGTCTTTGAATTTCATTGTTTCTGGAGCTATGCATCTAGTATATATAATCTTACCCTGTACGTTCTATGAATTGTGTTTCTGGAGCTATGCATCTAGTATAATCTAACTTATGACACTTCCCCCGCCCTCAGAAGGACCCTCCATACCTATCACCACTTTCTTCCCATTCTTTCCCAAGCCCAGTATGATCTCTCACTACTTGTTCTATCTTTATCATTTCTCTAAATATTTCCTATCAGGTGCCATCACAGAGTGGTGAGTGACTTGTCATATACTGTCAAGGTCACGGTGTACCTACAGTGCACTGAGTCAGTACCTCAAACAAAACAAACCACACTACACCGGAGGGTGTGTAATAGGTTCCTGGTACCCATGGACTCACTTTTCCTGCTGGCAACTTCAGACCAAAAGTATTAGGTGCAAAAGCTTAAGAATAGGTAATTGATGACTACCTTTTTTAAATTTTAGTATATTGCTACAATTGCCCTGTTTATTATTAGCTATTACTCTTTTATGGTTGGTTTATTCTCTTTAAAGATTTATTTTTATTTTATGTGTATGTGTGAGTGCTTACATGTTTGTGTGTGTATGTATGTATGTATGTATGTATGTATGTATGTATGTATGTATGTATGCTACATGAATGCCTGGTGGTCTTGGGAGCCAGAAAAGGGAGTCAGATCCCCGGGAGCTGGAGTTACCCCTGCAAGAACAGCCAGTTTTCTCTCTAGTCCTGACTCGTGCTCAGTTTTTTTAGTCAAACCTGTTTATCAATTAGCATACTATTTATAGAATTCAGCATTATTTGCAGTCTCAGGAGTCTGCTGCAAATCTTGAAACACATCTTTCAAGGATAAGAAAGGATGACAATTTCACATTGTGTTTTTCTATAGATAGACAAGCGATGTCTTTTTTTTTTTTTTTGATATAACAGTCTTATGTAACCCAAGCAGGCCTCAAATTCAGTGCTTGGCTAAGGATAGCCCTGAACCTTCCTGCATTGGCCTTCCAATTAGAATCACAGGTCTGTGCCGCCACTGGCTGGCTACTTCTCTGCTTTGTGAAAATACTACTATGACCATCCATGTGTGACTTCTGGTTGATGTACGTTCCATTTCTGTTGTTGATGTAATTAATAGAACTGCTAGGTCATGTAATTAATGGAACTGCTATATCATATGGTCATTTTATGTTTGAGTTTTTGACAGGCTATCAAAGTGCCATTCCAAGTGGCCACACTTTCAACCCCATTAACAAATGCACATGGCAGTCTCTCTAGGGCCTTGCCTGCACTTTTTACTTTATTATTTATGATGGTGTGACTGTGGCTCTGACCTGCACCGCCCACTGTTTCATGTTCACTGACTACTCAGACATCCTCCTTGTAGAAATGTCTACTTCATCATTTTCCCATTTCTTAATTGGAGTTAAATTTTTTTCTTAATATACTCTATATGCAATTCCCTTACCAAATATATGTTCTATGAAACTTTCCTTTTGAAATCCCTCCATTACGCCCAGCCTCACCTGGTGACAAGCTGCAAATCACGTACTTGGATTTTGTCAGATGACTTATTAATTTTCTGTAGCAGCAGAGAAAGAAAAACAATTATCAACTCCAGTGCAGTCACAGGGTTGCACAAACATGGTCGTCCCACACAAGTGTTTACCTGCTGGAGCTCCTTAACTTCTTGCGAACTGAAATGCACTCTGTGAGGGTTCAGCAGTTCCACTGCAAAAGGCCTTCCTGGCAGCGCACGCCCATCATGAAACAGAGATGTGATGATGGAGTTAACATTTGGGCAAATGCAGGAGGTGTGAGAAATGGGCTGGGCTCTAGAGGACTGAAAGTTTAGTGACATGACTATATCTGGGGGTGGGAGAATGTGTGAAAAGAGTAAACGGGCTTTTGGGGGACTAGAGCAGGAAGATGCTAAACCCTGTACAGGCAGTATGTGAAAATGACTGCCTTCCCAGAGGCCCACAAACAAGCCTGTGTTAATTACAAAATAAAATTCAAATAACCACTAATTAATGGAACTAAAATTGTCAGAGAGCAATGCCCAGATATAACAAGGTGAGATCCATTGTCTTAGTTAATCTACCAGTGACAAGGAACTGTGATCCCACAAGGAGTTAGGAACTGCAAACATCAAATAGCTCGGAATTAATTCTCATTATCTTTCTTATAACTCAACAAGATAAAATAGAGAGGAATGAAGGCCGAAAGAGCAGAATCATTTTGAAATAAAGACAGACATATTGAAAACTGGTAACCTCTGAGGTGCTCTTTCTTTGTTTTTTGAGACAGAGTCTCTACATAGTCCTGACTGTCCTGGAACTCACTCTGTAGACCAGGCTGGCCTCTAACTCAGAGATCTCCTGAGGCATGGACTACCACCAACTGGCCTGAAAAGTTCTTAAATGGAGTAACTAATAAATTTTGAGGGAAAAATATTCCTTAACGCACATGCAAGTCCATTATAGCTTAAGGCCTGTGATAAGGACGTCTCCAAAAAAAAAAAGGAGTGCTGTTAGACACAAATCATAGTCTACAGAGGCAGCCGCACAACCCCCATGACCCCCTCTGGAGGAACCTGGGCTATCCCACGTGGTTCTAAGTGGCTACAGAAAGCCACGACCTTGCAGGGGATTATCAGCAGCCACTTCTCATCAGGTGATGCTGATACCATCTTACCATTTCCTAAGGTTCTCACATCTACATCTTCTCTCCCAGAGGATGAGAAATTAAAGCCTGTAAGAAGCAGAACAAGTGGAGAAAAGATGAGAGACAGCAGCCCTCTAGTCTACTTTGTTTCAACCACTGGCAGAAATCCAACTCTATGGTCCCAGTAATCCATGGGAGAGGACTTCAAGGGATAATAACTACTCCATCTTTAATCTCAATCTTAGCTAAAAACAATTATGATAATAAATACTACTCGTTTTATGCCAGGTACTGGGGTAAAATTATCATGAAGCATTAAGTAAATATTACACTTCATAGATTTAGGCAATATTCCCAGGGTCAAACTATCTAGTGGCAGAGCTACATATTTCTGATGTCAAAGCCAGAGTTTAACTAGCATCTATGCCCCCCCCATCTCAAAGAAAGGCAAGGCTGGAAGGAAGGTCCCACTTCCCTGACCACTGGATTGCAGCAAAAACTTTGTCTTTTTCTCTAAAGTAAGCAGGCATAACAACATGATCAATCATGTTAAAATTAAACTCTATGGGAAAAAAATTGAGAAAAGAAACGTCTGACCTTTAAACAGCAAATGAATTATATAACCAAACCCAACATGGAGCCATGTTAAAACCACTGTACAATCCAAGAATTTATCATCACAGACCAAAAGCTGAGATGTCAGACAGGGAAATAGTTTCAAGGACCTACATGACAATGCACAGAGATACAGATCAAACGGAAGACTTCGTCACCACAGCAAACACGTGAACAGGCATTACTCCAAACGCTTTAACACGGGTTGCCACTGGCACTATTATCATTTTCCTTCTAAGGAAAGTGAGACAGGCAGGATGAATCCATTGCCAAAAATCACATCAGATTAAGAAGTGCAGATCTGGTAGCAAGGCTGGTGGCTTAGCCATTCTAACACCAGAACTAGTTAACCCAGGTTACACTGAACCACCAAGCAGAGGAGCTGACAAAAGGGCTGAGAAGGGCTGGGAGGGCTTGGGAACCCTGGGTAGTCTGTACAAGGATGACATATAAGGTCGCTGCTCAAAGAGGAAGGAGATGGCTACTGTGGCAACACACTGTGCTTGACGATAGAAAGACAGAGGTAGACAAGGATGGGACACATTGCCCCATCCTCAGAGTCACCATTCATGGAGAATTGGAGAGCATAACATGACACGTAGACCCAGGGCAGGAAACAAATGTAAGAACATCCCCGCACTATGAGCACAATTCTATATTTTACCCTTTACTCTACTTCTTATTGTAGTGTTACACTGTGTATGTGTGTGAGTACAAGCATATGCCATGGTGAGCATGTGGAGGTCAGAGGACAATGATGTGATCCATCATGTGGGATCTGGGGATCAAACTCAGGCCATGGATCTTAGCCTTTGGCCACCGATTCATGCCACCAACTCCCTTTTCAGAAATGCTTCAAACTTGCAATCTAGCTTGGACCCTAGAGTAGAAATCATTTATAAGGGGGGAAAAAAACCTTAAAACTTTATGAAGTGTATGATGAGGAAAAACTAAAAAAAAAAAAAAAAAAAAAAAATCTTTAGTACTAGAGGATACGTGCTTAAAATTTACTTTTCTGAACCTAAACTGTGCCTTGCCTTGTCCCCTATGTTACAGGTTTTAAGCACGTCGAAAACAAAATGAACAGCAGTAATTATCCAGGATGTTGAGTAATCCAGCTACATAGTGGTTCTCAGACCAAGACACATAGCTTGGACTTTACCTTGTAACTCATGGTGTCCACAGGCAATTGTCCCAACAAATACTTGAGTCAGTAATTGTAGTATTAGGGAAAAATTTCCTAGATTCATTGATTTTGAGTGTGTCAACACTTAATACTTATTAACTACAGACTTAGCAAGTACATAAGTACATAACAGGACGTCCAACCCAAAGCAAGGAGAGACAAGTCTATATGTCCTCCTCAGGGAACAGAATTGTTGCCATGAAACACAGCTGATCATCCAGCTCTCAAACTCAAGGAGGCAACTGCAGGGCCCACAGATACGAACCACTGGTCAGAAATAACATGTCTGTCACCCAGCTGAGAAACATGGCTGGAAAACGTTGTTATCAGTCAGGAACTCTGAACAAGCTTATACCACCCACCCCACACACAAGAGCAGTTAGCACCCAGATCCAGAAGACTGCTGCTCTTAATCAATTTCTCGGTGAGAACATTGAACATTCCATCTGCTTTCTGTTTCATGTTTTGGGGGTTTTTGTTGCTGTTGTGAGACAGGGTTTCAATGTGTACCCTGACTGTCCTGGAGCTCAGAGATGAGACTGCCTGTGCCTCCTGAGTGTTGGGATGAAGGGCGTGTGCTGCTGATGCCACCACCACCTGGCCTGTGTTTTGTTTTTGTTTGTTTTGTGACAGTTAAAGTGAGCCCAGCCTGTTGTCAAACTCACTATTTAGTAAGGATGACCTTAAACTTCTGGTTCTCCTTTCTCTACCTTCCAAGAACCAGGATTCTAGGCCTGCATCACCATGCCTAACTTACTGGTGCTGGGAATAGATCCCAGGGCAACTGAGCTACATCGCTTTATTTTCAGTTGGGGAACAGTATTTTCCTTTCAGGAGGAAAATGACTACAAACACCTTCATGAAACCTGAAAGGGGAGTTTCAGAGCCTCCGGCTGTCCCTGAGCCCCGAAGAAGCTAGGGGCTCTTAGGGATCGAAGTAGTCCACACTGAAGATCCCTGAATTCTCATAGAAAGGAAGTGAGGCAGTCCCCACCCCCATACCCTCCCCCAAAATTGAGCAAGACTTGTTTATTTTTTTCTTTCTGGTACAGTGCTATGAAGCAAAGCCAGAACCTAGTGCACGCAGAGAGATGTTTTCAGCCTAAGAGATACTTGTACTCAGAGCTTATCTTAAGTAGGTAAAAGTTCATAACAATGCTGCAAATCTTTTTCCTGAAAATTTGGAAAATATTAGGACCCTAGGTTACTTTTCTTCTCTATTCAGAAAATAATTCATAGCAGCTAGGGAAACAGCTGATTCATGTGTCTTCTGTGTAAGCATGGAGAGCCTACTTCACAGACCAGCATGGTGTAAAGCGCGAGGCGTCCAGCCGCAGAGATGGCTCCATAGTAAGAGCACTCTCTGCTCTTGAACACCAGGTGGCTCACAAACACCCAGCCTCCAGCTCCAAGGGACACAATGCTCTTATCCCCCATAAGCACAGCATTTATGTGCACAAACCTACTACACACACACACACACACACAAATACACATGCATAGTTTAAGGAAATAAAAATCTTAAAAACAAAAGTGCAGTGTGACAACAAGGCATCTCTAACCCTGCTACTTGGTGGATACGGTCAATACAAGCAGACCCCTGGAGCTCACTGGCTGGCCAGTCTGGCCAACTTGGTGAGCTCCAAGTACAGTGTGGCCTTGTCTCACAAAGTGAGGTGGAAAGCAACTGAGTAAGACCCCCAACATTGCCCTCTGGCCTGGACATGCACACCCCTATGCACACATACACAGAAGAAAGCAATTTGCATATCCCTTTAGGGGCACACTGGAGAGCTGGCTCAGCAGTTAAGAGTGCATTGCTCTCGCAGAGGACCTGGGTCCAGTTCTTACAACTCACAGCCCTCTGTAACTCCAGATCCATTGGACCCAATGACACCTACACTCATGTGTGAGTGCCAACACAGAAACATGAGTGAAAATAATAAAAGGGAGAGCTTTCCCATGGCAGACAATAAATCATGAAGAAGATGTGGTTTAAAGTGATTCTCTTTCTTCCTGACAAGTCAGAAGGGGCAGCCAGTGCTTATCCTGACCTCTGCTGCATTTGGGAGCAGGTGCCTCGGTGTTTCTCATAGAGAAAAGTAGGACTTAGCTGGTCCATCGAAGACACCTCTGCTGTGCTGCAAGCCGCACTCCAGGACTAACACTGCCCACTGCCTGCAGCTTTGCTTTGCAATAGACATCTTAGACCTCTCCTTCCATGCCTCACATAAACCAGACTCTAGGCTGCCTTTGACTCATAGGCCTGTTGAGACACGTAACTGACTCATCACACAAACATGGCTCGTTAATAGGAAATTAAAACACACTACACCCCATAAAACTTCAGTAAAACAGTTGTTCTTGATCTATTTCCTTGGTCATGAACTTCACCCCAAATCACTCTGTAGGTTAGGGCAGAAAGAAGCTAGCTCTGCTCTTGACTTCTTCATAGTTCCCTGAAGAAGCTAAGGCTGAGGTACTCCAAGGTTAGGGCTTACTGCATTTGTCTAAAGCAGTCTTGGTTGTTCTGAGTTTCCCAAGAGACAGCAGTCACTGAGAAAGGACAGGTATCCTTGGGTATCTCCACTAAAATCTAGCCTGAGCCCCAAAGCCCTGCCTATTAACAGTGCCTGTTCTGGGGAAGCCTGGAGCCAGGGAGCCCAGGCTTGGGTGTGGCTTACTGGAAAAATCTACTCATGTTTTACAATGGATGTAAAACATGAACACCTTAACACTCACCCTCCGCTTTGAATGCTGCCAACAAATGATCTGAAATTAGTTCTTCCACAGAAGATTCCATTTTCCTTTCTCCATCAATTATCCAAGGAGTCTGTGGTAGATTCCTAGAGTATTTATTATATCTGCCTGCCAAAGAAATAACAAGTAGTTGGATTGAACCATGTGATCAATATATTAGGATTAAAAGGGAATTAACTATTTAGTAAGTTTGATATTCTACATGCTAGGTTATATAATGAAGACTAGCCTTCAACTAAAAAACAGACTAACTTGAGAAGCCATCGCATAGACATAGAGATAATTAAATAAGATTTAATAGAATAGAATAGTTTAGAAACAAAAAGAATGTATCAAATGAGTGAAATGATTTAATAATTTGATTCATTGACTGGAAGAGTTGTAAGATATTGTGGAACACAACAAAGATCATTAAAACGTGTTTTACATATAATTAATAATAATTTAAATATAATGGCCACTGGTGATGATGTATTAGAGAATTAAGTTTGTGAAAAGTTTAAGCATTTGTAAGTTAAAAAAAAAAAAAAAAACCAAAAAACTTCCTAACACATGGTGACTCACTGTCTTATGAATAAAGTCACACCCACAAGAAAGCAGCTGCTGCCGCCTGAGGAGACAGTGACAACACAGAGCAATTTCATTCAGCTTTCACTACCAAGCAACTGTAACTTTTAAAACAAAACAAAAACCTGCCTGCTGTATAGCAATCAGGAAAGTTGATACAGCATTGTCTTTTTCTCTGGATAAGGCCAAGTGTTTAGTCAAGGAGAATATAGTAACATTAGTTCTCTGAAGTCTGCCTGGTTTTCTGTGCATCTGGTCGGAAGAGTGGCTAGAGAGCCGCCGGCAGGGCAGGCGTGTCCAGACAGGGGCTGCTCACAGGGCATGTACACTCTAGAGGAGATAGTTACCAGCAACAAAAACAGCACCATGAGTACATTCAATTTCAAGGACAGTGCATACGGTCTTTGGTGAGTTTGGAGGACAAGGAAATTGCCTGCAAAACAAAATAAATTTTATGGACACTAATACTAGTACAAGCATAACAAAACTGAGAGGAGTCAGCATTGTCCAAGAACTCAGAACTTAAGCCGCAAGGACTGTCTGTCTCTCTTACTACCTTCAAGTTTTAAAGCAAAAAGGGGCCTTCAGGCCTTTACTACTTTTTAAAAATTTTACTGTTTTGTTTTAAAGGATTGTTTATTTTTATGTGTATGAATATTTTTGCCTGAATGTGTGTTTATGTTCCACATGTATGCAGTGCCTATGGAGGCCAGAAATGGTCACTGATCTGGGAACTGTCTGGGTCCTCTGGAAGGGCGGCTAGGGCACTTAATCACTGGGTCATCTTCTAGTCCCTATCTATGTTCCGTTTATTTTCAGATAGAATCTCATTCTGTATCCCAGGTTGGTCTGGAATTCACTGTGTTGTGTTGTACAGTCTGGCCACAACTCATCTGCTTCAGCCTCCCGAGGCCTAGGATTACAAGCATAAGCTACCATATCATCTGTAGAGTTACACCCCACCCCACCCCTGCCTCTGTCCCTCTCTTCTTCTCTCCCTCTCTCTCCAGATTTTTTTCTATTATGCTGAGCATCAGTAGTATACGCCTTTAATCCCAGCACTCAAGAGGCAGAGACAGACGTATCTCTGAGAATTTAAGGCCAGCCAGGTCTAGAGAGTGAGTTCCAGAACAGCCAGGGCTACACAGAGAAACCCTGTCTCAAAGACCAACCAAACCAACCACCCCCCCCCCACCCCCACCCCCGCCACACACACCAAAAAAAAAAAAAAAAAAAAACCAAAAAAAAACAAAAAACCAAAAAAACCCAAAGATATATTTTTATTATGTGTCTAACTACTTTGCCTGCATGTACATCTGTGCACCAGATGTGTGCCTGGTGCCCAAAGAGGTAGCAAACCATCATGTCAGTGCTGGGAATTGAACCCAGGTCCTTTGCAACAAAAAAGTGTTTTTGACCATTGAGCAACACTCCAGCTCCTAGAGCACCACTTCTAACACACAGTAGTGGCACAAGGTAAATTGGGACTGTGATGTTGCTCTTCAGTCAGGAGATCTTATCTTCCCCAGAGATAATTTCTAACAGCCTTCAGATGCAGGGGTAAACCCACATATACAAAGTAGAAGCCCCTCCAAGCTCGTCAACCATTTTGTTCTACCTGGTCACGTGCTGCTGTCTTGCATGAGCCTTAACTGCTTGGGTAACTGTTCCCACTTGTGGGGGTCTGCCCTGCCTGTGGGGGTCTGTCCTGCCTGTGGGGAGTCCTCCACTACTTTCCCCCTTCTTCCTTTTCATCTCAACTATGATACAAAGCCAGGAAAAGATGGACAGTTGGGGTTGCCATTTTCTTAGCTAATGGACTTCAATTGAGGATAACAAGGAACATTTTATCCTCTATCCATCATTTGGAATTTCCAAAGCCACAAACTGGAGGCCACCTGTAAATAATTAAGTTCTGATTTAACCCCAAAGAGGTGGCTTGGAATGTTTCTATGGTTTCCTAAGATGCTTCACAATGAAATCATTCAGAAACCCAAGAACTGGTATTTACATATTCTTTTTAACTCTGATTCTGTGTGTATGAGTGTTTTGTCTGCATTTGTCTGTGCATTATGTGCCTGCCTAGTGTCTGAAGAGGCCAGAAGACGGTGTCAGATCCCCTGGACTGGAGTTACAGCTGACTGGTAGCTGCTATGTGGATGCTGGGACTGGACTGGTCCACCTCTTCAGCCCTAGATAAAGTAATCATTACTTTTAAAGTTTAATGAAAATATTTCCATCATGAGACTCATTTTTTTTTTTATAAACGATAAGCCCTCATCATGACGTTATTGCTTGGTATTTATTCAAGGGTCTTCTAGAAGGAAAACTACAATAATTAGGTTTTTTAAAGCACTGGTAATTCAAACATAAAATTTATTGTATTTCTATATACCATAACAATTTATATTTTAGAAAAGAGAACTGAGGCCAAAAGAAGCAGCTGACATAGCTAAGTCCCAGCTGTGTGAGGTAGACTGGCTGTGAAGTCAGGGCCCTGCTCTCTCCAGCCACCGCTCTTTCTGTGCAAGCCAGGACACTCCCAGGCCTCCTCTCCTCTTCCAGAGATGGACACTAGAAAGTATCAGATTTGGGATGCAACATCAACAGCTTTCCGCCCGTGGGCCGCTAATTACTCAGCTGAAAACCCAGGCAAGGCAACTCCTTTTTTGGAAATCAAAATCTTCTCAAATTCAAAAGCTTGGGCTTTAGTCCCAGGGCCTGAACCCAGGCCACATCTCTGCCAGGTAAGCACTCATCAGTGAGTCACACTCTGGTCTCCTCCTTGGTAAGGTAAAGAAGTCAAGCTTGACTCGTAATGTTAATGTGACAAACATTTACCGAATACTGCCACACAGACCATGAGGAGGACTGAGATGCACATAGCCTGAGAGGCATCCAGGCTTGTCTGAGAGACAATCCAGAGTGCCCTTAGTATTCCCATTCTCTAAAGTTACTCCGTGCTTCCATGTTTCTAGACTTACGCAAGGAAATCCTCTTCTTTTATCTTGTTCAAAGCTTTCAAAACGGCCATTCTGGTGAACACTGACTACATAGGGTGAAACAAAAGGGAGAAACACAACTCATTAGAGGAATTATACCATCTTACATATTTAAAAACAAGCAAGCAAGTCCAGCTTCAGTGCTTATGATTTTGGTCTGTGGCAGACAAGCCTCTCCAGGCAGCTCAAGGCATTAGGAAGAAAGGAGTACTGAATACTTGTGTTCAGCTCACTTTCTCCTTTTCGTTCAATACTGTGCACCAAAATCTTTTGTCAGGGTGTTTTGTCAGAGCAATAGGAAGAATAACCGAGGAAGTATCAGGGCTAGTTTTTGTGGGATATTTTGATTGTACTCTGATGCTCTGGAAATTGTTAATAAAGTTTGCTTTGAATCAGAGGGTGAAGCTAGCTACTAGCTGACCAAAATTAGCCATAGAGGTTTTGGAGGACTGAGGAAACACAGGAAATAGTAGGGTAGGACTTAGAAAGATTCTTGGCTCGTGTAGATTGGGGAAGAAGAGAAAGGGGAGGTCACTGATCACTTCTCTACTGCTTCTCTGATCACTCAGGTTCTTATGCAATATCTGACTCCAAGTTTTTACTAATAAAGAATAACTAGGTCAGCACTTCAGCCACTGTTGTGTGATGAACCTGGTCACAGAGTTCTTAAGCCTTTGGAACCGTTTTGTGGGAGGAAACAAGGAAGAGTTTGGAGCTTTGGATTAGAGGAGCTCTTGAATGCTGCAAGCAGAGTTCAATGGTCCATTCTCATAGAGGCTAAAAGAAAAGAGTGACGAGGAAATGAGGCAGTACTGGCCTGGCTCATGGGGATTCGCATGGGGCAGAGCTTCCACAGGAGCTGGACTAGTGAGGCAGTATTGGCCTGGCTCATGGGGATCAGCATGGGGCAGAGTTTCCACAGGAGCTGGACTAGGGGCCACTCGGGGTATATTTTGGACAAGAATCCGGCTTCATTCTTCCCATGTAAGAATTCCAGTATATTGCATTTAAAGGTAATGGATTAAGTTGTTTGGCAAAGGGAATTTCAAGACATAACATTCGACCAAGAAAGCAGCTGTATTTATTAAGGAGACAAAGAGAAACCTCCTGCCAGCCCTGGGCCAATAGGAAAGGTTGAGAACAAAAACCCCACCACTGGAGGGTCCATCTTGTGAAGATTCAAACGCATCTGAAGGAAGCAAACCTAAACTGAAGAAGTTCTCAGCTCCTGGAAGGAGCTGCCAATGAACACAGATGACAGACCGTGCCAAAGGAGCCATACTTCAGCTTGAGGGGCAGAACTTGCACATGCCACAGTACTGCTCTTATGGGTATAGAAGATGCATGGTTAAGGGGGTCACGGAGCCCTGCTGTGTGGTTTCAGAGAACAGCTGAGGCTGGGGAATATGTGTGCAAAGAGGCCTCTGAATGGCTACAAGTTCCAGGACAAACTGGCTTACACAGTGAGTTCCAGGTGACCCAAAAGAATAAAATAAAACCATCTATTAACCAAATAGAAATATTTAAAGACCAGTCCTTATCACATTTCCAGTCCATATTCATTTTATTGATAATTATAAGAAGCAAAATCCTTACCTGTTTATTTTTGGCTGGTTTGAAACAATCTCGGCAAACTTCACCTCTGAAATACAATTCAAGTTAAAAGTTTGGCTGGGCATGGTTGGTGGTGCACACCTTTAATCCCAGCACTTGGGAGGCAAAATCAAGAGGATCTCTGTGAGTTCAAGACCAACCTAGTCTACATAGTGATTTCTAGGACAGCCAGAGCTAAATATGAAGCCTTGTCTTAAAAAAAAAAAAAAAAAAAAAAAAAAAGAGGAGAAAAGGAGGAGAAGAATGTTTATAATAGGTGGACACAATTCAAATACATTTTATATACCTATATTTACATATTATCTCTGTGTGCATGTACATTTGTGAGCTGCATTGGTTTCCCTGAGGACTCTTCTATGAGAAGTCACATTTTAAATCTAAAACACGACAAGTTCTGAAATAGTCACAAGAAAGAAAAACAATACTATCTTCATGAAAAAGAAAGCACTAACATTTTACATAATTGACTCTGTTTTTATGGGGCAACTTACAGGAAGTGGCAATCCTCAAATGTTTCTGGATGAGCAAAGACCACACTCACTTCAAACAAGCTCTAAAAATTATAAAGAACAGTTTTTAAATGAGCAAGAGGAAACTAACAGCTAACAGCTAATGAATGGAAATAGAAGTTAACTCCCAAAGACGGCTCAGAAAAGCTATGGGGAAACTAGAAACACGGATGCCCTCAAGCTTGTTTGCAGGCAACTCTGGGAGGGGTGCTTTAGTTTGGTTTTCTGTAACTTCTGAACCCAGTCCCCAACTGGCTCTTGTTCTCTTTTCTTTTGAGATTGTAATATAATCCCAACACTTCTCTCTTCCCTTTTCTCATCCAAACCTCCCCAAATATCCCTCCTTTAAACTAAGATTCTAAATCAACTTATGCTGGACAAATGCATAGATTAGAATGAAGATAAATGTGAATTTAGGGAGCTGGACAGAGATATCTAAAAATCCCAGAGAACTCCTGGGCCATTGCTGACCAGTTATTAGCAGGGTAAAAACATTTAAGAATTCTGGAAGGAGCTCCCCACCCCTCCCACTTTACCCCCCCCCACCCCCCCCACCCCCGTGTATACACTTGTGTAGAGGTGTACATGGAGGCCAGAGGGTATCTTTTTTAGTCCCTCAGCATTTTGTTTTCTGAGCTGGGGATCTCTCACTGGGACTGTCTTTCACCAGTTAGCCTGAATGGCCAGCACACTCGAGATCGGCCTCTTTGGCTTTTACATGGTACTGCCAACCTCACTCAGCTCCAAATGTTTGTGTGACAAACACCAACTAAGCCATCTCCCCAGCCTTCAAACTTATTCTTAAAGTACTCAAATGTGACTTTTAAAACCAGTGCTCTTAATTTTTGTTTCAAAACTAATGCTTCCAAATTATAAAATAATCAAATAAAAGATGGTTTTCCAACCCTACTTCTACTGGGGCAGAGACATAAGCCATTCAGTGTGTCTCTCACTAGCCATTTTTATTAGATGATTTGGAAAGCTGCCCTGTTAATCTCACCTCACAGATACCTTGCAGCTGTAAGAACTGTGAGATATTAAAGAAAGTATTCCTATTATTAAAAAATTGCTTCAACAAGCATTCTGTGTGTGAATAACTTCATGTTATATATGTCTCATCTCTGCAGAGAATACTCAGTATTTGCTACTGAAGAAAACACTGTGAATTCCACATACTGTCTTCGTATTCCCCTGATTATACTAAATGGCTTCTGTTTTGCTCCCTTGTCCTAATACACATAATAAAAATACGAAGAACCAAGTGTTTCCTACTAAAGAAAGCCAGTTGGAATCTACTCAAACATCACTAGATCTTTTGTTTCTTGCCTTCTGTTCCGTGACTCGGTATGTAAATTTTAAAGTTAGCTGCTTCAAAACTGAAATTTGAGATAAGAACAGCTTACATCAATGACTTCTCTAATTTCCAAAGTACTTTCATTTCTTTGTTTCCTTTTCAGACCATCTGTGAGGTATTTTTAATCTTTATTCTTTCAGTATTCAATTTAAAGCGCTTACCCTGCTGGCTGTAGCTCTTGAGAGGGGGGCACAAAAGGGTGAGGAGTTCTCTGCTAAGTTCAAAGTCAGCCTAAGCTATGAGACCTTGTCTCAAAAAGCCAAAAGCTGAAAGGGATTATTTGTACTAGGAGACTGAGTATATAACTTAGAATAGATTTAAAGACCGGGAGGAGGGGCATATCTATATATAATACTCAGGAAACTTCCTCTAGTGAAATGAGGAATGAGCCTACACTCCAGACTTCAGGACTGACTGACTTCAGGAGCTGGCAACTGGCTCTGTTTTTACACAAGGCAGCCTGCTGAGCTGTCCCTGATTTCAACCCATTCCCACACTGAGGCCAGGTCTTCTCTAGAATTGGAAAAGTGGCCAGGTGTCCTGATTTCAAAGGCTGTGGCTGCCTGGAAACAGAGGGCCTTGAGATGCCACTGGCTACTACAGAATGAGCCCATTTACCTGCTGTCTATATATTTGAAAGCAAGACTAGCCCAAATAAACCAAAATCAAATAGTCTGGAGTTGATCTGACACTTGCTTAGCTATTTTAAAAAACGTGTGCCTGGGTGAGTGTGTGTGTGTGTGTGTGTGTGTGTGTGTGTGTGTGTGTGTGTGTGTGTGTAAGTCAAAGGACAACCTGTGGTAATTGGTTTTCTCCTTTCCCTGAGTGGCCTCTTGAACTCAGGTCATGAAGCTTTGTGGCAAGCACTTTTACCCACGGAGCCAGTTTTAATTCATTGCTTTGAATCAGTAAATCTGTCCTTTCAGCTGAACTACAAAAACTCCCAAGTGAAGATTTACGTCTAGCCTTTTAAGGTCAACGTGTTCACATTATTTGTTACCTTCTTAAGTACCCTGGGTCACAAAGAGTAAAAACAAACAAGAGGCCTTAACATCAATTTGGACAGTTCTAAATGAACATCTAAAGACTTAGCTGAGCCAGCATGGGCACATGCTTTTAATCCCAGCACTCAGGAGGAAAGGGACCACACAGCCACAGCTACACAGGTCAGCACAGCCAGGGCTGACACACAGAACCCCCCCTCTTGAAAAAAAAAAAAAAACAAAACAAAACAAAACAAAAAAACCCAAAGCCTTAGATCCTTCTTGAAGTTATATAGAGAGGAGAGGCTTTCGGCTCACCAAGTGTCTGCAATAACAAAGGGAACCCAGGAACCCAGAGATCAACAGTGCCCGTGTCTGATACCTTTCCATCAATGGGAACTCCCAGTCCCTCTGAAAACAGGGGGTGAGTTATCCATTTGTAGGCTTCTTTCAGCTGAACTACATCGTTTCTTCCCAGAGACAGACTCCGCTTTCTGAAAAAGAATGGAAAACATCACTGTTCGTGTTAAAGGAAAGGGTGTGTACAATTATCTTACAACAGTAACTACCTACTACGTTATGTGTCAGGCTCAGTGCCAGACAGTACAAAGAACACCAAACAAAGCAAACAAAAATTCCTCACTTTGTGGGCCTATACTCTAAAGAGAGCAAAGAACTAAGTTTTTAGTGGCTCAGGAGCCCACATTTTAGGATTCAATGATAAAAGCACATTTATTTTCCTGAGCTGGAATCACCAGATTCCAAGATTCATATATTCTGAAAAGGTCAAAAGAGATGAATGTTTATTGCTTGGAAATTACAAAACTATCTACTGTAATTGTTATGTTCATGTTACAAATGTCTCTATCTCCCCCTTGCTGAAAATAGGGCTTACTTATGGGAAATGAAATAAAAACTGGACTCTCCCCACCTTACTGCTTAAGAAGAAACATTAAATCCTGAAGTATGTGCATTTGAAAATGTTCACCAATGTATTATTAGATAAATAAAAATCTCACATTCCCCCACAATCCACTCAAGAGCCAATCCCCTGGTTTTGACAAAGGCCTATCATGAGAACTAGCTTTTGTATGGTGCCTACAGTTGTAATAGAAAGGGACTGAGGGAATAAATACACAGGACAGCTCTCATATATATCACTGAAACTGTCATACTTTGTTGAAAAACCCAATTGCTACTACCAAACAAACAAGCCTGTATCATTCAAGTAATTAAAATATGGAACACCCTAATGGCTGGTTACAAGACTGCTTATCATGACAGGGAGGACAGAATGCAGCCTCGAATCATCTCTTTTGTTTGTTTTTGTTGTTTTTCTGAGACAGCTTTCTCTGTGTAGCCCTGTTGCCCTGGAACTCACTCTGTGGACCAGGCTGGCCTCGAACACACAGAGATCCACCTGCCTCTGCCTCCGGCATGCTAGGATAAACAGTGCACACTATCATGACCAGCTTTGAGTCATTCTTTTAATGTCTAGAGTTATCACCTAAACACACTACCCCTTACAGTTTCATTCTGCAAGACCAACTGCATAGAAGACACAAAAAGTCTTTTAACTAATATTTAAAATGAACCGGTCGGGAAGAAAAAAAATATAAAAACTACTGTCCTGGTATAGCCACTGCTATAAACTAATAAATAACCCATACCCGTGCAAAAGAAAATAGTCTTTAGGAAACAAAGTGTATGATATATATCATGCATGGCTATCTATCTATATACTTATAGATAGATAGAGAGACAGACAGACAGACACACACACACACAGAGCTATTATTCCTCTAAAAATGAAGTTTAAAAAAAAGTTACCCAATAATTCTATATCCAGTTGAGAAGATAACTTTGATTATAGTTAAGTTGCTTTGGGGGTTACAGTTAACAATGAAATACCCAGATTTTTACATTTGACAGATTAGCAAGTCACTTGCCTATATTCAAGAGCTTATTCAGAGGTTTATGAACTGTTTCTACTCCTCTGAATATCAGAAGCATTTAAATATATATTAGGCTTATTTACTTTATGTGTATTGGTATTTTTCTTGGAAGCTAGAAAACTGTATGTCACACACAGGCCTATAATACCAGTACTCAGGAAGCAGAAGTGGAGGATCTCTCTGAGTTCAATGCCAGCTTGGTCTACATCTCCAGTTGTAGACAGCCAGGACTATATGGAGAGACCCTGTCCTAAAATACAAAACAAAACAAACAAATAAAAAACTGTATGTCTGTGCACCATGTCCATGCCTGGTGCCAGGATCAGAAGCGGGTGCCAGATGTCCTGGGACTAGAGCTACTGATGGTTGTGGGCCTCCGTGTGGGTGCTCTGCAAGAACAAGTGTTCCTTACCACCGAGCTCACTCTCCAGCCCACACTTAGATGCTTTAAAGGACTACTGTGATATTGTGTCAACAGTTTAATTACATTTGCATAACCTGGCATCAGAGTTGGAAGTGTGTAAGTGAGTATGTCTTTGAGAATATGGTGAGGAGTGTGCACTGCTCCTGTAGAGGGTTCAAGCTCAGTCCCAAGCCCCTACATTAGAGTGCTCACAACTGTCCGCAACTCTAAGCCAGGGGACCTCATGTCCTCTTCTGGCTCCAAGAGTACTGCATTCATGTGTACATACATATACATACATAAATAATAGATCTTTTAAAAAAGAAAATACATTAAACAATTTTTATTTATGTGTATGTTTTTCCTGCACATACATATGGACACCACGAGGGGCTGATGCCTGTGCAGGCTAGAGGAACCGGAGTTACAGATGAGTGTGAATTGTAGGTGCTGAGAATCAAACTTGGATCCTCTGGAAAAGCAGCAAGTGTTCTTAACTGCTGAGCCATCTCTTCAGCCCCAAGAACACATATTTTAAAGAATAAAAAGTAGAAAAAAAAATAAAAAGTAGAAACAGAAAAATAAACTATTTTAAAATAGTTTATAGATCCTAGAATCTAAAAAGCTATAGTAAAAGTCAATCCTGATAAAACATTGTTCATTATACTTAAAAAAAAAAAAAAAAAAAATCTGCTGTGCTTTTAATCCCAACAGAGGCAGGAAGATCTCTGTGCACAAATAATAAAACCCAGAGACAGATATTGGGGTTAAAGCTGAAGACCAGAGAAGTAAAGCGGCCAGCCACTAGAGAGTTCTCACCTCTACCAATGCCCAGACTTAAGTGGTCATCCTGTCCTCAGACTGCATCCTCTGACTGCACTGCTCCTCAGACTGCACTGCATCATCAGACTGCACTGCTCCTCAGACTGCACTGCATCATCAGACTGCACTGCTCCTCAGACTGCACTGCATCCTCAGACTGCACTGCTCCTCACACTGCACTGCATCCTCAGACTGCACTGCATCCTCAGACTGCACTGCATCCTCAGACTGCATTGCATCCTCAGACTGCATTGCATCCTCAGACTGCACTGCATCCTCAGACTGCACTGCATCCTCAGACTGCACTGCTCCTCAGACTGCACTGCTCCTCAGACTGCACTGCATCCTCAGACTGCACTCCATCCTCAGACTGCACTGCATCCTCAGACTGCATTGCATCCTCACACTGCACTGCATCCTCAAACTGCACTGCATCCTCAGACTGCACTGCATCCTCAGACTGCATTGCATCCTCAGACTGCACTGCATCCTCAGACTGCACTGCATCCTCAGACTGCATTGCATCCTCAGACTGCACTGCTCCTCAGATTGCACTGCATCCTCAGATTGCACTGCATCCTCAGACTGCACTGCATCCTCAGACTGCACTGCATCCTCAGACTGCATTGCATCCTCAGACTGCATTGCATCCTCAGACTGCACTGCTCCTCATACTGCACTGCATCCTCAGACTGCACTGCATCCTCAGACTGCACTGCTCCTCAGACTGCACTGCATCCTCAGACTGCACTGCATCCTCAGACTGCACTGCATCCTCAGACTGCACTGCATCCTCAGGCTTACTTGATAGCCTGAAAACCTTATTCATACATAGGGCAAAAAAAATAATATTATGCTAAGATTTTTGCTGAGTAGTGGTGGCATACACCTTCAATCCTACCACTTAGGAGGCAGAGGCAGAAAGTTCTCTGAGTCTGAGGTCAGCCTAGACTATAGATGGAGTTCAGGATAGCCAGGGCTACACAGATAAACCCTGTCTTGAAAAAAACAAAAACAAAAACAAAACAAAACAAAAGTTAAGATTTCTAATCATGAAATGTAAATGTGGCTAATAACTTTTCTAGTATAATTTTGGATACATGTCTCCATAGAGGTCCTTGGCCTGTATCTGATTGTCCTTTAGAGTGATTAGTGCTCAAGAAGCAAATGTGTCATATATATAGATATATATATTTTTTCTCTCCCTCCCTCCCATGCCTCCCAATCACCCTCCCATCCCACCCCTCCCCCACTCCACAGGGAGGGTGATGCATTCCAGGAGGGCTCAATAAAATCTGTCAAGTCATTTAGAGTAGGGACTAGGCCCACCCTCCTGCCTCTAGATTAAGGGAGTGTCCCTCCATGGGAAATGTGCTCCCAAAGTCCTTTCATGCACCACGGATACATCCGGGTTCCACTGTCAGAGATTCCTTAGACTGCCCAGGCCTTCAGGGGGTCTGAGTCTGTCCAATACTGGATTCCCAGCTATCAGTCTGAAGGCCCATTAGCTCCTCCTTGTTCAGGTCAGCTGTCTCTATGGATTTCTGTAGCCTGGTCTTATCCTCCCTCTCTGCATCTGGATTCCAGTTCAGCTCAGTGTTTAGCTGTGGGTGTGTGTTTCCATCAGCTACTAGATGAGGGCTCTATGATGGTAGATAAATTAGTCATCAATCTCATTATCAGGGAAGGGCATTTAAAGTAGCCTCTCCACTGTTGCTCAGGTTGCTAGTTGGGGTCATCCTTGTAGGTCTCTGGACATTTCTCTAGAGTCAGTTTTCTCTTCAATCCTATAATGGCTCCCTATTATGGTACCTTTTTTTCTCTCTCTTGTTTATTCGTCTCCCGACTCAATCTTCCTAGTTACACATGTTCTCCTTTCCTCCCCTTCTCTTTCTCCTAACTCCCTCTCCACTCACTGCCCCCCACCCCCACCCCACTCCCAATATGCTCAGGAGATCTTGTTTCTTTCCCCTTCTGTGAGGGACCTTGAATGAATCTCTTAGGTTCCTTCTTGTAGCCTAGCTTCTCTGGCGGTGTGAATTATAGGCTGGTGATCCTTTGTTCTATGTCTAAAATCTATATGAGTGAGTACATACCATGTTCCTCTTTTTGTGACTAGGTTACCTCACTCAGGATGGTTTCTTCAAGTTCCATCCATTTGCCTGTGAATTTCAAGATTCCATTGTTTTTTTTTTCTGCTGAGTATTCCATTGTGTAAATGAGCCACATCTTCTTTATCCATTCTTCAGGTGAGGGGCATCTAGTATGCTTCCAGGTTCTTGCTATAACAAATAATGCTGCTATAAACATAGTTGAACAGATGTCTTCATTGCATGGATGTGGATCATTTGGGTATATGCCTAAGAGTGAGATTGCCGGGGTACACTGATTTCCATTTTCCTGAGAAGTCACCATACTGATCTCCAAAATGGCTGTACGAGTTTGCACTCCCACCAGCAGTGGAGGAGTGTTCCCCTTTCTCCACATCCTCTCCAGCATAAGCTGTCATTGGTGTTTCTGATTTTAATCATTCTGACAGGAGTAAGATGGTATCTCAGAGTTGTTTTGATTTACATTTCCCTGATGGCTAAGGATGTTGAACACTTTCTTAAGTGTCTTTCAGCCTTTTTGATTTCCTCTATTGAGAGTTCTCTTCAGTTCTGTACCCCATTTTTAATAGGGTTATTTGGTGTTTTGGTGACAGTTTCTTGAGTTCTTTGTATATTTTGGGGATCAGCCCTCTGACAGATGTAGGATTGGTGAAGATCTTTTCCCAGTCTGTGGGCTGCCATTTGGTCTTGTAAACTGTGTCCTTTTCCTTACAGAAGCTTCTCAGTTTCAGGAGATCCCATTTATTAATTGTTGAACTCAGTGTCTGTGCTACTGGAGTTATGTTCAGGAAGCGTTCTCCTGTACCATTTCGTTCAAGGGTACCTCCCACTTTCTCTTCTAAGAGGTTCAGTGTGGCTGGATTTATGTTGAGGTCTTTGATCCATTTAGACTTGAGTTTTGTATGTGGTGATAGACATGAGTCTATCTGCAGTCTTCTATACACCATCATCCAGTTGTGCCAGCACCATTTGTTGAAGATGCTTTCCTTCCCCCATTGTATTCTTTTAGCTGTTTTGTCGAAAATCAGGTGTTCGCAGGTGTATGGGTTAATGTCAAGATTTTCAATTCGATTCTACCTGCCTATTTTTGTGCCAATACCAAGGTGTTTTCAGGACTGTAGCTCTATAGTAGAGCTGAAAGTCGGGGATGGTGATGCCTCCTGAAGTTCCTTTGTTATATAGGGTTGTTTTGGCTATCCTGGGTCTTTTGTTTTTCCATATAAAGTTGAATATTTTCCTTTCAAGGTCAGTGAAGAATTGTGCTGGGATTCTGATGGGGATTGCATTGAATCTGTAGATTGCTTTTGGCAAATGTGGTCTTCTAAGACCCTCCCTAACCACAGTCCCCTCCAGTGTCAGATGCCCCATAGGGGACAATCCAAGGCAGTCACTCTCAGGCTAGACACAACAGAGTTGGCAGTCTAAAGAGAAGGCATAGAACTCCCTAGCAATTATTTTGAGCTGAATTCCCCGAATCGGTTCCGTAAAGGAAATTCTTTGTGATCTTTTCAACCTAAATGAGCTGAGGGTCATGAAGGGAGGAGGAACAGGAATTACATTTGTTGTCACAGGGTTCCCACCCAGGACAAGTTCTGGCCACGGAAACACAGCATGGAACAAACACTTTGATGAGGGCTGGAAGCAACAACTCAAAAACAATGTGATCTGACACAAAATGTAAGATCAAAATTTGCCAGACCTAATTGCAAGTCTTTCTACATCTCCTGGGTTCCTCTCACTGAAGCACACAGAAACCTTCCAGGCCCAAAGCGCTTAGTTTTAAAAATCAAACAAAAACAAAAACTCTGAAGATTAACAGTTTGTTTACATGTACTTGATTTGAACATCTGAGACTGAATTTGGCATGTATGTTTTTCCTTCAGCAAAGAAATAGTTCATTTAATTATGTGGTACTACCCTAAGGAAGGTGTGCATTATATCAGTATTCTTAAAACCCAAAGACCTAAATTCCAAACCCTATTTATCTTCTAAGAGTTTCAGATAAGGGATGAATTGTCAATTTCTGCTTTCCAGATATTATCTGTAAACTCATTGTTACTCTGATTTAACCAGACTTGACTTTTCATGGCATATCATCTACTTTTATAATTTAGTTTCAAGTACAAATCTAAAATTTATTACCTGATGATAACCTCTCAAACCACTTTCAATAAATGCCTAATACTTATAAATGTGTATTTATAATCACATTAAAAAGTTCCCTCATGCCAGGTGTTGGTGGCACACGCCTTTAGTCCCAGCACTATGGAGGCAGAGGCAGAGGATCTCTATTAGTTAGGCCAGCCTGGTCTACAGAGCTAGTTCCAGGACAGGCTCCAAAGCAATACAGAGGAACCCTGTCTCAAAAAACAAAAAGAAAACAAACAAACAAACAAAAAAATATTTGGCTTCCAGTTAAAAAAAAAGGGCCACTGTATAAGTAAGCACACAGTACATAATGAAAGTATTTACTGCAACAACTTCCCTAGCTGCCAAATGTACTCTAAAATGGAGGTAATACTAGTAAAAGTACTTGAAGAATCAGGTAGCTTATATTTAAATAATGGGAAAAACTCCCTACTTACTCCATTTCCTGTTTTACCAGCAACCATGTAGCATGCTGTAGGCGATTCAGTCACACCCAGAAAAAAGAAAAAGGAAAAGTATTCAGTTAAATGAAGTTACAACATCATTATCAAAGTTCTCCAATCATCTGCCAACAAACACCTCTGATTAGGTCAGTACTGAATGACCTCTGGGGAAGATCTCAGCTGACTTGCTGGGATAGAGGAATTCAAAGCAGCAAGACCTTGTGGTGTAACAAACCCAGCAAATGGGAGGTAGAGATAGGAAGATCAGGAGTTCAAGGCCAGCCCTGGCTGTATAACAAGTTTGAGGCCAGCCTTAGCTACATAAGATCCTGTCTCAAACACAAACAGCCCAGAGTGACAAAGTACACACACAGCTTCTAAAACATAGATCTGAATGGTCTGTTTTATTTTTTAATAACTCTATCTGGCTCATCATTTTCATGCTTATATGGTCAGGAGTTAAGTGTAGTACTTCTGCCTGCAACTCTCTCTGAAAATACAAAGAAAGCTAAATAGATCAGAGAGTGGGTAAATGAAAAAGTAGATACATAATAAAGCAAATGTAGTAAAACAGAATCTAATGTGGGCTGATGTTTCTTTTAACCTTTCATGTACTTAAAAATTCTATGTTAGGGAAATTATTCTGGGAAGAATATTTAAAACTTGCAAAGAGTTGGGGGCTCAGGATTATGAACATGGGCTGCTCTTGCAGAGGACCTGAGTTTGGTTCCCAGCACCCACACAGCACAATCACATTTCCTCTGGTTCCAAGTGATACAGAGCCTTCTGACTTCCATGGACACCAGATATGCAATATATACATATAGGCAAACACTTATATAAAAACCTTTTTAAAATTCTTTTTTAATTGCAAATTTTCTAAAGGAGATACATTCCTTTTATGAGTAAATGATAATAATGCAAAACACATTGCATTGTACACATGTGACACAAACATCTCCATTTTCAAAAACACTCCTCCAGCTTATAAACAGTTGTGCCTCAGAATATGACATTTTATGAACATGTAGATCAACAAAAATACCCACAGTCTGTGCTCTCACATATTATAAAAATGGCCAAACATTACCATTCATATCCTCTTCAAGCAGTTATACACTGTGACACATTGCAGAGCTCTGTCCTTCCTAGCAGGACACTAGAGACTCCTAAACCACAGGACCTCAGAAACATTACATGTTCTTGCTTAGGCCAAGTACCATGTTCTTGCTTAGGCCAAGAGTACTTGCTAGCTAACAGGAAGTGCTTAGTTTGCCTAGTCAGATGCTGAGTCTGCTCCCTCTCCAGCAACACCTTCTGCACTACAAGACTGGTCCATTTCTTCCACTTACTCAAACCTTTTCCTCAGTGGATGGGCATAAATCTAATGGACACAGTCAGAGAACAAACTAAGCATTGTAGTTTTAAACTTCAGGATGACTAAAGGCCACACCAAGTAGGCACTGCCCATACTGTTGCAAAACAAACGCTATTGACACTGACAAGACTTCAAGATTATAGAAATAATAATGATTTCCCAAAGCTGAGTGTCCTAGATAATAATGCTATCCTGCCCTCTTTATAATAGATCAATAATCATGTTTCTCTATATAGATTATTAATATTCTCCCTGTAGGAATATTGTAAGAATTTCTGGGCTCCTGGCACATATTTAAAATAGTTAATAAGAGTACCTATTACATGGAGAGTACGGAAATTCTATCTATCTAGACTACCAAAAACCAACTGTTGTTATCTTGAAATCTTATCTACAGCTTACTAACACTATAATTCAGATGTCCCCCTTAAAAGTTTTCAGGGTTTGATCTATTCCTCCATACCCTCAAACTGCTACAGCAACTCTGCAATCTCTCTCATTGGTCAGATTTGAGCTATGAAAAACTTTCTGACACAGTCTCAGACCCCTCTGCACTTTTGTTGTTGTTTTTGGACGGGTTTTCACTGTAGTCCTGGCTGGTCTGGAACTCACCATGTAGACCAGGCTGGCCTTAGACTCAAGGGATCTGCCAGCTTTTTGCCTCCAACCTGTTGGGATTAAAGGTGTGCACTAGCATGCCTGGCTCCTCTGTATTTTCTAGTGACCTTTTTGTTTCTTCTTTTGAGTTATTTCTAGATGATGTCATCAGTATACAAAGTATCCTTTCTTACTATGATTATAAAGTAGCAGAAAACTGGAGGTTGCCAAGGAAAACCAGATAACCATGGGTAGCATAAAATTAAATTAAAAGTCCTCAGTACCTCAGTTTTCCTTCCTAACCCTGTGCAGGCTCCCTGTTCAAGCAGGCTGAAGGTTGTACAAAACTAATCACATGGATGAGATAAAAGGCTGAGTAGAAAAAAGTCAGTATTGCTCAGTTACTCAACTTTTTCCACATGCTAACGATGCTCTAGAGTATCGTTAAATTAAATTCTTCTGCCCCAACAGAATCAAATGGCACTAAGGCTATCAAGTTTAATCAAATTTGATACCACGGGCAGTATGTTACCTCCTGAAAATTCAGGAGCCACACAATTTAATCCTAGACTCAGTTTAACTTTATCTGATAATTCTAGCTAGGCAGATCCTAAAGAGGGAACTTAACTAACTGCTCACTGAGATAGTGTATTCTCCAATAACACACCCTAATGCTGCTTGCTGGGCATTCCACAGAGCTGAGCACTGGTGTCCTTCCTCCCTCTGCCCCCTGCTGTGCCAGCTTCCACACCTTCTTGCCATGTATCTCCTAGAACTCTGAGCCAAAATACCACACACACCCATTAAGTTGCTTTTGTCAGTTATTTTGTCACAGCAATAAGACAAGTAAGACAAATGACATCAGAATAGTTTTGAGTGTCCAATCAGGATCTGAATCCAAAGCCTAAAACCATAACATAAGAATTTAAGAACTGGGCTAGAGAGACAGCTCAGAGATAAAGAGCACTGGCTGCTCTTCCAGAGGTCCTGAGTTCAATTCCCAGCAACCACATGGTGGCTCACAACCATCTGTAATAAGATCTGGCGCCTTCTTCTGGCCTGAAGGCATACATGCAGACAGAATACTATCCATAATAAATAAATATTTAAAAAAAAAAAAAAAGAATTTAAGAACTGCCACATTTACACATAAACAGCATCTCACAAAAAATGAACAAAAGGTACACTTAATCCTTGAGTCTTTCATAACTCATCAAGTCATAATATAACCAACTTCACATTATCACATCGCTTTTAAGAGGCAGTGTAAGAAAGGAGCAAAGAATACTGAGTGACGCAACCCAGACCCAGAAAGACAAGCATGGTGTGTACTAACTCAGAAGTAGATATTAGACATGGAGCAAAGGATCACCAGCCTACAGTCCACAACCCCAGAGAAGCTAGGAAACAAGGAGGATCGAAAGAGAGGCATACATGGTTCCCCAGAGAAGGGGAAAGGGACAAGATCTCCTGAGAAAATTGGGAGCATTGGAGGGGGGTTAGTACAAGGAAGGGGAGGGGAGAGGAGAACATGAGGAATCAGGAAGATTGAATGGGGAGGTGAATAGAGGAGAGCAATAAAAGAGACACATCACTAGAGGCAGCCATGATAGGTTTAAAGAGAAATCTGGCACTAGGGAATTATACAGAGATCCACAAGAATGACCCCAACTAAGAATCTAAGAAATACCTTAAATGCCCTTCCCTTATAATGAGAATGATGACTACCCTAAATGCCCTTTCCCTATAATGAGATTGATAACTAACTTAAATGCCATCCTAGAGCCTTCACCTAGTAGCTGATGGAAGCAGAAGCAGACACTCACAGCTAAACACTGAGCCAAACTCCTGGAATCCAATTGTAGAGAGGGAGGAATGATGAGCAAAGGGGTCAAGACCATGCTGGGGAAACCCACAGAGACAGCTGACCTGAACAAGTAGGAGCTCATGGACCCCAGTCGACAGCTAGGGAACCAGCATAGGACAGAACCAGGCCCCCAAACATGGGTGTCAGCTGGTAGGCCTGGGCAGTCTATGGGGCCTCTGACAGTGGAACCAGTATTTATTCCTAGCGCAAGAATGGACTTTGAGAGCCTATTCCCTATAGAGGGATACTCTCTCAGCCTAAATACATGGGGGAGGACCTAGGCCCTGCCCCATATGATGTGACAGACTTTGGTGATCCCACATGGGAGGACTTACCCTCCTTGGGGAGTGGGAAGGGAGAAGGATGGGGAGTTGGTGGGGGATAGGGAAGGACAGGAGGGTAAGGGAACTTGGATTGGTGTGTAAAATAAAATTGTTTTTAAATTAAAAAAAAAAAAAAAGGTAAAGAATTACATGTACCAAAACATGTATCACAGGGAACAGAAATTTAGTGATGGGAGATGTTATTCCGTAAATATGTTTCTCATACTGGTTAATAAATAAAGCATTGTTGGCCAATAGGAAAGCAAGATAGGCAGGGCTAGGAGACTAGGAGGAAAGAGGAAGGAGGGAGGAGGGGTCAGCATGGGGAGCCTAAAGAGAGCAGCATGCCGGCCCGTCACTCCGGGTAAGATGAGCCACGTGGAAATACTTAGATTAATAGAAACTGGGTAAATCATTAAGAAAAAGCTAGCCAATAAGAAACTAGTAACTGGCCAACAGAATTATATCAAATACAGAGTCTCTGCGTGTTATTTGGGGCTGGCGTGGTGGCAGGGCAAAACATACATGCTACAAACCTGCTCGTAACAATTAAGCACAAGAAAAGTCCTAGATCCAGGGGTCTGGGGGAGGGGGGAGAGGAGGATATGATCAAGATACACTGCATACATGTATAAAATTGTCAAAAAATAAATAAAAAATATTCTAAAAAACAAAGTCACACATCCTAGAAAAATGAAGAGGGTATGAGCAGCCTACTTTTTCATCCCCCCTCCTTTTTTTTTTTTAAAGAGATTTATTTATTATATATACAGAGTTCTGCTTACATATATACCTGCATGCTAGAAGAAGGCACCAGATCTCATTACAGATGGTTGTGAGCCACCATATGGTTATTGGGCATTGAACTCAGTACCTCTGCAAGAGCAGCTAGTGAGTGATCTTAACCACTGAGCCATCTCTCCAGCTTTTTAATTCTTATAGACATCTGGGTCTGTAATTCCTGGTAGAGAAAAACAAACACTTGTACATAAGTTAGGCACTACAGCTCTGAATATCACAAATCACTTGCAAGGTAGCTTACAGTCTTTGACCTCTGGTATCTTAACTATAATGTAAAAGGATTCAACATTTTACTATTGGGGTATCTCACTGACATGTGGACAGTCAAGTCTCTGTCCACGAGCAAACTCATAAAATAAAGAGGAAGAGGGAGTAAAATGACAACAACATAGCAGCACTATTAATTAATACACTAATGGGTTATATTTGAGGGGACAGGTAAAGGACCCTTTGTCCTTCCTATACTCTAGTCTGGACGAACTGGCCACTAGAACCAGCTGGGTAATCAGTGAGGAAAGTGTCCTCCAAATGGTGTGTTCTATGGTGCAAGGCCAAGAGGGTGCTAGTAAGGCTCTGGGACTCTGCTGTCCCTAGGCTGTGTGGCCAGGGATGCAAAGGCAGACAGGAGCTTAGCTCACAGGACCACTGTTCCCACA
Source organism: Cricetiscus sungorus (assembly GCA_030556225.1). Taxonomy (NCBI): domain Eukaryota; kingdom Metazoa; phylum Chordata; class Mammalia; order Rodentia; family Cricetidae; genus Cricetiscus; species Cricetiscus sungorus. The sequence continues at coordinate 15,592,984 of JANBXA010000491.1, read as the reverse complement.
CAGGGACATAGTAAGATTTTACACTAAAGCAAATTTAAAAGAATCCCATGTGACAAACGAAGTCTATCTGTCTCCAGGAATGCTCACTGTGATTAAGAATCAAGGAAGAAGATGGAAATTGAGCAAAGTGAAGATGCTTGGTAATAAATCAGTGAGTCAAGCAAGACAGTGTGCTGCAGTACAGCCACTGAGAATGAAGCAGAAGAGGTGATGTTAACAAGTTTTCTGGTGGAGGTTCTTCCTCAAGTCCCCTCCCCCATCTCTCTCCAAACCCTGCTGCATCTCAGACAGCCTGCCAAAAAATGACCCCTCCCCCAGAGATGCTCAAGACCACTCCCACAGGGTTTTTAAACTGGCCTCTCTTCTTCATCTCCTATCTGGGGAGCCAGAAAATCATCCCAGAGTGTTCTACCCATTAAACTTGGGCCTTTTCTAATCTGGCTTGATTCGGTCTGATCTGAATTGCTGTGTAGGTGGAGATGAAACTTTTCAGTAAGAAATGGGATCACACTCATTGCTCTTCCAGACGACCCGATTCAATTCCCAGCACCCACATGGCAACTCACAATTCTCCGTAACTCCAGTTCCCAGGGGTCCAATGTCCTCTTCTGGCTGGCATGGGCACTGCACGCGCCCGCACACACACACACACACACACACACACACACACACACACGCAAAACAACCACTTCAAAAAAAAAACCTTTCTTAAAATGTAAGGAAGGCACAGACTAGCAAGACTTCCACACTAGTATGCATTTGGGAGTTTCTAAATACTACCAATGTCATTGAGACCCTAAAGCTCTCTGAATTGCATTCCCCACTAGGAGGAGTCTGTATTTGTACATCTTTATTGTGAAGGAGTTGATGAGCTGTGTGATTCAGAAAAGCTCCAGGTGCAGTGAGAGACACTGAAGATGCTAATCTCTAATGGGGTGGCGGGAGACAAAGTCAGAGACATTAAGACTTTCTTTAAGTTCTCCACTATGTTAGCCATAAAAAGAGTGTTAAAAGACTAAATAAACACTGTCTTTCTAGGACAAAGCAAGGACCAATCAGTGATGGGAGATGTTAGTCTGTAAATATGTTTCTCATACTGGTTAATTAATAAAGCCCTGTTGGCCAATAGAAAACTAGATAGACGGGGCTAGGAGACAAGGAGGAGGAAAGGGGAAGTGGTAAGGAGGAGTCAAGATGTAGACCAGGGAGGAAGGAAGACGCTGGCCGAGGCTCCTCATAAGATGACCACGTGGAAATACTTAGATAAGTAGAAATGGGTTAATAATTAAGACAGAGCTAGCTCATTAACAATAATGGTAACTGGCCAACAGGATTGTATCAAATACAGAGTCTCTGAGTGTTATTTGGGGCTCACATGGCAGCGGGACCGTGGCGGCAGGACCGGTGGCAGCCAGAGGGAAAAACCTGCCCTTAACAAATCAGCACACACAGAATGGATCTGCAAAGCCAAATTAGGTTAAAGGTCTATTAACCCAGTTCCCACAAAGGCTATTTCTACACTGTGAGTTTTAAGGCTTTCCACTGTGCCTTCCAAAACCGCTGCTTGCTTAGCTCCAAAATATTTGATTGGAGATAATTTCAATAGGAATGAATTATTGGGATAAGAGGTAGGAGGGCAACGTGAACAGGCAGAACACCTGTCAAGAAGACCATTCACAGGCTACATGTAACTCAGATGCTGAACTCAGGGAATTCTCTAGTAACATTAGTGAAGGAGGGAACATCTGTTGCCAACAGGTGTGGCTGAGATGTGCAACTATATTTCTCCTTTCAATCTGATGCTGGGAACACTAGCACCCTTACAAAACTTAAGTGACCAAACCTTTGTCCTAGTAGTCCTGAGTTCCTGCCTCAAGCACAGCACTGTCAACATTCTGCAAAGATGTACATTTCAAACAAAACAATTTAGTAATCATTAATGTAATTATAATACTTAAGATAATCAATTAAAAACCAGTGGCATTAGTACAAGATAAACAAGTATATGAGAGTGCATACACACACATGTGCACACACACAACTTTCCTAATAACCAAACAGAAAATATTCTAAGACAAGATAGATCCCACTAAATTTTCAACTAAGGTTTAAAATATGCACACTTCCAAACACTAAAAATTAAATATTACATAATTGAGAGGCATAAACAAATTGAAAAATACACAGAAAAATTTCCTAGACAAACGTTTTATAAGAATTGTAAATTTAGCTGGACAGTGGTGGTGCACATCTTTAATCCCAGCACTTGGAAGGCAGAGGCAGGCAGATCTTTGTGAGTTTGAGGCCAGCCTGGTTTACAAAGTGAGTTCCAGGACAAGGGCTACACAGAGAAACCCTGTCTTGGAGGAGGAAAAAATTATATCCCAAACAACTCCTACTACTCAATTTAATAATAATAATAATAATAACAATAATAATAATACTAAAGTGTGTAAAAAGAAAACTAAATAGTTCCCACTACTCACTACTTGGCAGGGAGAAGCAGGGGGGTCAGGAGTTCAAGGCCAGTCTTGGCTGCATAGCAAGTTTTGAGATAGCCTGTGTTATATGAAAACTTGTTTAAAAAATAAAATTGTTTCAGCAGTTAAGGGCAATGGTTTGCTCTTGGAGAGGTTCAACTCCCAAAACCTGAATAGTACCTCACAACTCCACTGCCAGGAGACCCAAAGTCCTTTTCTTATCTTCTCAGACACACAATGGTACATAGACACACATGCACACAAAACATTCATTCACATAAATAATTTTTTTTTTTATGTTTTTATTTTTCAAGACAGGGTTTCTCTGTGAAACAATCCTGGCTGTCCTGGAACCCACTTTGTAGATCAGGCTGTCCTCGAACACATAGAGATCCACCTGCCTCTGCCTCCCAAGTGCTGGGAATAAATAAAATTTTAAAAATAAAATAAAATAGCTGGCAAAGATAAAAAATTTTGATTGAAAATCAAATAAGTAAATTGAAGCTGGTTAGAAAGTATTTTAAACTACACATTGTGGGTTGGTGGAGGTACAAGGCCTCAGCACACACCTGTAATATGTTCCCTCCTTTTAAGAGGTCAGTTTGTAAATAGTTACCATATTTTAAAATGTCTGCTGCTACCTTTGATCCAGCATTTCTCATTGTAAAAAAATTTCAGACAAAAATAGAGATACATTAAGTTCTTTGTGCAATGACATTCACTTGAAAATTTTATTTGTAATAAAGACTGAAGGTGATCTAACTATATAATTGAAATAATTTAAGTGAAATAATTTAAGGCACCATAATTTAATCATATGTATGTAATGATATCTTTTTTGTACAAATAACGCCTGTCTGAAGGTAAGAGAATGGAGCTTGCCACTAGCTCCATAGAGGTCTGGAGGTCTGTATAGACAGACAGGCAGTGAGATGGCTGAGTGAAACAGGATATAAGCAGGGAGAAACAGTAACTCGCTCTCTTGTCTGCTGAAATGCTAAGGAGGTGAGGTGTGAGTGGCTTGTTCCTTCTTCTCTCTAATCTCTCAGCATTTCCCTCTATAACTGATTCTGGATTTTTAATACTTAAACCAATTAAGAACTCCTTTTACATTTGTGAGCCATGTACTGAAGACTGTCCGTAACTTGATGTCGAACTTTCTAGAGCATGAATGCTCCATTAAAACCCAAACTAAAGCACAGCATATCTCTGTTTTACGCACACAGCACAAGAGTAAAAGTCACACTAAAACGTTACTCCAAAAGGCAGGAGGGAGGAAGTCAGCCTCATACACTTCTGAGTGACTTCTCTTTTCAAATAGGCATGCACTTACTACTTTAACCTAACCAAAAAGAACTTCACGTAATTTATGAATATTAACAATCATTTCATGAACTCATAACTATCCAAGTTATCTTGTAAAGTGGCACATCCCAGTTCATCATCAAATTCATTTATTAAACAAAAATTCAAAGTAAGAAATCAGACACTAAACACTACACAGTGTATTTGCCTGCAGAAGAACGCTGTTACTGATTTGACTAGAGCAGAAAGAATGTTTGCCTAACTTATTTTTCTTTTTTAAATTTTTAGTGTATAGTCATTGCACAAAGTGATGTTTCATAAATTTTGTTCAACTATTAGGAGAACCTTTGTTTGTTTGTTTGGAGGGGAGGCTTCCTGAAACTTGTTATGTAAACAAGCTGTTCTTACACTCTTCCACAGAATTTAGCGTTCTTTAGCTTATCTTTTTTTTTTTCTTTTCAGAAACAAACTATACTCAGAGAAGTTTTTAAATGTTAAAAACGGGCCTGTGCACCTGTAATCCCAGTACTTGGGAGATGGGGGTGGTGAGAGGAATCCAGATTCTGGGCTATCCTTTGCTACTCAGAATGCTCAAGGTCAACCTAGGTGACAGAAGACTTTGTCTCTAAAAAGATAAATAAGCAGCTTTAAAGAACTCTCAAACAATAGGCTCTCCAGACATTTTTAGAGATCATATAATTAACATATTAAGTTCAAATTTGCTTTTATCTGCTCATTAAAAGACACCCTCAATGACCTTTTCAATGGACTATGTCAATGTATGTACTTACTATTTGTATTTATAAAGACAGTGTGTTCCCCTATTTTAAAATATGCTGCGATTTACTATCTTCAGTTCAAGAGAATGGCTCCCCAGTTCTTTGTAAACTTCATTCCCCCAACTGCACTAGCAACTTGAGAGCCATGACAGTAGAATGAATCATCTGTAAATTATAAAAAGCACCATAACCTCCTATACAGCACAAGCTCATCATTAAGAAAAGATTTCTCCAAATTAGTGGGTTTGATTATTATAATGTGAAAATTAGGTTACAGGCAAAGCTACTGATACCTGTATTTTCTAAATTTACTACAGAAATCTCTAACAAAGCATTTCTATGTACATGATGAAGCTTTCTCTGTCCACTGAGGTTGGGCACGCCCCCCCAGCTGCTTTCCAGGGACTTGCCTATGGAGGCCCAGCACCAGAACCAGGAAGCAGTAAATCATTCTGGGAAATGTAAGATTCTAAGACAGTACAACTGGGTTCAAGCTCTTTCCTATTTTACAGCAAGTGACTTAAGGCAAATTAAGTAACTTTTAGGAAAACGTGGCTCTTATATAATTGAAAAGTTAAACAAAACTGTTCATTGTTTTTATAACATACATGCCCTCAATGTTTGTATTAACAATTTAAAATAAAGATGCTTACTTATTTCTTCTTTCTCCTCTCCCACCTCCTCCTCCTCTCCTCTTGTGACACTAGAGATTGAATCTAGGGCCTGACACCTAGGCCTACCACTCTAACACTGAGCTACAGTCAGGATTTCACCAAGTTACTCAGGCTGTCTTTGAACTCATAATTTCCCTACCTCAGCTTCCTAAGTAGCTGGGATTACAGTCAAGTCTACCAGGGTTGGCTCTAATCTGCTCCTTTTGCTGTTTTTTGAAACAGGTGTTTGTTATGCGGCCCTGGCTG